>JAKSZT010053912.1:1033737-1304456 GCA_026826555.1 Tolypeutes matacus
CCCCCCCCCCCCCCCCCCCCCCCCCCCCCCCCCCCCCCCCCCCCCCGTGTCTGGCCCAGGTAAGGAGGTTTGAGAGATCATGGCATGTTTGGGGACAGAGTGGTGTGGGAATGGAGCGTTCATGCCATTTGGCTTTTCTCTGCTACATGGTGGATGGCTTGGCGCTGCCCATACCGACATCCGAGAAGCACCACCTCCTGCTCTCTGGAATAAGAAGAAAGCAGTTATCTCATCGCTATGCGTGTGTGGGTATGTAAAAGCATATGTCAGATTTCCTGAATGGAAATGACTTCCCTTTGAAGTGAGTTCATGAATAATGATGAAAGCCATAAAAGTACACACTGCCCACATGTTTAGCTACTGCTGTGGGCCTCTGGGAGCAGAGCTTTAAGGAAAACCAGTTGTCTTGGGGGACCTTCTGTGGGACCAAGGAAAACCTTTTATTGGAAAGTACCGATTCCTTGGCACTCACAATCACTCAATCACTCTGCAGTGAAAAGGACACTCGCGACAATGACCACCCTGTCCAACAGGTGCTTCTTCCGAGTGTTGACCATCAGGGCTAAGTTCTCCTTCCTCCAATGCAGCCAAATCCCCTGGTGTCAGTAACCTCTTCTTTCCCAAGGCAGGGCTTTCTTTAGAGAGCCTGGAGATGGCAAACAGCATTATGGGATGCTCCTTAGTATAAAATTCCCTGTGGGAATTTTCTTAACCCGGTGGCTTTGGTTCCTCTAAGAATTAAGCTGGGGGTGGCTGCTGGTTTTCTAGTGAGAGTTGTTACTATAAATCGCTGGGATGAAAATCACAATGGGCTCTCTCTGGAGCAGTCAGACACACATGACCATCTAAGGCTCTGCTAAGGGAGAGTCCTTGGCTTTTTATTCAATAATTATTTGGGCTTTGGTGCATGAAGCCACTATCTGTGTCAGTCTTTCTAGACCAGAAGGCGGAGTCTCCAGTAGTCACTGCCTTTTCTTGTACATTCCTTTGATTTCCTTTGGCGAAAAAGGATTCTTGTCTTGGTGAAGTCAGCTAAATCCATGCTCTTCCAAGTGGGGCTCCTAGATTGTGGAAGGGACTGGAACTTTTTCTCCCTCTGATCATCCCTCGCCATCCCTGGGGTGATTCGGTTTCCCATTTTCTGGGACATGCCCACTGGGGTTGTTCCCCGCCCCCCCCCCCCTTTATATAAGGAGGCATGGTGCATCTGGTGCCAGATTTCATTCAACCCTGTAACAATCTCCCCTTTATGACATCACTGCTCATCACCATGGAAACATCCCCGAGTCACAGAGACTGGATTGTGGCATCATAGCATCAGGAAGGAAGAGGAGAGGTGGTGACAGGATTCAAACTGTCCGGAGGGATGCAATTCCATGAAAATAGCATGCTGTGGCAGAGATATAGGATTTTTCTGTTTGGATCCCTGAATGGAATGTCTAACTATGGGTTCCTGGAATAAAACTCATCCAAGATAAGAAAGAATAGCTGTTAGGGCACCCTGGGCTTTTTATTCTTGCTCAGTGTTAATTAGGAGAAATAGAATGATTTTAATGTCAGCTACCCGTATATGCATTTTCTCATTTGATCCTTGCAATAGCTCCATGAATTAGATTGGAGAGGTTAATAACCTGCCTAAGGTTACACAGCTAGAAAATGGCAGAGCTGACAGTTTGGTGCATAAGATGTGCTCTGTCCTCTTAGGCGGTTTATACTTTGTGTGGAGGTTGGGGACAATTTTATCAAGTAAATCAATATAGATAAAATTGTGGTAGATGTCATGAAGAGAGTAAGCATGGTGCAGTAGGGAAGTGTTGGAGAGTGAGAGGGAGCTACTTATGGTCATATATTACTAAATTTGGGATATGGCTCTGCATCTAGTGGGTTCACCCTTGTACATATAAGTCACCATGCTCTTAAATGCACTGAACTGCCTGAGCTGGCCTGCTGGGCTCCACAACAACTCTAGACTTTTCTTATCAAATTTTGGCTGATGAACAAATGAATGCATTACAAATTGGCATAAAGGAGGAAAACCCGGAGGAAATAGTCTTCATGTTTATTTAGTTCAACAGCTTGTTTGCTGCTGTTTGCATGGATTTGCTGTGATTGTGATTTCATGTTGTATTCATGTGATCAAGCCATATTTTCTTTGTAAAATTGGTTCTAGTCTGTAGAATGGAGTTAATTAGTTTTGTGCCTTGTGGGATTCTAAGAGTCGTGGGTGCTTTGCCGTGGACCAAGTCTGGGTGTTTCTGTCCTGATGCCCCATCTGGGCAGTAGATGGGTCTAAGGAAGCCTGCTCTGCTTGCTCTACTTGGGGTACCCTGCTGAGCTTTCCCTGGCTTTTCTGAGTTTCAGGAGTGCTTACTGCTTGAGTTCAAAGCCCTTTTAATACAAAACTAGGATTTAGAGTGGACAGGTCTCTCTTTGGTCTCCAAACTTTGAGCTACCTTGTCTCAGATGAACACCCTACTGGCTGGAGTGCTGCTTTATTCTTTACTGTGACAGGTTTGTGTGTGCTTGTGTGTGTGCATTTTAATTAGTAAGCCATATGAAATATGCATTTAAAATACAAGTGTGCTTTTTTTTTTTAGGACCTAGAGTAAGTTTGATTGTTAAGGGGGCCGTTCTGGACCTGCTTTATTGATTCTATTAGAACCACTTATGACTAGTACATATAGGAAGGGATGACTCAGTGGCTTCTTTTTTTAAAAAGTGATGTTTGGGGAGTTCATATAGTGAATTAGTTAAAATCACAGGCTTTGGAGTAAGGTAGATATGGGCACGAATCCTGGTTGAACCTCTCACTAGCTTATATGATCTTACGTACTTATAGTTTCTAAGTTTAAATGTCTTCATCTGCAAAGTTGGCATAAATGCATAGTGCTCCCCTCGTGGCCCTGATGTTCCGATTTGGTAACATATGCCGTAGAGTCTTACCACAATGACTATCCAATGAATGTGAGCTATAATTAAGTGGGCCCAACATACCATTTGTATTTTATCCCAATCATTTAAGTAAAAACCTTTGAATATAGTGCAAAACTTAACTGTAAGCCAAATCACATCAAGATTTTCTCAGATTTTGTATCAGAAGGATCAGGAAAATGGGCATTTTTGTTGTTTATTCTTTAGAGTCTCCATTGATGAAGAGGGTCTAGGAAGAATAACCTCTGGTATGAAACTAATTTCAGAGAGCTTTGTCAGATATTAGAGATGTTTTTCCTAAGTGTGACCCCAATGTTGTAGCTATAAGAGCAAATTAAACAGGTATAATTTTCTGCCTTCCAAAAGCAAATAGTTTTCCTCTAATGGACCTGCCAGAGGGGAAATTCAGCCAGATGGATACGTTGTATCATTTGACTTGCACACTCTCTGACCAGGTGAGAAAGGCAGCCTCTGTGTAACAGAGGGCAGGCTGTGATATGAGCCAAGTCTGCCACTCAAAACTAGCACTAGGACCTTGAGGAAGTCAATTCATCTTTCTGGGCCCCAGTATCCTGAGATAAAGAAAGGGTGCTGGCCACTAGATTCTTTGATTCAAAGTTTTTATTGATGCATAACATACGTGCACTAAAATGTACCGATTTTAAAGTGTACATTTCAAATAATTTTTCCCAAACAATTACACTCAAATTAACCCACCACACAAGATCAAGAAGCAGAACATTTTAGCCCAGAAGGCTCCTTCATGCCCCCTAGAAGACAATAGCTTCTCCTCCAGAGAGAATCAGTATTCTGACTTCTCTCAAGTTTTGCTTGTCCTTGAAATCCATACAAATGGAATGATACCCTGTGGAGGCAAGCCTCTAAAATGGCTGCCGGGCCATCTCTGCCTCTTGGGGTTCGGCTCTTGTTCAGTCTCCTCCCCTAATGTGGGCTGCACAGCGACCTACTTCTAGCCAACAGGATTTGGCAAAAGTGGTGGGAAATCACTTTCAAGATTAGGTTATAAAAGTCTGTGATTCTGGTTTTGCTTGCACTCTGTCTGATGATGCCAGCTGCCATGTTGTGAGCTGCTCTGCATCCAGTAGCCAGGGAAGAACTGAAGCCATTGGTCCAACAGCTTCTGGGTAAGCTTGGAAGCAAGTCTTCCCCCCGGTGAGCCTTGAGATCCCTGTAGCTCCATCTGACACCTTTATTGAAGCCTCGTGTGAAACACTGAGCTGGAGAACCCAGCTATGCTGTATCTCCATTCCTGACTCACAGAAAATGTGAGAGAATAAATGTTTATGGTTTTAAGTGCTCAGTTTTGGGCTTATTAGCTATATAGCAATAGAGAACTATTATGTATAGTTTCTCTTTTGTTCCTGGCTTTTTTCACTTAACATTGTGTCTATGTGATTCTTAACCAGGGGTCTGTGAGCTTGAACTGAAATTAAAAAAAAAATGTTATTCTTGTGGGGATGTGTTGGTGTGGTTATGATACAATTATTAAATAATACACAGTATAGTGTGGACTTACTAAGGGGTCCATGGTTTTCACTTGACTGGCAGAGGAGTCCGTGGAACAAAAATGGTTAAGAACCCCTGCTTTACTTTGTTCTTTTTCACTGCAGTATAGTATTCCATTGCATGAATATATATATATATACCAATTTATTCATTCTATAATTGATAGATTTCTGGGTTGTTTCAGTATTTTGGTTGTATGAATAAGGCTTCTAAAACATTCCTGTATGTGTATTTTCAGTGGGCATATGTACTCATTTCTCTTGAGTTTTCTCCTCAAGAGTAGAAAAGTGGACCAAAGAGTAGGCTTCAGTAGATACTATCAAACGATTTTCTAAAGTGGTTATGCCAATTATATGCCCTCTAGAAATAGATGAGATTTTCAATTGTACCACTTCCTTACCAACACCTGATATTTTAAAAATATTTTTTCATTTTAGCCATTGTGCTAGGTATATAATGGTATTTCCCATGGGAACTTTTAATTTGATGACTGATGATGTTGACCACATTTCATATGCTTAATGTTCACATGGATAGCCTCATTAGTGAAACACCTGATCAAATATTTTGCCTATTTTTTAAAATTAAATTGTCCATTTTTAACTGGTTTGGAGCATTTCTTTGCTTTTTGGAATTAAGTTCTTTGTTAATATATTGTAGATATTTATTCCAGTATGTGATTTGCTTTTTTTTTTTTGTTTTCTTAATGGTATATTTCGATAAATGGAAGTTCTTAATTTTAATGAAGTGTGTATCAATCTTCTCTTTTAAGGTTATGAAATCTTTGCCTATTCCAAGATCAAGAAGATATTTTCCTATGTTTTCCTCTAGAGGCTTTATTATCTTAACTTTCACATTTAGGCCCATGATCCACCTGTAATTTCTTTTTTTATGTATGTGTATCTGATCTGGGAAGGGGAGGTCAGTTCATTTTCTTTTTTCAGATAAATCTCCAAATGACCCACACCATTTGTTGAAAGAGCATCTTTGTTGCAAATCAGGTTTCTTGAGGTATAAGTTTATTCATGAATTTATCTATTTGGTTCCATTGGCCTATTTTTCTACCCTAGCACCAATGCCACCCTGTCTTAATTACTGTAACTTTATAATCGTGTCTTATTATTTAGTAATTTAAATTCTCCAACTTTGCTTTTTCTTTCTTCCTGCTTATCTTGGCTCTTCTTGGCCCTTTGCTTTTCCATATACATTTCAGAATCAACTTATACTTACTACTTTCCACAAAAAGACTGCTAGGATTTTTGGCAAGGATTACATTATATCAATTGGTCAGTTTGGGGAAAATTGACATTATTTAGTTGTCATTTCTTTCAGCAGTTTCAGAGTTTTCAGTGTAAAGGTCTTGTAAATTTTTCAATAGATTTTCCTCAGGCATTTGATTTTTTTGATGTCAAGTGGTAATTTATAAAATGTCCTTTTCTAATTGTTGATAGTATTATCTTTAGATCCTTTTGGATTTTCTTTATATACCATCATATCACCTGTATAGTGAAAGAGTTTTTTCTTTCTTTTCCTTATAACTTTTATTTCATTTTCTTGCCTTATTGCAAAGATTCTGACCTCCCACAGTGTTGACCAGAACTGGTGTTCTGAGCTCAGGGGGAAAGCATTTACTATTTCACTGTAAATGTTCATGCTTGCTGTAGGTGGTTGTAGATACCTTTTATCAGGTGAGGGATAAATATTCTTCTTCAAGTCTAATACTTGATGATTTTTCTGACGGTATGGAGAAAAGACAAGCTAATACATCGAAGGGAATAATTATAACATGAGTAAGAAAAAGAGAGGAAAGACAAGATCGAGGTGAAGGAATATGCTCAGGAGAGGAAAAGAATTTCTTGGATGCCTGTGTTTGGCCAGCGTGAAGGCAGTGGTGACTTGCCATAGGGTTGTGCAGTAGTGAGGGCTGGAGGTCTGCTGGGGAACAGGACCTTATTCATTCTAGGATACCTAGGGGGAGAGTAACTGAAAGAGGAGATCTGTAAGGAAGAGATCGGTTATTACAAATTCTTCCTATAAGCCTAGGGCATTATGTTTCTTTCTCTGTCCTTCTCCATCTCTGTCTCTTTTTGTGTCTTCCTCAATCTATCTCTTTCTCGATCTTGATCTGAGACTCTGGCTCCTTCTCTGTCTCCAGTGGCAGAATATTGGTAACCTTCTTTCCCCTTTTGTCTAGATCACATGAGGCCCTTCTGCTCTGGGCTACCGCTTATTTTGATTCAATTTCTGGGACACTCATTACATAATGCCACATGATTAATGGCCACAGCTAGTGCCTTGGTGACTGGGTGTCAGCTCTGCAAATAGCGGCTGCCCAGCAGACCCTGGGACATGTGGAGTAAGCATGGTGAACAAGACTCAGGCTGGAATGAAGGCTAACCACCCCTCCTTACCCCAGAGATAACTGCCCCCTGGGCATACAACCAGGTTTGTTGTCTCTTGTGGCTGAGGACTCTTGGATCCAACCTAGGAGCGTTTGGAAGCCCTCCTGCTAATGTCCTGCCTGAGCTTTCTGAGCCTGGCCCAGTTCTCCTGTCATTTTCTGCTTTCTCTTTTGCAAAGTCTATCTTGAGGCTATTGTTTGGTTTTCTAGTCCTGGCTGCATTAGGATGGTTCCATTGAAGGTGAAAACAATATAAACAACCACAATAAAGGACCTAAGAAGAAACATTATAAAGGAAGGTTTTTTTTTGCTCTTTGAAAGATGATTGCAAATGTTTTTGCAGTGTTTTAATATATTCGGGACGCTCCACTAACATTAACCAATCTGTCACAGCCTGCCTGGGAACCTGGTGCATTTGTTATGTGGCAGAAACGTTTGTGGAGGAAGAAGCTGAGGTTTGGGGCTGAGAAGTTACCTGCCTGAGAGTTCCTGAGCCATCACCTTCATGACAGAAACTTGAAACATCCTCTGGTCCAGGGCTGGCTGGCTGAGGGGTTGGCTGAGAGGTTAAAGTGTGGTGGGAATAAGGCCTTTATCCTGTTATCCTATACAAGCAACAATCTTTATCTCACCTGGGGGGATGCAAACAGTACCCTAACAGTGCCTGGTGTCTCTTGGGGTGTGTCCTTCTGGAGAGAGCGTGGATGATTCAGCATGGTCCATCCGCATTCCTGGAAACAGTATTCAAAGACTGTGTGTATGGGGGAGGGGAACTGGTGTTTAGCAAAGAAGACCGCCAAGGGCTCTTCCATCCCTGAGGTTTTCTAATGTTTTCTGTCTTACACAACGTGTTAAGAGGATGGTGTGCAAGCAGGCATCGTTGAAGCTTGCCTCCTAATATTGACATAATTGCTGCAAATGTTAGGCACACGTGTGGATGGTCTTAATCAAAGAAATGTGAGGTTTCCCAAATTAAATTAACTGGGCATAGACTCATTGAATCGATTAAAAAGAGAGTGCGCTTTAAGAATAAACAACAAAGAGATCTGCACATTTCATCTCTTTTTGCTCTCTGTCCTCAGCTGAGTTCAGAATGGTGAGATGGGAAAATGGTGACTTCGGTGGCAGAGTTCAGAGCTGAATGGTGAAGGCAGCTGTTAAATCAGTTAACACATGTAAAACTCTTGCGTATGTGAGGCACATAGTCCTCAATCAACAGTAGTGAATATGATTATTATTGTTGAAACAGAAGTGAAGGCAAAAGCCATCTGGGCCTGGCAGCCAAGGGCCAGGGTTTACTGGGGAGAGCACCGTTTTAGAAGAAAGTGTGTCCATTGCTGAACCGTGAGGGAGACTCCGCATGACCTCTTGTTAAGTGTTTCTACCCCCTTCTTTGACAGCTTCTCTGGGTCTGACCTCCCACTGGATTGTTTCCATCCCCAGGGTAGGGACCACATCCATCCCAGCAGTCCCTGAAGCATAGGATGAGCTCAAAATATGTAGTCAGATGAATGAATGATGTGCTCAAAAACAGACCAACACGGAGATGTGATGGCCTCAGAGTAAGTGCTCTCCAAGGGTTAAAGAAATGATACCGCGGCCACGTGAGATGCTGTGCTGTTCTCCCTACCCAGGGCTGTGTTCTGGTCTGGGAGCCCAAGAAAAATGGGAGCATGATTTGATGAGAGAGACTAGGACAGGCAAGGGCACTGCGACCCTGTGGTAAAATAAACTGTTAATGAAAATAGGTTCTTTTAGCCTGAAGCAGAGAAGACCTGGGGGATGGGAGCTCTAAATATTTCAAGGGCTTCCATGCAGAAGGATTAGAATTGTTCTTTATGACCTTAGAAGGCAAGTTTAGACTGGCGATTAGAAAGGTAGGGAAGCTGGTTTTTGTCACACTGTAAGGAGGATCTGTTACCGTGAGAAGAGGTTGTCAGAGTCTCCCGGATCTGGTTGGGTGGCAGGAGAGGGATCAAGGTGCATGCAAGACTTTGGAATCTACCTTCAAGCTTCTTTCTAAAGTAGAAATTAAATGAGATGAGAACTGGGGTCTCTTGTTTGTGGGGAAGGAAGTAAAAGCTGTCGGGGGAGTTGTTGGAACCAATTAAGGTTCTTGAGCACTTTGCCCATCATGCCGAAGGCAAGAAGAAATGAAAGGACCTGACACTTACTGAGCACTTACCATGTGTCAGGAGCATTGCCAGATGCTCCTTTGCGTTGGCTTTTTGGTTCAGAACATCAGAAGGTGAGTAATATCATCCCTGTTTTTATAGAGAAGGAAACTTATGCAGGCAGGTGGAGGAGTTTGGCTTATATTTCCTTTCTTGATCATCTTCTGGAATGGTGTATTGTCAATTGGATCTTTTCACCAAGTCCACCTTTTCCCCATCTGAGTAAATAATTTGCAGGTAGAACATCCCTGTTTCAAACCCTTCTAGAACTCTCTTCAGGGACTTTTAGAGCCCTCTAAGCACCGGTTTTGCCTTGTTAGCCAAGAAGTTCTTCCTTTTTCCACAGAGTCCTTGCCGAGGGCTCTCAATTGTAGCATCCCATTTCTCCTCGTTCTCCTTAGTAGAGGGTTCCAGGAAGACTTTTGTTGACCTTTCTTTTAATTGCTAATAATTATTCAATTTTATATATCCCAGAGTGATAAATATTCATGAACAGCACAGTGCATCAGGATCCAGCTCTTTAAGCTATTGTGCTTTTTTAATTAAACTGAAACATGGAATTAAATGCAATAAAAGGAAAAAGTATCTATTTTAATCCTGCTGTGGGACTGTGTGGGAGGCAGATAGGAAACGTTGACCTGGGTGTTGAAATGTTCTGTCTTCAAGTTTGTAAAGGAGGTACTTAAAACAGCTGGACCTGGCCAGATTCATTCATTCATTCATTCACTCACTCACTCCCTCACTCGCTCGCTCACTCACTCAGCACATGAGCCTGCAACAGCGCCACTCCATGGGATGCAAATAGATTAGAAGAAGGACCTGCCCTCAGGGAGCTCACGGTCTGGTCACAGATGAGACAGATCCATGACTCAGCCATGACAGCATTGCATGGCAAGTGCAGGTGAGCACATAAAAGACAGCAGCAGTAGAGAGGCAGCGAGTAACTGGCCAGGGTGACTGGCGAGACGGTGCAGAAGTGGTGGTCGCCGTCAGAACTTAATAGTTCACTGGTCCTGCCTTCACTGCTTCTTTTCTCAGCTCAGTGAGTCCCATGCCTTGACATGTCCCAGAAGGATGGGCCACTAAGCTACCCTTGGAGAGGCTGTCTAGGATTTGAACTCAGGTTCAAATCCCAGCTCTGTCACTTACCAACTGTATGCCCTTGGGTGGACCACTTAACCTTCTGTGCCTCAGTTTCCCCGTCTATAAAATAGAGCCCCTCTCAGGACCTACCTCACAGGGTGTCATGAGGGTTAAACTAGTTAATACAAGTGAGGAACATAGAAGGGTGCCTGGCACCCAGAGAACGCTGAAGTGCAAACATGCCAGTGCCTGCTGCTCTTTGCTCTGAGGCCTTGATCTGTGAATTCTTGGGGCTTCTTCATTGCCTCAGACTTCCAGGTCCTCTCGAGTGTCCTTGTGAGTCTTTGCTCCATAAGGAGGCAGACAGACTGCAGGGGAGCAGTTGTTGAGTTTCTGAAATGCTCCTGAGAGCCCTCCTCAAGAACCAGCAAGAGGGAGGCAGAGACACAGCCTTAACAACCACTTCCAGAACACCAGCCCCCAGGTAGAGCTTGGGGAACAGAGAGGGAGGGGCAGGGGCAGGGAAAGAGAGCATACTTTTCCACCCGCCAGCCTCCCCAATGCAATCTCTATCTCGGCTCCATTCTCTCTTGAGGGAAGGAGACATGCTTGGTGTGGGTGTAACACATGCCGCTCTCTGTGGGTCGTGCGTGTTTCCCTGCTTTATAATAGGAGCTGTGAGCTGTTTATTTGTGGCTCATGCATGAGGAGATGTTCATGAACTAGCATGCGGGTTTTCTCCAAGTAAACAAACTCACTTTCTGGAGAGGCCGTTTTCCTTTTACAGCTCCGGAGATAAAGGAGTGCCGGAAAGCGTGCCAACACCAGAGGGTCCGGGCATCTTGGCATCCCTTCCCTGGCTCCGGGAGGCCTGCCTCTGTCATCCCTCCAGCCCTACTGCAGTGTGGGGGCTGGTGAGAGAACTCTGGATCCCAGCCCTCTCACCCATCACCACCAAGCCTGCCTTCTCCCATCAGTTCACACTAGCTCTTTAAGTCAGAGATGGGCCATGCAGCCAGGTTGAAGGGCTGGGAGCCTGAGGAAAAGGCCGCAGTTTACCCCGCTTGGTGGACCATTATGGTTGATTTTGTTTCAGGGCCTTGATTTCAACTCTAGCTCTGTATGGGACTCTTAACAAATTACCTGCTGTCTCTGAGTCTCGTTTCCTCATCTACCATGAGGGATTGGTCAGAGTTAAAGCCAGAGCGCTTACTACCATCTGCAGGGCCCCGCAATCTGACCCTGTTACTGCCCTCACCTCGTCTCTTTCTTGTCTCTCCTGATATACGTGGTCCAGCCACTCTGGCCTCTCTATTCCCCAGCACACCAGCTGTGGCCCTGCCTCAGGACCTTTGTCCTGGCTGTTCCTTCTGCCTGCAGAGCTGTGCACCCAGAAAGCTGCCTGGCTCATTCTCTCATCTCCTTCTGGTCTTTACTTAAAATCACCTTCTCAATGAGGCCTTCGCTGGCCATCCAGTCTAAAATTGATGCCCCTATTCACACTAACCTTTTCCTGCCTTATAGTCCTGATAACTGTCTTGCATATGATATAATTTACTAATGTATGAATTTATCTACTGTATCTCCACTAGAAGGCAAGATCCATGAGGACAGTGATGTTACCAGTTTTGCTTTCAGCCTCCACATGGTACTAGCTGGGGGTGGGGAGGGGCAGAGTATGATAGAGATGGGGACGCTCAGCCTCCTGGTGCAAGGCAATGTGATAGAAACCCTTTGTGACTGCGAGCTTTCTCACTCTCCTTTATCTCCTGAGCTGTGAAAAGAAACAAGCTCTCCAGAAAGCAGTTTGTTTACTTGGAGAAAATCCCCATGCTGGCTCATGGACATGCCACCTTGTATGTACAACTACAGGCCTGGTACCAAGGAAGTGCTAAGACTTTATTTGTTGAATGAATAAATAGGAGGCCAGGCCCTGAGGCTGCGAGGCCTGCCCTCCTCCACTTCTCTGCTCTGTGACCTCGGGTCAGCGACTTGGCCTCTCTCTGACTTTGGTTTCCTTTTCTGTACAAAGGAGATAATGGGGTAACCACTTTTTAGGGTTGTTGGCAGGCATCCACCCAAGCACAATGAATGCTTGAATCTTGTAGATGCTCAGCAGGTTAGGTATGACATCTAAAAGTGCTTTACAGTGCTAATGGTCTAAAATTCCGTAATCCAGTCCAGGCAGAGGGATGGCTCCAGTGGGACTTGGGTGAAGCCCTTGAGTTGACTCCTGTAGGTGATGGTATATGGTTAATGCATCCTGCTTACCAGGCTGCCTTGGAGGAGGGCAGGAGCTGCTGGATAGAGTGTACTGGGGAAACTGCATCCAACATTTTTATGCTGTTAAAGTCTTTGGAAAATGGACATCCAGGCAGAAGAGAAGTATTCTAAAATGATGCCTGGGTAGGAAACTCAGTTGCCCTGGGTTTGGTAGTATGCCACCTTGCATACACCACTGCAGGGAAGTTGGATGGAGGGACCTGGTTTGGTCCCCGAAGCTTTCTGCTTGCTGCTCCTAAGTCTAGCTCAGTCCTGGGCTAGTAATCCAGATCGTCTCCGACCCCCAGTAAATCTAGGGGTCACAGGCTTTCAGTCAGAGTTCTTGGGGATTTTTGGCTCAGGTCTCTACAAAACACAAAGAAAGGCCCCAAATGTCCTCATAGTTGGGACAGTATCCTCATCCTTGTGCATCACCCCCCCACACGCACCTTTGGACCATTTAAATCAAGGTGACATTGGAGGTAGGTCATGAGAGAATAAAGAAGAAGCTTTTTAAAAAAGTTAGAGTGCAGTACTCTAATAGGAAGCTTGAGATTAAGCCCACATTTGCCCCTCGGACTTAAGAGACTCCCAGTGTTTTTGATTCAGAAAAAGTAGGTGCTTGGTAATGTCTGACCATTGCTGGGTCCTCACTTGTTTCTTATGGGAAGATGAAAAAGAGGGGCTGGCCAAGATCTATCTGGAGGGACAGTGAAGTTTCCAAGACTGTTTTTCCCCAAAGCACGAAGCCTTGCATGAGGGAGGAGTGCAAATGGGAGAGAAAGGTATTTTTACCCTTTTGCCTTGACGCTATTGTGATGGCTCATTGTATTTGCACTGTGGGTAATTTTTAGTGCCAGCTGGTGTTTGTCACCTGACTCTTGTCCCTGCCAAACAGCAGCTTGGAAAGGGATGGGGAGGCCTCACATGTAGGACTGGTAATTCTGAAGCAGATCGTCCCTAGGATTCAGAAGTGACAGGCTCAGCAGCACCAGTGGCTGGCAAGACCTGGAATGGGCCCCTGCACATTCGTGAAAAGTCTTGCTGTCCAGATGACCAAACAGTTTGTTTCCTCCTGCAGCATGTTTAGTGTGTGCCTTCCCCACTCTGGGCTCAAGGCTCTGTGCTGGGAACATGCGATGGTAAAGACAGTGCTCCTCTCGCTGACTTATACTGGTCCCAAGGAGGACCTTAGAAAGCCTGTGGAGTTCTCTGTTAGTGCTTTCTACAACGTTCTTTAGGAACAGAGAATGGGCACTATCAACGCCACCAGAGGAATTCACGCAAGAGGGGACACTGGAACTGGTTTAGGGCAGGCTTTGAGATTAGACGCCCCTGGTCCTGCCGCTCTCCAGGGTAGGGTCCCTGAAATGCATGCCTGTGAGCTTCTGGTTCCTCCACTGTATCCTAGGCGTGAGGGCATCCTCCAACAGGGTGCTGGTGAGGATTAAAGGAGCTGGAGTCAGTAAAGGGGGCCTGGCTTGGGCTGGGTATTGGAACCATTATTGTCCTGTAAGCAATGGGGGAAAAAAACCCTTTGCTTCATTTGTTGTTTCTGTCTGTAGATGGTTGCATGGTTGCACTTTCTGTAACAGCTTCACAGAGAGTAAGCGAGAACCTTTCCTTCCTCCCCTCAGTTCATTCCCTCATTGAGCGTCCACTATGTGCCAGGCACAGGGGCAGGCACCAGGGCACAGAAACGAATCCAGCCATGTGCTTGCCTTTGAGGTGCCCATAGCCTCCTGTGTTGTGGACGGCTGTGTGGTGCAGTGGCCGCCCACCAGACTGGTGCCAGTCAGTGCGGCTCCACCACTGGCCACCTGTGGGATCTTTGGCAGTTTTCAGCCTGCTTCTGTTCCTTGGGCATCTTATCTGTAAAATGGGACAATGATAATGCCAATCACAATGTGGCTGTGTGCATTGAAGAAGCTATATCCCATGTAGAGGGCACAGTGCCAGACTTTTAGAGAGTATTCAATACATGTTCACATTTATTAAGAGATGGAGAGATGGGTAAGGAAATAGTGGAAATAAAATGAGAGCAGCTCTAAAAGAGGACTGCATGAAGCCCAGAGCACAGAGGTGGCACAGAGTCTGTGAGGCAGCGAGAAAGGATGATGCCCTCAGGGTCCAAGGATGTGCTCACTGGTCCCTGCTGGGGTTACGTATAACACCAAGGCTGTGACTCACCCTGGCCCCAAAGGACCCCTCTTAGTGGGCACAGGCTTCTAGAACCATCCACCCAGTGCTCTTCTGGAGTGAGATCATGGGGCTGCAGCCTGGAATCGGCAATCTCTGACTCTACCCACTAAATGCCGCTGGTGCCCCCAGTCATTGTAACAGCTAATTCCCCCTGAGTCCCCCACCCCCATTCCCACATGTCCTCTGGCGATATAGGGGATGTTACTGCCCTGGTGAGCTCCACGGGGCCGAGTGGGATAGGGTCTTGCTTCTCCTGCCCTGGGTTTCTTGGCTGACTGTCCCTTCTCCTCAGGATTGGTGACCCCTCCTGCCTGGCCCTCTTTTCTGTCCCTTGTTGCCCTGTGGCAGTAGGAAGGGAGTGGCAGGGAGAGGAATTGCTGTGGTGGGGAAGGGAAAGCTAACCGAAGGGAAGCAGATGGGAGCAGGCCAAGGGTGGTGGCCCAGGGACCTCTCCTGAGGGGACCCCGCTCTGACTGGACTTCACTTGCAGGGAAGGTCAGGGATGAGGGAGCCGCTGTCTCTCTGGAAATGAGGCTCCGAGCAGGGGTTCGGCTTTCCTGGAGGTGATGGGGGCTCTGCGGGCGTGCGTGTTTCGGGGGTGGGTGGGGGGTGGCAACAAGCAGCAGTGACCAGCTTGTGGGTGGGGTGGGAGAGCAGGAAGCGGTAGAGGGGGACTGCCAACTGCTGCAGACTTGGATTGCAGAGACTTCAGCCTCTTACTCACCCTGTGATGAATAAAGTGACAAATAATCCATTGTCGTGAGCTCTGGAACACCCACAGCCAGTAAATTGCAGGGACGAGAAGCCGGGGTCCCCATGGAGCCATCTCTATCCTGGAGCCAGGAGGGTCCAGGGACCCCAGGGGCAAGCCGGATGAATTCAGAGTGCCACATGCTCTTCCTTCCCTCCCTGTTTCCTCTCTTGCTCCTTCCCGCCGTGCCCTTTCCTGCCTATCCTGTCTATCCCTTCCTTACCACTCCTTGTCCCTGCCACCTTCCACTGCATGTGATGGAAAAGACCCAAGGCGCCCCCAATGGTGTCTCAGAACCACCACCACCTGCTCTCAGTCCTTCTCATCCTCCCAGCCCTGCCTTTGATCTTCCCTCCCACGAAGGCCCCTGTCCCAGGCACTGCCTGAGACACTTGGGAGCTCCCTGGGTCGCTTACTTCTTTATGCTGCCTCCACGGTGGTAGGGCAGTGGCCACTGGGTGAATGGAAAGCCCCTCTCCCAATTCCAAATACTCACCAGTGGCTGAGCTTCCTTCAGTGGCAAACAACAGCTTCATACTCCGGTGTGAGACAGCCCCAATTCCTGGACATAAATACACACTCAGGTGTAAACGGCTGATGTGAAGTTCTCACCAGGAGCTGGGGCCAGGTGGGAGCCCTGGTGTGTGGGTAGGCAGGTAGCACACTGGAGGAGGGCGGGGGCAGGATTCTTCTAGACACTGGTTTTCAAACCAGTAATTTGAGAACTCTTTGGGTCACTGATATCCCTGGATTCACCCTGTCTCTAGAGGCTGGTGGGGAGTTTAGGGCTGGAGTCTGGGGTCTGACTATGGTGGCTTCCCATTTCTTAGCTATGTGCCCTTAGGCAGGTTCTAAGCTTGGCCTCTTCATCTGCAAAATGGGGATAATAATAGTACTGATCTCATAGGGTTGCCATGAGGATTTGTTACACTGCCTGGCACATGACAGCTCAAAAAATGTTCATTGTCATTATCATCTGTAGCTTCTGATGGGAGGGATTTGGAGCAAAAGGAAGAGGGATTTGCATACCTGGACTATCAATCATTTACCCGATTTAGCAAAAAACACACACAAATATTGTAGGGGACATACTTATACTAAAAAATTAGTTGGGGATTCCTTGAACTTCAACTTTCACCAGGCATCCTGTCTTTTATCTGGCAACCCTAATCAATCGGGCTGGGTCTGGATCTCCTCTTGCATCTTGGTCCCTGACTAGGACAGTCACAGTAGTGGGTCAGAGAGCCCTTGGAAGTAGTGGGCCCCACCCGCCCCCACACCATGGCTGGCCGCCCGCCCTGCAGCCTGTGGACTGAGGCTTGGGCAGGAGGGTGACTGGCTGGGGTGGGCGGAGCTGCCCAGGCAGGGGCAGTGGGGGAGGGGTGGGGGTGGGAGAGGGGGTCAGGGTGGGGCTCTGCCAGGGCCCGGGAGCTGTGGGCTTGGTGGATGCTGACAGCATTGTGAATCAGAGCCGGGTGACTCCAGCGCCTGCCAGCAGGCCGTGGGCAGAGAGAGTAGCAGCCTGTGTGTGTGGACACACACCCCGCCACAATTCTCAGTGGCAGGAACACAGCCGTGGGCACCGCTTCTGTTTTCTTCTTGAAAGAAACCGCCTGCAGGTCCCGGAGCTTTTCCATCCCTAACGGGTGTATGGCTCAGTCTCCACTGCAGTTTTCTACTGTTTCTGCTCTTTTTATCTACTCTCTTTCCTCATCTCTTCCTCTCCTCCCATTTCCTTCTCGCGTCCCTCCTCTCCACCCTTTCTCTCCAGTCTCCTCCATGCCACCCTTTTTGGGAGTGTAGGAATGTGTCTCTGTGGGTGGGATTCTGACGCATCGGGCACCTGCTGTTCCCCACCCACAGGCCGCTGCCCCCTCCCTGTGCTGGCTCCCCGGAACCTCCCCGTCGTGGCCAGCCCTTGGCTGCTGGCCCCAAGGTCTCAGCGGCACGGAGGGCCGGGAGGGCGCGTTCTGCGCGGCCTGTGGGAGACCAGTGCTGCTCCTCCAGCTGGGCAGGCTGGGGACATGAGGACGTGCCACCCAGAGGTGGGGTCAGTTTGGAGTGTAGCTGGGAGTGTCCAATCATCCAGCTCACATTCTTTTTTTTTTTTTTTTTTTTTTAAGATTTTATTTATTTATTCATTTATCCCCCCCTTGCTGCTTGTGCTCGCTGGGTCAGCTAACCACGCTGTGTGGGCGGGCTTGCCTTCACCAGGAGGCCCCAGGAACCGAACCCGGGGCCTCCCACATGGCAAAAGGGAGCCCTACTGATCGAGCCACAGCCGCTTCCCCACATTCTTTTGCTCTGCCTATTTGGGGGCTCAAACCTCTGGTTCCCTGTGCTTCTTGCCTGGGCATAAAAGGTCCTTTATGATTTGTCTCCTTTATCTATTTCTTACTTTACCTTTTGTCAGTCCGCTCCTCCTTCCCAAAGCATCAGGTAAATGGGACTGCTTGTAGTCCCCAGAAAGCTCTCCGCCTGCCACACCTCCAGGCTTTTTTGCATTCTGTGTTGCTCCGGCCTCTCCTGGATCCACTCAGCCTTCAAGATTCAGCTCAGGTTCCCCCTCCTTTGGGAAGCCCTCATGAGCACCCCCTGGTTAGCCTAGGCTTCAGGGCTTTTTCTCATGAGGTCTGTTCACTTTGTCCATGTTGCCATAGAATTCCCGATACCTTTGGAATGTGATTGTTTATACACATATCTGTCTCTTTAATTAGACTGGAAGTTCCTTGAATTATGGCTTTTGTTCAGTCCTGCCTCGGGGCCTTTGTACATGCTGTAGGCTCTGCATGAAATGCCCTCATCCTCTCACTGTTCATGCTACTGGCCCCATATTATCCTTCAGATCTCAGCTTAATATCACCTCCTCAGAGAGACCTGCCCTGACTCCCCCCAGTCCCAAATAATTGTTGTTGTTTCAAATATCACAATACTCTTTTTCTGTCTCAGTAACTTATTACAGTTTGAAATTTAGTTTGTTTGCCTTCTGTCTTCACCGCTGGATGATAACACCTGGGAAGGCAGGGCGCCTGCCAGCTGGTTCGGTGTTTAATGGCACCTGGCCTAGGGCCATTTGCTGATGGGCTGAAGCATGAGGCATGGGAAGCAGAAACAGTGCAGGTATGGAGAAAAGGAATCCAGATCCATAATGCTTAGATGTCATTAGCAGGAAAATCAGGGATGCAGGGCTTGGTTTCTCTGGAAACTGTACTGTCCTATCTCATCTGTGGCTCTATTAGTTAATTTTGGAGCACGTACCTCCACTGGGTGGCATCATCAATTTCTCTCCTAATGTCTGTTTAATTTTAGTGTATGCTTCTTTGGAATTCTCCATTTTGGTTCCTGTTTAGCTAAAAGAGGGATTCTTTTTCTGAATATTTTTAGGAGGTTGGAAGGAGAGCAGCTCCAGTGCCTGGGTCAGCTCTAGGTTTTGGCACACTGGGGGTTGGAGTTTCCTTTATCCCTTGCTCATGGCCAGCAGAATCTCTGATAAATGCATCTGGCCCTGGGAGGTGGTACTTAGAAAATCCTGTTCATGGTGATGAAGCGCTTCTCTGGACCCTGGGACTCCTCAAGGTAGGGGAACAGGATGTGGATTTGTGGATCCAGTGTTCTCAAATCCAGTAGCCTGGTTTCTGCTCCTTCGCTCCTTTGGAGAGCTGACTCAGAAGCCCGTTCCCTGGCGCCCCACTGGGAAGTGAAGAATGTCAGCTTGGACAGGGCTGTAGAGATTGCTGGCTCTGAGCCCCATGCTTTGCTCATGAGGAAGCCAAGGCTCACATAGGAAAAATGCTGTGTCCAAAGTCAGAGGGTTGAGGAAGGACTGGAACCCAGGTCTCCTGTCACCTCATCTGTGGTGCTTCCCCCTCAATCATAGCTACACCTGCAGGCTGTCCAGGATGCCCACCCAGAGGTGTAGGCTTTTGTGTAGCAGGAACCTTTGTATTTACTTTCACCACACAAAGATAAGCCTTATCTTTGTCTGCATTTCCTCTTCTGTTTGTTGTCATAAGAACATTAAGATGTTGAAGGACAGCTCTTGGGTTCCAGGGTAGCAGACGACAAGCATTTTCCCACCCATCCATGGCCCAAGGAGGTGCTACCTGGCTGCACCTCTAGCCTAGACCACTTTGCTCCCCTCCATAGCAGAAACCTGATGGTTTTTTTTTTTTTTTTTTACAGAAGAGAGCACCCAGCTCTCATGTGTTCAGGAGAACACTTTGCTTTTCAGATGCAGATTTAAAAAGGCTGTTTCTATGTATTTAACCTTTTGAGAAGCCAACTGGAAAACTCTTGTGCTGATTGATTTGGTTTAGGTGTGTGATTGCAGCTGGCTCAGAGAGCTGTCTCAGACCATTGCATCTGCTGGGACAGTGTCCAGGGGGATCAGTTTGGGCAACACCCTGTGGGCAGCTTGCCCTGCAGTGCTGTTGCCCTCCTGACTGGTAAGGGATGGGGAAGGAAAGATTCCATGGTAACAAGGCCAGAGAGCCCTATTGCCCTGGTGTCATAGCAACCAAATGGAGGCATTCCATCCACATATGACAAGGGGACCCTTGGACCTCTTTGGACCTATCAGACTCAGGCTGGCCCATTGCATTAGCAACTGGACTAGGGCCTGCTATGATAGGGGTGGTGATGGGCAGAGAATGAAGAATTTAGGGTGAGATAATTGGAAGAAGTTGTTTTGTGTGGGTTTGAAAAGCTACACACACACACACACACACACACAAGTCTCTGATGGATAAGTACTAATAAAAGGGAAAAATCAGGCCTGGTTCTAAATGACCTCCTCCAGGAAGTGTTTCCTGATTAATCTCCCTCCTTAGGCATTTAGCTTTCATAGACCTTATCTGCTCTGGAGCATTTGACACTGGCTTTGGAGACAGTGCTCACTCATGGTTTTCCTCCTTTTTCTCATAACATTTTTTTCCTTCTGTTCCTTTTGCTGACTCAAGACATGGAATAAAAGCTAAAATCATAATCAGTGGCTACTCTGTCCCTCACGTTTGTGTCTTCATTGTGTGGCTTGTGATTATTTCCATGTGTGTCCATTTTGCCTAACTAAGTAGACTGTAATGTGCGTTTGATTTCTCTTTTATACTTTATTCTCCACCCCAGACAAGTGCCAGTTCTTATCCTGCAGTGCTGTGCTGGTTTGGAGCTATGTGTCCCAGGAAAATGTGTTCTCAGACTTGGTCTCTTCCTGTGGGTTTGAACACTTGTAAATGGGACCTTTTGATGAGATTACTTAGGGGAAGGTGTGGCCCAGCTGAGTCAGGATGGGTCCTAATCCTATTGCTGAAGGCCTTGTAGGGAAGGTCAGAAAGAGAGAGAAGGCCAGGGGGAGCAGCCAGAAGTTGAACAGAACCTGGAAGAGAAGGGAGAAGTAGAAGAGGCCACCATGTACCTTTCCATGTGACAGAAAAGCCAAGGACATAGGATTGTGGGTAGCCAGTTCCAGAATGCCACAAGTCTTCAGAGAGAAAGCATGACCTTGATGATGCCTTGACCTCAGACTTCTCCTATCCTCAATCTGTGAGCCAATAAATTCCCATTGTTTAAGCCAACCCATTGCATGGCATTTGCTTTTGCAACTAGGAAGCTGAAACAGTTTCTGGCACTGGGAGTGGGGTGCTGCTACAAATGTGGAAATGGCTTTGGAATTGGGTAATGGGTAGAGGTTGGAAGAATTGTTAGGCGCTTGATAGAAAAAGCCTAGATTTCTTTGAAGAGACTTTTGGTAGAAATATGGATTCTAAAGGTACTTCCAATAGAGCCTTAGAAAGAAGTGATGCATGTGTTGTTGGAAATTGGAAGAAGGGTGATCCTTGTTATAAAGTGGCGGAAAACTTAGAGAAATTGAGTTCTGATGCTGGATGGAAGGCAGAACTTTAAAGTGATGAACTTGCATATTTAGCTGAGGTGATTTCCAACCTAAATGTGGAAGATGCAGCCTGGTTTCTCCTTGCATCTTATAGTGAAATGAGAGAGAACAGGGATAAGTTGATAAATGAATTGTTAAGCACAAAGAAACCAGAAATTGATTGGAAAATTCTGAGCCTATCCAGATAGTATATTCTGAGACTAGGGCCAGAAGCAGCTCTATCAGGGACCTCCCTGAGCTCCCAGAAAGCAAGTCCCTGGAGAATAGGGCTCCATGTGAGGAGTTAACTGAACATGGATCCAGTCTGCCTTTTCCATGGAAGTCAGGATTGGAAATGCAGTTATGCAGGAAGTATCTGTGGAAAGTTCTACTGTCTGATGGTTTGGACCCCTGGGAACTGCACGTGAAACAGAGGTGGTTTTTTTTTTGACATTTTTATGAGTAGTACCACTACCAGCCTCGATTGAAAGGGACAGAGAAGGAACAAATTGAAGGAAGAAATTCCATCTTTACTTCAGCCATCCAACTTCTCCAGGAGGATTCATAAAAAAATATTCATTGGGGTTCCCAGCTTGCAGCCTGCTGTACAGAATACAGACTTGCCCATCCCCATATATATATAGGAATTGGACAATTGCATGAGTCAATTCCTATAATAAATCTCATACTATTCACATTATATATAATATACATATATATGTGTGTGTGTGTGTGTGTGTGTGTATCCCTAAATATATCTCCCATCAGTTCTGTTTCCCTGGGAACCCTGAGTAATACATGTTTGGACATATGAAAATATTTGTGAATTGTTCAGGATTTGATTTGGGGCCTCATAACTGGTAATAGGCTTTTGTGATTGCTGTATGTTAGCTCCCTGGAAGCCCTTCTGAGATGGGGCCATCTCGACAGGAATCCATCCTCCTGGAGGACATGGGAGGCACCTAGGAGAAAGAGCAGAGGGAAGGGTGAGTGTAGGAAGGTCAGTGCTTGCAGCAGCAGAGAAAAGGTGGCTGGACCTTGGCCTTCCAGCCTGGTTTATGGATTACAGTGATGAAGGACAACTCTAGATGGAGAATGTCTCTGAGGCCTTTTGGAGGCAGAAATATTGAGTTTTCTGTGTGTCATTATACCATGAGCTCCTGCAAGGTTGATCCATGGCTACTGCTTCTGCTCTGTCCCCCATGACACCTGCACTGAGTGGACACAAAGTAAGTCCTTCATGTTTGTTGAAGGAATCCTCGTTCTTATGTAGTTTACAATCCCATTGGCAAAATGAACCATTTTTCCATGGATCTCTAAACTCCAAGAATATGAATAGGCTACATATTTTACAGTGTATAATAAGGATTTGTTGACCATTGGGGCATGTGGGGTGGGGTTGGTGATTCCTGCAGTACAGAAGAAAAGTCACAATAACCAAGGCTGGTGATGTAGCCTCTAAAGGAAAGCATGTCATCATTGCAGTCCATTGAGAGAACTATGGATCCTGGTATGGACTTCAAGCTTTAATTGCTTTAGAATCATCTGGAAGTCTGCTTAAATATATGGCTTCCAGAGCCCGACCGCAAAGATCCTGGCTCAGTAGTCCTGGGAATCTGCATTTTAAAAAGCTACCCAGGTGATTGTGATGGCAGTCACCTGGGGACCCCACAGAACACTGGCCTACTCCAGGGGCATCTTTCTTACAGTGAGGCCCCTTTGAGCTACATAAACTTCAAGGCTTCCTCCTCTTAGGATGTTACAAATAGTTTTTATTTTTTATTTTTTTTATTTTTTATTGTGGGTAAAAATCAAATTTTTTCACAATACATATCAATATTTGTAAAATGATATATAAATGCATATGCATATATGTGCATTTGCTTACAAAAATTTTATTTATTTATATATATATATATATATATATATATTTTTTTTTTTTTTTTTTTTTAAGAGGTGCTTAGATTACCTAAATATTACACAGAACCTACAGGGATTCCCATGTTCCCCACCTCCCACACCTCCCACCTCATCCCACACAAACGTCTCCCACAAGTGTGGCCCATCACACTCAATGGACTTACACATCCTGGGGCCTTGCCACCAACCATAGACCACAGTTCATGTCGTAGACCACACTCTCTCCCACACAGTTCTGAGTGGTGTGTGCTGATTTAAAATGGCCTACATCGTGGAGCCGGCAGAAGACCCAGGAACCTTGCCCTCCCCGAGTGGAGGAGAAAGCATCGATCCAGTGCTTCTTTATTGCTAACTCTTGAAGCCAGGAGGCAAAGGCAGGTTGGCTGGATTCCAGCGTGTGGCGTGGGAAGTGACAGTGCCCTTGCTGATGAGTGTGAGGTGTACACACAGGCACTTGGGGTGATTGGTGTCATTTGAGTGGACCCCACTGCGAAGCTGTGCAGTGCAAGAGAGGATGGGGAAAATCAGGGGAAGTCTTGTCTTAGGGAGTGTCTCTAAAGATAGGGGAGCAAAGCCGCCTATAGGCCCATGTACTTCCCAGAAAGTTCAGAAAAACCCGCATACTGCACTTTCATTCTGTCTTTTCCCGCTGCACTTGGCCATTATGAGGATGTTGATGGTGATGATAACAACCCTGACAGCAATACCCAAGAGCTTACATTTATTAAGTGCTCACTATGTCTGTGCACCGGGCTAAGCACTTAATGTTCATCATCTCATTTAATCTCCATAATGAGATCCATGCATTTCACTCTCCATTTTGCAACTGAGGAAAACTGAGGCTTTGAGAATGACTTGCTCAGTGATTTACAGCTGGTAATCAGCGGATCAGGGATTTGATGCCAGGCCCCAGGATGAGATTCTTTTAGTCCTCTTCTTTCTCCTCCTCTCTCTTCTCTTCCCCTATATACCCAAATGTGCATTCTTTTCTCACCCACTTTATCCTTTGTAGCTTCTGTCTTTCATAGTTTCTCAGAAGACGTGGAGAGTGGAAATGGAATAGAATAAGTAGTTTTCTTTTAAAGCATCCATTTGAATCCCAATGCCTCTTCAGCAAGACACACAGAATGAGTGGGTTGAGAACAGGTTACGGTGTGAGGCACTGGGCAGCCGAAGTGACTGCAAAGAATGGAACCTTCATGACCCTGTGGCTATTAGCAAAGCCCCTCGTCCTGTGTTTGCAATGGATTAAGTCTTCTGCATGATAATTCATTTTAACATCAGACTCAAGAGTTCTTTTCTCTCCTTTTTGGTGGAGAAATGGACATGCTTATCAGCATGAAAGTCCAAGGCTGAGGAGGAGGTGCAGAACAAGACACTACCCTTCTCCAAGACAGGTTCCCCAAGTGGGCACCTGTTTTGGGGAGGTAGCATGGTATTAGGGAAAGAGCTTGGAAATTGATGGTTCAAATCCTGACTCTCCAGCTTACCTTGGGTTGGTTGGTTACTTAATTCCTCTCAGTTGCTGGGTCCTCATTTCTAGAACATGGATATTTTAATACAGTGGCTGCTGAGGTGCATCACCCAGACCCCATCCTGGGGTGAGCCTTCATTCCCTCTGCTGCTGGGACTGTTGGTGGCTGATGGTGCCCCATTGAGTCCCTCTGCAGGAACAGTTGTCTAAGAGAGCTGCCTAGCCTGAGGTCATGCCAGCTCTTTGGGGACATGTTGAGGGTGACTGGCCCGGCCACCTTGCCTCTAGCAGGATAACTCCTGGAGGCCCCTGTTGTGTCTGGATCACAGCTTATTTCCCTCTGCCCAGTCCTGCAGCTGTCACTCCCCCACAGGTGTTTGCCTTCCTGCATGCAAATCTTTGTCTCAGAATCCTGGGTACACCCTTCCCTCCCAACGTGCCTCATTTACAGGACTTTATGATAATTAAGTGAGATAATTGATTTAAGTCTAGTGTAGTGGTTACAGTGGGTCTTCTGTTAATACAGCTTTTATTTTTATTAGTTTTAAAGTTTCATGGAAACTTGTAGGCTTAACCACTTCTCTGTATTTTGGGAAAATGCTGAGTAAGCAGCCATGATTAGGGCACAATAACTTCAGTGAAAATAGGAATTCTTTGGAGTTAGGAAGGATGCCCTCCAATTGATTCATGACAAACTTCATAAATAGTAGTTTGGGACATGTCGTTCAATTTTAATGGAATTTTATCGTGGTGTTTTTAAAAGTTTATTTTACTCCAAATCCTATCTCTACAAAGGATCTTCTCAAAGATATTTTTACTTATAGTAAGAGATTAGACAAGCTCAACCTTGTAGTGAGGAATTAATGAAGAAGAGAAAGTTTTGTGAATCCAGCAGGGGAAAGAGGGAATGTATTGCCATTCACCTGTCTCCTTTCAGTTCTCTGAGAGTGTGTGTGTGTGCACGTGTGTGTTTCTGAGGATGTATTTATGGTTTCTCAGTTGCTGCAGTGCTAGGGAACCAAGTTGGTGGGTTCCCAGTGGGGGATGTTTAGGGCTCTGCTGAGGGAAGAGAGTAGAGTTTACCATTTTAAAATATCATCCTTTGAAGGTGATTATAACAGAAGTAGAACAGGCATGGAAAGACATTCACACATTATTGAAATGCATAACACAAAAAGTGAAAGGCCCTTTTTATTCCCTGTCTTCCAACACAAATTCCATTTCTCAGAGGTAACCATTAGCACAAAAATTTAGTACATGTTCCCCTCAGCTTTCCTCTACGTATGTATTATGTTATGTATACTGTTTTATATTCATATGTATGTATGTAAATGTGTATGTGTGTAAATATATTTTAATAAATGGGATCACATCATAGATTCTACTGTATAACTTGCTTCCCCCCCCCACTTAATCTAATTGAACATCTTTCCAGATCTGCATGTATAAATATACTTCATTCTTTTTATATGTGCATCATGCTCTATTTAGTGGCTGCACTCAAATGTATTTAAATGGACCACCATCTATGGGTATCCATATGTTTCTAGGTTTTCAGTACAGTAATGCTGCAGTGAATACCCTCGTTTATATCCCCGTCATACCCTTTAAGCATGTGGCCCAAATCTTGCACAGGGCTGGGTTCAAATAGGTGCTGAATTCTTGAGTTGAGTTGAAAGCTGGGTGCAGCCTGATGAGAGATTAGCACACAATCTATCCCATATAGATTTGGACAAAGAGCTTTTCCAGTCCTCCTTGGTGAGAATTTATTTCCACCTGAGTGTCTAGGCACTGTCCTGCTGGCCATACTTCATAGCACAGAGAACCTTCCCTGTACAGTGGCGTTTGCCTATATGTTATCTTAGGATACGCAGTGGTGTGCTTCCTTTGTGGTTTTAGTGTGTGGACTTTGATCTTAATGCATTTGCCAATGATCACAGGCCTTTGCCCAAGCCAGTTAAACTTTTAACAGGTGCTTCAGGCTTTACATGACAAGGAGGCCTCTTCAAAGAGATGAGGTTGCATCAGCTGGGTGTGAGCCTCCAACATGTAAATAGGCATCAGGAGTGATACCTATGAATAGTTAATATTAAGATGGATCCAGAATACACTCTGTGACATAATAGCTGATCTACAGTCTCATTCAGCGTATTCATGATCCCGTCTAGATTTCATTCTGTCACCCAGGAATCCAAGCAAACTGAGTGAACTCCAGCTGCCTTTTGCTCCCATCGTGCTTTATTGAAAGGTGGCTTCTTAGGTTTTTTTTTTTTTTTTTGTACTGTATTTCCTCATTTTGAGGAGGAGGAGGTTTTTATGAGGGCCATAGATTGGAGCCACTTTTCCCAGGAAATCATGGTTCCTGTGAGTTTGTTATGTAGCACTTTATTTTTTTTCTAAAAGCCCTCCCTTATTTCCTTTGTACAACACTTTTGTAAGGTGGGATAGACATTTTTAGCCTCATTTTACAGATGTGGAACCTGAGGGTCAGAGTTCAGTGGCTTGTCCAAGGTCACACTAAACAATGACAAGACTGGGGTCTAAGACCCAGGTTTCCTGTTCCTTAGTCATCTCTCTACAACTAATAACCCATCACGCACATCAAAGCTTAGGTACTCACAGACTATGCACACTTACACAAGTCACTTTGAGCAGACGATGAGTTCAAACTGTGTAAATTCATGGTTTAGAATTGTTAGGATTTTGTCTGGCTCCCATGTTTCAGCCTGTTGTTGACTATTCTCTTTAACGCAAATGTGTAGCAGCTCTCACAAGTTAAGAGTAAAGGGATTTGGAAAGAAGAGTGATTTCATTGTAAGGAAAAATCATCAGACCCCTCATTTAATAAATGGCTGTTGAATGCTTACCCTTTGAAACACTAGGATGGGCCAAGGGAAGGATGCAAAGGTGTACAAATCATGTCCTTACCCTGCGGAGAGTGCAGGCTAGTTGGGGAGACAAGAAGACACCATTAAACCACAAGGGATAGTATGTAATCAGTTGTCCATCATGAGATGTGGAAGCCGTTCCTTCCCTAGGGTTTTAGAGATGGCAGGGTCTCTGTGGGATGGAGGAGTTGAGGAAGCATCATGGGTCCCCGTGTTCTCACAGCAGAAGGAACTTAGAAGATAAGTGGCATTTGGATGAAGGGAGTGAGAAAAGGAAGGGTATTTATTCTAGGACAGTATGAGCTCCATGAGTTTAGGGTACAGAGAGGAAATGTCAGAAAGCCTCAAGCAGAAGTCATCCATCATGTTGCCAAAGTCACTGATTCCTGGGACCCCTTTGCAGAGAAAAGGCCTAAAAGTGTAGGCACAAAAGGATAACAGGCAGGACCACCAATATCTGGTAGACTGACTAATTTGAGCTTTAGCTTTGGATGTCACCATTGCTGTATCCTCAGCATCGTCATCACTGGCACCTTTGGATATGTGTGCACAACTCTTGAGACACCATCCCAGTGGTGTAGGGAAGACTGTCCTCAGGGATCCTTCTCAGCAATGTAGAGAAAATCCTAAATATGGATTGTTATTCTACCAAGTACATGTCACATAGCAAAAAGGTCTGCGCTCAGAGAGGGGAGTGCTAACTTTGGGCTGGGATGTCCAGGGTGGCTTCATAGATGAGCTAGGACCTGACTGGCCCTTAAAGAGGACCTGGCATTGAGATTGGTTGAGATGAGTGAAAAGGCTGTTCTGGATTGAGAGAACTACCTGCAAATATGTAGAAGCAGCAATGTGATGAATGTCTAGGGAAGAGTGAAACTGTTTGTGGAATACAAGTTTCTTGTGAGATACTGGTTGGAGGAGAAAGGGGCTCTTTTTTCATTTAAAATTGTTATTGCAGTGTATCATTCATACACTAAGCATATGATAAAAGTTGTGAACTTACAAAAAAAACCATGCATCTCATCATGGAGGGCTCCATACATCACCCCTCCACCAACACCTTGCATTGTTTTGAAGCATTTGTTACAAACTGTGAAAGAGCATCATTAAAATATTACTACTAACTATAGCCCATATATTACATTTGGTGTGTTTTTCCCCCAACCCACCCGATTATTAACATCCTGTGTTAGTATTATATATTTGTTATATTTCATGCTAGAACATTCTCATATTTGTTATGTTAACCACAGTCCATCATCTACCACAGGATTCACTGTTTTACAGACCCATGCCTTGTACAACCCTTTCAAAGTGTAAACTCAGTGGCTTTTATTTTCATCACAGAGTTGTGCTGTCATCACCTCAGTCAATTTTAGAATATAGATAAAGGCCCTTTAATATGGGTTTAAAGGCTCTAAGAATTTGGATACAACATGTTAAAAAGCCATAAGGATAATAAAGAAAAGCTTGAGTGTCAGAAAACAATAGGATCTCATTTTAAAAATATGTATGATTAAAAAAGAGGGCTGATACACTCTTACCATTAAGGTAATTGCATCCAGATACAATGTGAACTTGAGTCTAGAAGTATCTTAGAAGTAATACATTCTGACATGCTTAAAAACTACTTTATCATCCGACCTTAAATAAAAATGTAATAAATGCCCATTCAAGTGGCTGCTGACAAATTGCAAACATAACATGATGCCACACAACAGAATTAAGTCAAGTCTCTGCCCAAGGTTGTGCTTCAGATGCACCGGTGGTTGGTGGGTGCTGAGCTGTGATTTTAGAGGTGGGTGCTTTGTCCTAAGCCATCTGCTTCTGTCCCTTGATCACTTTGTGAAGGTAAATGAGATGGCTTAATATGCGTAGTCAGGATTGTTAAGTGACAGAAACTACACTCAAATTAACTTATGCCAAAACTTAACCAAACTAAAACTTACCTGGAACTTAACTAAAAAGTCTGGAGTGAAAATAACCCCACTCATGGCTGAATCTACAAGCACAATGTGGTGAAGGGTCTGTCTTTCTCTCTTTCCTCCCATCTCTGCTTTCTGCATTGTTAGCTTTCTTTTCCAGCAGACATGCAACATGTAGTGGGAAAGCCGACTCCTGGCAATTTAGAGCTGGCATTGACCAAAGGAGAGTCAGTCTCTTTTCTCCTTCTCCTCCCCTTCCTTCTTTCTCTCTCCTTTTCTTCTCCTTTTCTTCATTTGGTTTCTGACAGAGTTGCCTATTTAGGTCATGAGGCCCGGACCAGTTACTAGGTGGACTGGTCAGCTCTCTGGTTGACAACCTTGCCAGAGTAAAACAGAGTGGGGAGGATCCTTTTCCAAAAGGAAGGGATGTGGATCAGAGCAGAGGGTTGAGGGGAGTGGATGGAAGTGATACCAGCTGACGTTGGCTATTACGGGTGGGACTATATGCTCCTATGGCTTTAGGTGATCTCTGCTCTACATAGCCAGCACCATGCCTGGAATAAAAGGCAGGGAATTAACCTGGCCTGCAGCCAAGGATGTGGATATCAGATACAGGGACCTACTGGCAGATCTTGCAGCGAGCTACAACCTAAGCCCTTTGAGGAGAAAGTTATTTAACTCTTTGAATGTCTATCCCAAATTCAAACTGATAGCTACAAATTGCTTGGCCTTCAGAAGATGATGATGTTCAATTTCTTCCTTTGAAGTTACTAGAATTAAATCCACAGAGTTTTTTCCATCCTGCATTAGCTATACTTGGAGTTAGGCTCTTGTAGTAGATGAGTTAATGGGTCATTTGCCCTTGAATACCTGGTTTTTGTTCTACTGTTCCATGTTCACATTTACTGTGAATTCCATCTCCCTGAAAAATAACCTGGGCTTGTAGAAAATATGTGTAAAATTGTTTTGCATTTACCTGTGAGGGTCTCTTAAAGAGGTCTCAACAAATGCTGTTTTATAAATCTTCTCCAAATCACTGGTTTGGAGAAGGGAGAGAGAGAGAGAGTAGGAGATGGATATGGCTTTCTCCATTTTGTAGATGTGGGAAAGTAAGTCATGGGGAAGGTTAAGAGATTTGCGAGGGAATATCAGTGGCAAAGCCTAAAGACAGAAAATGGCACTCTTAATTTCCAATCAGTTTCCTAACAATCAGTCTTCATCTTTTCTGATTCTAATATGCTACTTCTTTTCAAAAGAGTAGTACCTTAAACATTCACTTTCAGTGGAGAGTCCATTCAAATCCACTGGCGAGCCCAAAGGATAATAGGTGAGAAATCATTTAATGAGATCTAGACCGTTTTACAAGGCATGCTGAGTTTCCATTTATTGTGGCGCTGCATTCAACGCACAAATTCTCTGAGTTTTCTTTGAAAAGAGAGTGGAAAAAAAAGTTTGTTTTCGGTAGCTCTTCCACTGATTACTAATCCTAAATGCAGTGGTAATGAAGGGAGTAGACGTCTGGTTCAAGAGTTCAGGCAAAAGTAGGTATTACTGACAAGAGGCCCCTAAGCAGGTATCGAGTGCTGAGGTAAATTTTTTTTTTTTTTTGTATTGTTTGGAAAAATTATCCTTCCCAGCTCTTTGAACATTAGTAATATTTTGTTTCATTTCTGCACCTGCCTTTGTTGTTCCTATTGTTACCATGTGAGTCGACAACAGGGGTTGGTAAATTTTTTTCTGTAAAGTGCCAGGTAGTAAATCTTTTTGGCTCTGAGGGACCATAGAGCCAACTTCCCAGCTCTGTTGTTGTAGTGTGAGAGCAACCGCACACGTCTGCAAATGAATGGTGTGGCTGTGTCCTAGTAACATCTCATTTACAAAATCAGGAGGCAGGCCAGATTTGGCCTGTGGGTTGTAGTTTGTACGTCCTTGGTTTACACTTTCTACTCAAGTCTGCACAGATTCCTCTGCCGGGTCGACCGCAGCTAACTGTTTTCAGTGTTTTGGCAGCCTTCAACCTGCTCCCTTCCTTTTTCCTGTAGAACTCTGTTACAGGGTATGATTTTTAAATGGTGTTTCTAAGAGCTTGGCTCTCTCCGTTTCCATCTTAAGACCAATGGACCTTGAACTGGACTCAGGGGCTGGATTTTAGCTCCACAGAAGCAAATACCGGAAAAAGCTTCTGTTTCAGTGCTGGAGTTCAGACCATGGCCTAGTGGAATAGTGCTGATTGGAGTCTGGGACTGTGTGACCCGGAGCAAACTACTTAGCCTCTCTGGCTGTGTCCTCAACTGTAAAAATACCCACCTTGCCGATCCCACAGAGTTGTTGTGAGGATCACTCATTCATTCTCTTTCTCTTTATTGAACACCTACTTTCTGCCCTATCTTTTGCTAGGCACAGGGGATATAATAGTGAACAAAACGGGAAAACCTACCCTCAGCAAGTGATCAAATAAGTGAATGGAAGGGAGAGACCTTCAAATTGAGATTAGATTTTTCTGAGACTTTTAAACAAATATTGTCGCAGTGATCATGGTATATTAAGAAGTCAACTTTTAGTTTCTTTATTTTGGAACTTGTGGTAAATTGAATTATGTCCCCCAGTTTAGACATGTTCTTAATATTAATCTGCATTCCTGTGAGAGTGAACCCATTGTAAATAGGATTTCCTGAAGATGTTATTTTAATTAAGTTTGTGGGTGACCCAACCTAATGGAGAGGGGGCGCTTAATCCAGATTACTGGGGTCCTTTATAAGCAGAAATTCAGACATTGTGAGAGAAAGCCACAGGGAGGAGCCTGAAGCCCGAAGCCAATGGAACTTGGAAAAGAAATGAGAGGATATCACCATGTGACATGAGGCATGTGTACAAGTCAGCAAACCCCAAGCACCACTGGCAGCCAGCCAGAATGTTACAGGCTTTGAGGAGAAAGCACTGCCTTGCTGACACCTCGATTTTTGACTTCTAGCCTCAAAACCATAACTAATAAATTCCCATTGTTTAAGCTAACCCATTGTAGGGTATTTGTCATACTGCAGCCTGGACACCTAATGCAGAGCTGAGCTCTCAAGAAAACCAATGGATGGCAGTTTGAATAAAATGATAAGAGTTGGGTAGAAGCAGGGAGAGAATGCAAAGAGAAAGTTGAAGAGTGATCCGATGGAGTGTCTTTCTACCAAAGTTCACTTCTGAAATCAAAAGAGATTTTCAACCTCCTTCTGAGCTCCAAACCTAAGGAGATTACCATTAAAGTCAGTGAGTGGAGGGTAAAAATAAGAGTGTAGGAGGATTCATTTTGAAACGTTGTCAGCAACCAGCTGGAAAAAAATAGCAGCTATGGTGATTACTAGGAAATTTCTTGGAGGGCGTAGAGGTGTATTGGGTAATCTAATCTATCACCTATTTCAGTGGCACTTGGATGGTTAGGCAAGCATTTTGGTTTAGAAGGAAATAACACCAACCACCAGGGAAAATAACATGGTTATTTTTCGCTCTGGATACTTTTGGCCAGTTGTGAGTTTGCTGCAGATCAGACTTGATAGCCTATCTCAGTTCATTTCTCAGATATTTACTGAGCAATAACTTTGGGCCCTGCCTTAGGCTGGAAACTGGACGGGAAGGAGGATGGAGGGAATGAGGGGATATGAAAGCAGAGTGTCACCTGGTTTCAGCCTTCTGAGAATCTGTTTTCTGGAGAGTGTACCTGAAAAGGCTTTTTAAAAATGGACCAAGATCTCCCTAGAAATGCAAGAATGCATGCCCAAATAGTGCAGCTCCTTGTGCTATGCCAGGTGTGCAAAGAATTGTGGAAGGAATCACTTTGCCACCATATGTTCTGTGTTGCAGCCATACCAGCTCACTTGGAGATGCACAAATGTACCACGTGCCCTAAGAGATGCTGTTGATGTGCCTGGAATGCCCTTTGCCCCTCTTTTGCCTTGCTAACTCTTGCTTCTTAAAGGCTGTACTTAGATGTCCCTTCCTCCAAGGTTTTTCCTCTCTTCTCCTCTCACACCACAAGCCTGGTGCTGAGGCTTCTCCTTACCTACCTCCCCTCCATCCCTGCCAGCCCATGTCTCTATTATAGTCCATGACTCACTGAATTGTGGTTGTTTGTCTCTTACAATGGGGACCACTTGTTGATAATTTTTTAAAAATTGGCTGAAATTAGGCAAAATATAAAAACAATAATATATAATGCCCTAAACATGTTTAACTTAAAACCTAGAGATACATGTTCATTTATCCGTCTTTTGTTATAGGCAGGCCCAAGATCTTTTCCTTGCATACTATTCTGATTAGAGTTCCAGGTTGTAGTTCTTATTTAAACCACACCCATAATGCATCACCTATAATTTCCAGTTCCTGACTTTTTTATGGAGTGAGAAGATATTGAAAAAGCAATTAAAGATGCTAGATTCTACCCTACCCCCAGAATTTTATACTTTCCTGTTCATGCTTAATTCAACTGCAGTTTTCAAGTGACGCGCTTTTATCAAGCCATTCCAAAACATTGAATTAAGCTTTTATAGAAAATATTGATTCTTTTTGCACTCATTTCCTGTTGATTTACATGCTATTTAATTAAATAATGTAATTACAATAACAAGTGTAACAACCATAAATATTTTTGAGAACAAACACAGTTGACTTCTGTAAACACATAATACAACTACTGGGAGAAGCGGTGCTTGAGCACCGGAGAGGGGAATGACACGTGACTCAGCTGGGGGAGCAGCGTAACTGGGTATCAGAAGCAGTGGAGCACATCGGTTAACCCAGCGCCTCAGCTAAGTCCAGTTAAGGAAGCAGATAGTAGGCTGAGCTAGTAGAGTGCCTGTTTGAGTTGAGATTAACTAATTTGTTAAATGGATGCATGAATGATCCAGTGAGTGATGAAGGGAGATTTTGGGGATATGATTTTGCAGGACTGCCATATTTGAACCTGTAATTGGCCATCTCCTCTGTCAATAAAGGTGCTGAGCCTAAATTAGTAGGCTAGAAACTTTGCCACCACCTGTGCAATGAGACGGCAAAGAGAAAACTCCCTCCAATGAACAGGACAAAGCTTTTAGGCCAAGCCTGCTAGCTGAGCATCCTGCTCCACCATCTAACACAGCTGCTGTCTTGCTGATGAGTGAGGGGTAAAATTCTCCTCCCGCTTTGCTCTCCAGACACCTTTTTTGCCTGTACCTTTTGTTTCAGCTCCTGCTACTTTGGCTCTGAAACCTGTAAGATGCTCAGGGGCTAGAGCTTCTGGAGAGCTAGACTATGGAAGGAAGCAGTTTCGTCTTTAAATTCTGTATGAACCTAATGAATCTATGTATTTAATTTAATGAATCTGCTTCCATTGCAGCATATGGAACTTTAGCTGGTAAGGGGTGTTGCATATAAATCGGAGTCCCATTTCTGGTATAGTCCTACTTCCCTGGGGACAATTTTACCTTACTTGTACGGAGACACTGGCAAGAAGGTTATAGATAGATAAACACACACGTGTGTGTAGACATATACTTTATATATGTACATGCTTTATATGTGTGTGTACACACACATGTACACACACATGCACACATATAATGATTTTTCTTCCCCCAAACATGATGCAGATCACTGTGGGCATATGGGGGATTGCTAAGGAAGTAGGGTCAGCTCTTGAAAATTGCCTTGGGTAAGGGATGTATGGAGAGATACAGACTAAAGCTTTCTAGGTGCATGGGGAAGTTACGTGAATGAGTTGTGGAGAGAAGCAAGATCTGTTTGAACCACTCAATGGCCAAGCCACTCAGGAGCTTGGCCACAAAACAGAGCAGTGTGAGGTTGGGCCCAAGAGGCAGAAAAATGGAGTGATGTGGCTAAGAACACACAGCCTACCTTCATGTAGTTCTGTGTGCAAATCCTGACTCTGCTTCTTACTAGCTGTGTGTCTTTGGGCACTTATTTCACTGTTTCATGTTTTAGTCTATAAACTAGAGAGTTATAGGACCTCCTTCACAGGGCTGATGTGATGATTAGATTCCATCTGTAACGTGATACAGTGCCTGCCGCACAGCACAACATTAAAAAATGTCATATTCTTCTAAATATTAATTCTGTCTGGAGCTAACATGGCAATCCTGCTCTAAGGGCACTTTTTAGGACTGCTGGGCATCAGATGACCTTCACTGATCCAAGTTCTCCCTGACTACCACCGTGTAGTACAAACTATAGAACCAAGTGTAATACCAGGCACTTCGGGGCATTGCAGGGGGTAGGGGGATGGAATGTGGTCAAAGAAGAAGATTTCATGGTCACCCTCTAGAGGTTTGCAATATTCTAGGAGAGTAGGGTCTGATACCCATAGAGGATGACAAGAGTCACATTCAAAGAAAATGTACAAATGAATATCACTGATGGGATCCCATCCTGTGCAGGGGTCAAGATACCTTGGGCAGTTTGTGTCATCTGCCTTTAATCACTGAGATTCTTAACATTCAGGGGCTGCTGGCTGGCTAACATATATGTGCTTTATGCCTATTTCAGAAACCAGAAAAGAATGACTGTTGCTTCCCCTCCCCCCTCCCCCCTCTCCCCTCCCCAGCCCATTCCCAGCCCATGACAGTCTTGAGACCTAATGTCAGATGCACTTAGGATGCAGTACTTTTATTGCTGAGAAGGTTTGGGGCCTCATACATGAGAGGGATTGAGATGAATGAGTTTCCATTGTATTTATAGAAACCCAGTGCACTATCTCCCAAGGTATAAATAGAACAATGGAGTGTTGACAAAGGGACTGCTTTTCTGTGACTGTGGAAACCCTGCAATTATTCCTGGAACCATACTCATTGTTTATCTGCATCTGAATTTTAATAAACAGGGCTCTTGCTGCTTATTCATGAATTTTCAAATGGAAATATATCTCCCATTATTATCCCCTCCTTGTGAGTCAGGCCCCATCTTGCAAATTTGCAGCTGAGTAAATATACGGAACATTAGCAGCAATTAGATAATTGGTGCCCTGGATAAACCCACCCACAGCTGCGAATGAATATGGACTGTGCGAGTGTCACCTGGTGCACTCTTCCTGATGGCACTGCATGCCACCACAGACTTGCAATTAAGCATAGACGTTTACCAGCCCGTGTCCTGGCCCTCCCTCCTCCACAGAGACGGGAGGTTGCAGAGTAAGTAAGGTTCGCTGTTGCCCATGCTGAGTCATTGTACTATGAAAGATGTTAGGTCAGAGAATTTGGTTAAGAAGGGACAGTGAGTACATTTATCTTTGCTTAGCTGGTTGCTGAATGGCTTATGATAACATGCTTGTTGCATACAGCCAGCCAAAATTCATAATCAGATTCTGGGATGGAGAAAATGGGTGTTGGGTCATAAATCCTGGTTTTGTTTTTTTTCCCCCTGTAAATCCCCCCAAACGTCCTGGGCTCTGGGCTGGCCACATTCTTACACCTATTTTCAGGTTCTCTTTTGCCCTCTGGCACTGGAGTTTCCTTTCAGCAGCCACATTTTAATCTCTCTTTCCTTGCCATTGTATTTCTTCCAGGTCCTTGCTGAATAGGATGCCTTTTCCATCTCATAACTTCTGTCCTCCAGGCAAATTACGTGGCCCTTTTGAGTAGTCTAGGTTTTTTTTTTTAAATTGCTAGTGACTTCAGGGAAATAGAAGGAGTAATATTAATATTAGGAAGGGGGATGTGGCAAGAGGGCCCCATCCCATCGTGCCATTATCATCTCTTTCTTCCCTCTCTTGTCTTCTTTACCTGTTTCCTCACTTTGGTTTTTGGCTTGAGAGCAATTCTGTCTAATTCTCTAGTCGCTCACTCCTTTCCCAGGCTATCCCTCCTCTGGATGCTCCTTGAGCCTTTCTTTCCTTGGGACAACTTTCCTTTTTTACTGAATACACCTTCTGTGTGTTTGGAAGGAGGTGGCTGGAGGAGGGTGGATGGGGGATTCAGTTTGGAGGTGTTTGGGTGGATGAATGGGTCACACCCCCATTCATCTCTTTGGGATCGTTCTAGACCATCTCACTGTGTCCCTGCTTAGGACACGAATGTCATATTGGATCCTGAACAGAAGGGCTTGGAGTAAAGCTCCAGGAGAAGTAGAGGGCCTGCGGAGATTTCTTGGCAGACCTACTCTGTTTTTTGATGTGTGTCATCCCTTCATAAATTTGGGATACATTATCTTTTATTTTTATTATTTTAACATTGCTAATATTTAATGTAATAATAATGGTATATATCATGTATTGAGTACCTGCTCTGCTTTATATACAATTATATACGTCCTTTCAAGAACCCAGGAGATCAATCTTATCTCCATTTTACAGATGAGCAGCTCAAGGTTCAGAAAAATTAGTAATTGTTCCAAGGTCACACAGCTAATAAGTGGCAGAAATAGACTTCAAACTCAGGTTTGCCTGATTGCAAAGCCTACACTTTCAAGCACTGTGCTAAATCAGAAGACTCAAGTAATTTGGAGATACAATTAATGTCTGAATTCTCTTTGCTTGAAAGTGAGATGTTATCTGTATAGCCTTCATTTTAGTTCCTAAATCATTTGTCCATTTAAAAATGCAGTCTTGTCGCTGTCTTTTTTTTTTTTTTAACCTTTGCTGGATTTTCCCTTCTAGCTAGAAACCAGTTTTCCCAATGCTCCCCTCTTGGTCTTCACTGCTGCCAACACATTAGGTCTATCAACCACCTGAAATTGGGCTGTAAGGGTAGAATTTATTTGCAGATATTTAAATTTCCCTGGTGATAAGCAAATTAATTTTGTTGCAACTCTTTAACATTCTAAATGAATGATGGAATGTCAATGAGTGTGTTTTACAAATAAATGGCAGCCAAGGTCTTCTCATCCATCAGAAAGAATAGCGCTAGGACCCTGGTTTGCAGCTTCCCTTTGTCCTGCAGTACAGCCCAATGTCTTGGGCTTGAGAAAAGTCATTGGGTGGAGGGGTGTTAACCCTGCAATCCAGCCCAAGTGCTGGCAGTCATCTCTGCTGGGGAGAGACATTTGCTTCATTCATTCACTTGTCAAATCTCTTTTGAGTGCCTACTACGTATGTGCCAGGCACCATGTGAGGCTCAGTAGTGAACAAAACACGCAAGTCTCTGTGCCATTCTAGTAGGGAGGAAGATGATAGGCTATTCACAAATGCAAGATAATATCATGTAACGACAAGTCCTTGGAGCACAGCAGGTTAACGGACACAGAGTGTTGGGTGAGACATTTTGAGAGGACCTCTCTGGGGAGGTGATATTTGAGAAAAACCTGCATGAAGTGAGGAAGAGCATTACTGCTGGAGGGAACAGCAGATCTATAAGGTTTATGCTCGTCTTCAGACCAAATCCTCCTCCCCCCATTTGTAGTAACGCATTGACCTGAACTGAATTTTCTAGACCTGTCCTCATTTCCTGTGGCTCATAGGAGCCCCCTCCAGGCCAACTCCTTTGGAGAATACTTAGTATACCTGTATCTTCCTATCTTCCTTTCATCACAAAGTATGCAGCATCAGCAACTACAAAGAGGCAGGCAGAGAAGCAGAGGACAGAGGTGGCATTAATACAGGTTTGCACTTTCTGCTTTTTCATGGTCAACAAATGGCATTGGTGAATAGATGGACCATAACACTGTTAGGAGTTGGGATAGAAGTACTCAAGATCATTCACTGCAAATGTTTATTCATTTCCTATTATGTTCCTAGTGCTCTGCTAGAGGCTGTAGAATGGGATGGGACCACTTTGGCATCCAGGCCTCTTCCGCAATGAGATTTATTATTACTATTATTTATTTTTATTAAATATTAGCTGTCATTATCTTTGAGCACTTACTATGTGCCAGGCACTGTTCAAAACTATTCACTAGAATTAATTAATTAGGTTCGTTAGCATCTTATGAACTATTTAAGTACGTTCACTAATTTAATCCTCACAACAAGCCTATGATATAGACTCTTTTATTTTACCTGTTTTATGATTGAGGGAATGGAGGCAAAAAGAGGTTGATAACTTGCACATCAATGAAGTCTTTGATCCATGTTTCAAATCCAGGCAGTCTGGGAGTGAGTTGGGTGCCGGCACTGTGGAAAGAGCTGTGAGCTAAGTGCTCTTATTATCCTCTCATGAGAATAGAGTGTCAGAGAGGTCAGGCAACTTACTCAAGTTCTCGTTGATGCAAAGGTGAATTGAGGGTGGGTGTTTCTGACCCAAAGGCTGGGATTTTATCCATTCTGGTCAACTGCCTCTGGCCCAGCAGCCCAGCTCAGGGCAGTTTCATTCTTGGGGGTACAGGAAGACAAGGGCTAATGCTGGTCTCCAGCAGCTCCCCAGCCCCAAGCTGTGGCCCCTCCTTACCCTGGTGTTTCTTCAGGGATTGGGATTCAAGGTGAGGACCAGCCTCTGAGGATGATGGTAGAATTGTGCTGGAAGGATTTTTGGAGCATTACAGGCTACTGAGCTCAGGGCAATGTTTTCAGGCTGGGTCTCCAGGTCTGGTTCATGGGTACCCTGAAGACCTGGGGGACTCTGAACAAAGTCCTGCAAAAATTGTTCCCAGAGGGGAGTGCCCATCGTGCCACATGAAGGGGAGCAGGAGGGTGAGTTGGCACAGGAGGTAATTGAGCAGGTTGACAAGCTTCGATGGGGAGATAGAAACCAGTCAAGTTAAACCAAATAGGGATGCCTTGAGGGGCATTTTGGAAACTAATCTCTTAGGGAAAGCTTGGCTCCCTCTGCTGGCCTGGGGGCAAGTCCTTTAGACAGCAGAGTTGAGCTGGACTTGAGGCAGATCAACTACAGACATTCTTAGGTCTTTCCTGAGCACAGAGTCACATTGTCCCAGATGGGGGTGAATGGTTTCTGGTCTTTGTCCAATCACATTCTTAGCTCATTTCCATTTGGGGGAAATGGGTTCTTTAGGGAAACAGAACTGATAGGAGATATCTGTAAATATTATGAGATTTTATAAAATTGTTTCACGCAACTGTGGGGATGCACAAGTCCAAATTCCGTAGGGCAGGCTGCAAGCTGGGAACTCTGATGAAGGTTTTTGATGAATTCTCTGGGAGAAGCTGGCTTGTTGAGGTAGAGATGGAAATTTTTTCTTTTGACTGATAAAATCATTACTTCTCCTTTTAAGGCCTTCAACTGATTGGATAAGACAATTTCTCATTGCTGAAGGCAGTCTCCCCAGTTGATTGTAGATGTAATCAGCCATAGATGCAATCAACTTACTGATGATTTAAGTCCATGAAATGTCCTCACAGTACCAATTAGGCTAGTGCATGCTTGACCAAATAACTGGGCACTGTTACCTGGCCAAGTTGACACATGAGCCTAACCATCATAGTCCACCCCTTGTCAGCTTGGAAGCCATACACATAACCTTAAACCATACTTAATATCTAAATAAAAAAGCAACAACAGACATTTTTTGCCTAACAATACTCAACTGTCCTGCATACAGCTGGAAACACACTAAATCTCTCCAGAATAGGGTGTAAGTCCTTGGGTAATATTCACTTTTAAACTTGATATCCTATAACTTAAATACTATGACATGAAAATACTGCAACTTATGTCATATGATAAAGGGATAAGATAGAGAAGAAAACAAAGACATTTGTTTCATGTACATATATAAATATACTCATAGCAAAATAAGGAAGAAGTATTCATGACCATTACAGTCCTCATTTCTGTAACTGGCCACATGGCCTTAGTTCATATTTATCACTACCTTCTTCCACTACCCACTCCATTTTTTCTTTACCCTTAGTAAGCACCTCATCTGGCCATGGTTCTTTGCCTGGTGGGGTAACCCAAACACTCATTCCTGAAGTTTCTAGGCCATTGGTAGTCCTGCCTGGATTGGTTTGTTGCAGTTTTCCGTTGACTTTAATCACAGGGCATAGCAATACTAAGAGATGCCCTAGAAGATCTCCTGTGTTCCAGGCAAACTCTTCTTTACCTCCATTGTGTAGCTGCAGACCTATTTCCCCTTGATAGTCAGAATGAATCACCCCAGTCAGTATAATAATTCCCTTCTTTGCCTGTTGTTTCAGAGGCATGAGGAGCCCAAAGTGGCCAGGTGGCAGTCTTAACTTCCTGTCCAGTGGAATCGTGTCTCCTGGTGGAAGCACTCTTTAGGAAGTAAGACCTGTAGACCAGCGGAACCTAAGGTTGTAGGGACAGGAAGCAGAAATTTTTCTAGTGGATCACTAGGGGTAATAGTAAGTGGTGTCACTCCTGTTTCTACCCCTTGATTTCTGGACCCATGAATCCTGGCTATGGGAGAAATGGCACTGTAGAGTAGATGTTGATTTAGACCATAGACAGCCCCCTGGAGAACATTGCCCAGGCCTGCAAGGTATTGCCACCTAGCTGGCACTGTAATTGAGTTTTCAAAATGCCATTCCACTGTTCTATCAATCCAGCTGCTTTAGGATGATGGGGAACACGGTAAGACCAGTGAATTCCATGAGCATGTGCCCACTGTTTCTCCTTAGTATACTGGAAGCAGATAGCTTGTTTTCTAAGTTTCACAGGTCCATAACTTGAGGGGAATTTTGTCACATCCCAAGACAGACATGCCTATAACCATTTTTTATGAGACTTTGTACTTAATATTGTTACTGAAATGATTTAATGCTTTTGTAAATATTGTGATGGAATGAATGTATTTTGTATATGGAAAGAGCATGTATTTTTGGGATCCAGAGGGTGGAGTGTGATAATCTGAGGCTTTTGTGGACCTCAGGAAATTATGTTCTTAAATTAATCAATTCTTGTGGATGTGAACCTTTATTGTAGGTGTGACCTTTTGATTAGATTCAATTAAAGGTCATTAGATTAGATTACTTCAGTAAGGCATAGCCTAGGGTAGGTCTTAATCCTCTTACTGGAATCCTTTATACGTGGGATGAACACAGAGAGAAAAGACAAGAGCTCAGAGAGGAACCCACAGAAGGAGAGAGAGAAAGCCACAAGAGCAAGAAGCTGAAATCAGTGAAACCTGGGAGAGAAAGCCACAGAAGGAGCAGGCAGAAGCTGAAAGCAACAGAGCCTTGAGGAGAAGCAACAGAGCTGCCATTGTGCCCTGCCATGTGACAGGAGCCCAGGGTTGTTGGCACCTGTGTCTTCAGGGAGTGAGCTTCACTTGATGCCTTGATTTGGACATTTTTCTCAGCCTTGGAACTGTAAGCTTATAAGTTAATAAATCCCATTGTAAAAGCCTACCCATTTTTGGCTTGCCTTGGCAGCCTTTAGCAGATTAAAACAGCTAGTTTAGGGGAGTGCATCATCACTGCTTCTCCTGCTTCCCTCTGCTTCTTGTGCTGCTTCTGTGGTACAGTTCAGATTGCCAAGTCACCATTAATTACGAGATGTTTGTTCTTCCCGTGTGTGTTTCAGAGACCCAAGTTTCTCCCCTTTTCTCATTGTTGTGATTCTTCTGAATGATGTCAATAATAAAATAGTAGTAACAATTCAGGTAGTACTTTCCAGTTTACAAAGCACTTTGTGTGTGCATTGTCCCCTTGAATCCTGATAAACTCTAAAATATCATTTTGGTCCTATATTAAAGACGAGGAAATGGAGGCTCAGAAAGTTTCCTTATCCTACCTGACATCATACAGGCCGCACCAGAACCTGATCCTAGCTGCTTGACTCTTCTCTGCTGTGCCCGCTCTCCAAATCATTTCCTAATTAGTCTACTTAATGACTGTCTGTCAAGCTGGCTTCAGTTGCCCTTGCAAAGACAAGCTTGAGGGAAATCAAGCGATTTTGCTGCTGAATGAAAACATTTGCATGATGCTATTTTCTAGGCCATCCTCACATATGGTTCTCTTGGCTCAGGAAGCCACTCCAGGTTTGGGGAAGGCTGTGGAGGTTGAGGAGGGATGGGACTCCTTCCTTGTTATAGGTGAGGCAGTGAGAAATCCCAGAGCCTTGCAGCAGGTCCCTTGCAGAGTGAGTGGGTCTAGGGAAAGGGGAGGAGAGGAAGCTTCCTTCCATCAGTGGTCCTATCTCTGAAAAAATGCCCACAGCTAAAGAATGGTAGTTGACCAACTGTTACCAGCATTAGGGCCCTCTTTCTCAGTGGTCTTGGCCTCTGAGTGACCTAAAAGAAGACAAGGCCCCAAACTGGTTCACTCATTCAGAGGAAATTTACAAGGACCTCATTTGGTAGGGATATAGCAGTCAAAAACAAAAACAGTAAAACCTTTGTCCTCATTCTAGTGGTGGGATAGACAATAAATAAAAAATTATTTAGCATGTTAGAAAGTGATAAGTTTAATTTTCATTTTCATTAAGTTCAAAATATTTTTTAAATTTCTCTTGAGACTTCTTTGACTCATGTTATGGAAAAATGCGTTAATTTCCAAATATTTGGGGGATTTTCCAACTGTCTTTCTCTTTTTGATTTCTGGCTTAATTCCATTATGGTAGAAGAATATGCTTTGTATTATTTTTATTCATTTACGTTTGTTTATTGCCCAGATTGTGGTCTCTCTTGGTGAATGTTCCCTGCCAGCTTGAGAAGAATGTGTGTTCTGCTGTTGGACGGAGTATGATGTCCTCTGGGTTCCCTGCTATTTCTAAGCAAAGCCAAAGTTCTTACCACTGACCTTCTCTCTTGATACTGTCATCTCACTCCTCTAAACCCAAGCACACCAGTTTCCTTGTTGCTTGCACCTCAGGACCTTTGCACTTGATGTTCCTTCTGGCTGGAATACTGTTCCCCCAATCTGTTTTACTTGCTTCCTCAATCTCTTCAAACTACCACATTTACTATGCCTCTTTCCTGATTTATTTTTTTTCTCATAGCATTTATCACTGTCAGACACAATTTTCTTATTTGTTTTGTTAATTGAATATCTTTCCTTATCTAGAATATTAAACAGATGAAGACAAGGTTTTTGTTTGTTTTGGTACTGCTGTATTTCTCTGGCATCTGATACATAGAAGGTCCTCAATATGTATTTGTTGAATAAAGGAAAGAATACGCATTGCAGGGGGTGTTAAATATGTTGATTGATGGAGTGCATAATGAAATCATTGTATAGCTTCAGAGAAGTGAGCCTGAGGTCATTCCACCAGAAAGGGGCAGGGCTGAGCTACAAACCTGGGACTTTCTGGAGCCAGTGCTTACACTTCCACAAGTTGCTTCTTAGGAAGAGAGATGGAGGAGGAGAGAGAGAGAGAGAGAGGAGAGTGGTGGGTTCCCTCCACTGGTGGGCACCTCCAATGTCTTTCTCTTCTTCCCTTTCAGTTGCTGCCTTGGCTTCTGAGCATCTTCTACCTGATGAGCATGCACAAAACCCAGGGGCAGCACAGGTTAGGAGGCCCTGAGGGCACCACTTGTGTATTGTGGTTGTGGGATGATAACACAGTCAACTGAGGGCAACTTCAGTAGGAGAGAAGGCCAGAGCTGGGAAGTCTGATGAAATTTAAAATATATCAAGGCCTTAGGACATTGAATTATGTCACTGTAGAAGAAAAGGCTTGGAAAGTGTCTCTGAGGTATGGAGTTGACAGATCTGATCTTGCCGTGCTCCACCCCTAGTGACTTCTGCTCCAGTAAAGAAATATGTAGCATGCCAAGGTAGGAAGACAATTAGTAACGGATTCCCCACTTCAAGGAGTTGTGTATGTCGGGTGTGGGACTCTCAACAAAAACAATAAATTGAGTGTGAGCAGCTCAGATTATTTCTGAGAAGGAGGTCAACCTGATGGACAAGGTAGACTAGAAGGTCTGAGGGGGTAGGGGTTGGGGGTCCAGGAAATTTGAAAAACTGTCAAGAATAGGCCAGGAGAGAGAAGACATTGGTTCTTTGTTTATACAATGTTATCAGAATATTGGGAAAACAGGAAATTCTGGCTTTATCCCATAAAAATGAAGAAGAGAACTGTCTAGTACAGTACTGTCCAATAGAATTATGCTGTGAAACATAAATGTGAGCCACATAGGTTACTTAACATTTTCTAGTAGCCACATCAAGAAAACAAAAAAGAAATAGGTAAAGTTAATTTTAGGAATATGTTTTATTTTACCCTATGTATTAGTCAGCCAAAGGGGTGCTGATGCAAAATACCAGAAATGGGTTGGTTTTTATAAAGGGTATTTACTTGGGGTAGAAGTCTACAGTTACCAGGCCATAGAGCATAAGTTTCTTCCCTCACCAAAGTCCATTGGCACGTGTTGGAGCAAGACAGCTGCCGACACTTGCCAGGGTTCAGGCTTCTTGGCTTCCTCTCTTCCCAGGGCTGCGTTTCTCTCCGGACTCAGTGCCTCTATTTCCTCCACAAGGTCAGCTGTAGACTATGAGGCTCTCTAGGCTTTGCTTCTCTCCACAAGGCCAGTTATAAACTCTCAGGCGAATGGCTCGTCTCTATCCTGGGGCCTTCTCTCCTTCACCAGAACTCCAACATCAAAACTGCTCTCTCTGTCTTTTGCCTTGCCTTTTAAATTTGATTCCCCCACCCACCAAGGGGTGGGGCTCAACACGCTACTGAGGTGGCCCAGTTAACGCCCTAACATAATTTGATGATGCCCAGATTAGCAGACCAGTTTACAAGCATGATCCAATTATATTTTTGGAATTCATAATTACATCAAATTGCCCAATGGCTACACCCTATATACCCCATATATTGTTTCAAGATGAAATTACTGTAAAGATGCTAAATTTTTATCTTTTTTCATACTAGGTATTCACAGTCTGGTGTGTTTTTGACTCCTACAGCACATCTCAATTCAGACTAGCCACATTTCAAGTGCTTAGTAGCCACATGTGGCTAGTGGCTACTGCATTGGACAGCACAGGTCTAGAAGATTCTCTTTCCTTCTCTAAAATCCCCATTCTTTTATTCCTTCATTGTTCAAAGTATTCTCTGGCATTGCTTACTCTTAGCACTTGGATAGCTTGTGTATACGTGTTCACATGTGTCTTAGGTTAATGGTGTCAGGTGTGTAGTTTTGTCAGTGTAATTGAATGTAAGTAATTTGAGGATGGAGCTGCATGCCTTATTTCTGTCTTCCTTGAATCAAGCTCTGTGAGAAGGGAGAGGCTGTGGAGAATGGATGGGGGTGCAACACAGAGAAAGTCATTATTATGTATCCCTGTCTGATCTTAGGTGGAATCATTTCACCTCTCTGTTCCTCTGTTTCCTTCTCCATTAAATGGGGACAATGAGTCATTTATCCCTGCCTCCTGGATCCTGTAAGGATAAGGGAACATAGGATGTAAAGGCATTTGAAAAGGTAAAAACATTATCTATGTGGATGGCATAATGCCTTTTATTGGTTTAAGATCAGTGGCATCAGCTGGTTCTTCCTCTCTTTGCAGGAAGGGTAACCACGTTGGCTGTAGGAAGCCCTGGGAATTACACTCAGAAGGGAGAAGTCTGGGGGTTTGTCACAGGAGGGCATCTGCTGGATCACAGGGATGTGTTTTGTGTGTGTTGGAGTGAAGGGAACAAATGGAACTGGATCTTAAAGTTCTTAGGACTGGGGAAGCCATCTCTTGAAAAAATCTCTCTCTTTCTTGCCTGCTTTCCCCCCATGTCAGAAAGCTAATCAGCCAGCTGGGCTTTTTGCTCAGCGAGGTCATTACAGTGACCTCGCTGAGCAGTCTGACAATCAGAGAAATCAGAGGCAAATTTATCTTACCCAAGTGTTCAGTGGCCCTAAATCCCAAGAACTCACTACGCTGTGTTACCAACGTATACTCAGGAGAGAGCCTTCTCCTTGGGGGGGACCCTGAGAAGCATCTGGTCCCGTCCTCTCCTGAGTGGCCTGGCCTTTCTTTATTACTTTGAAGGCCCTTGCTTGCAAGAAGCAATTCAGTTTGTTGGGCAGTTTTTGCTTGTGATTAAAACTGTAGTTATTTGATCAGGCTCGTGCTTAAGGCAAACATGGTGAGGCAGTAAGGCCGTGGGTGGTGGGTGCAGATGAGAGCCTGGGGGTTTAGTAAGATGTCTGTGCAGAATGTGCAGATCTGCTGGAAACCTCAGGAACAACCCACATCTCCCCTCGCACCCATTTTGCGTTTAAATGGCATTAATGCTAACCTGCCACTTTACTTCCACCAATGGCCTCTCCCTTGGGGACCTCTTTGGAATCTCACCTAATTTTTTCCTTTGTTCCTGTCTCTTCCCCTCTGGTTTGCCATGTATACCACTGGCAGATTATCGTTCCAAAGGTACTGCTCTAATCAGTAGTTCTCTCTTCCAACAGGGTTAAGTCCATTCCTTCTGGTTGGACCTCAGAGCCACCTGTGATTCGCTCCCATTTACATTTCCTCTGTCCTTTCACTGAGCAAGCTTTGCCTGGTCCCCTCTTCATGCCTGTACCTTCGCTCTTTCTTGCTCAGAGAGCATCTCCTGCATGGGGCGACCAACTGTCCCAGTTTTCCTGGGACCAAGGAGGTTCCCGGGATGCAGGACTTGTGGTGCTAAAACCAGGCAAGTGCTTAGTAAACTGGGGTGAGTTGGTCACCCTACTCCCATGCTGTCTCAGTGTCCATTGATAATGATATTGATCCATTTTAAGGGTCCTGCTCATTTCCCTGTTGGGTCTCAGCTTTAGCATTTGTACATTCATATGACACACGTTGTTTATACTGTCTTCTGCCACAGGTGTTTCTGTTCCCTTATTGTCTCCCCATTCTATAATATAAGCAATTTGAGGACAAGGATCATGTCTTACCCTTCTTACCCCTGGAGAACCTGGCATAGGGAATCATGTCATATGGCATCTGTTCAGGTATTGTCTGATGAATGCATTATACTCCAGCAGTGAAAATATATATTATAACTACATTGATTTTTATTAATTTTAATCAATTACCAAATAATAAATGTTCTTTGTATTTTTTCAGGAGATTTGGAAAATATAGAAAAGCACACATGCATCAATTATGAACCCACTATCTAGATAAGGGGTCAGGAGCCAGGGTAAGGCAGTGTGAGGGGCCAGACTAGGTCAAAGACAGGACAGAGACCCTTTAATTTTGGGGTACTACACTAAACACCAGGGCCTTGAAACTGCTAAATCCTGCCTCAGATAGGAAGCCTTTTATACATGTCCTACCCCAAATCAAGGGCTGATTTCTGTGATGGGGCTCTCCTGGGCTTGTAGGTTCAAAGAGCATCTCAATATAGCCTTAGAAAATTCCAGTACCTGGCTGATGTATCCTAGCTCCAGCTTGTCAGAGATTAGCAAGTCCAGGCTCACTGGGAGACTAGACCTACAGGTCACAAACCTGGGGTGGGTTTAGGACTAACAGGTGTGGATGACCAGTTCTGGTGACCCAATTATAAGAGAACTCCTTCTGCCTTAAATCTGTTCAAGTCTCTTGAGCTTGACTAAGTATATCCCATGTTGGCTCTCCAACTGATATAATACAGTATTGTCAGTGATATGTGAGGAAATCATCACAGAGTGGGAATGTTCTAGAAGACTGTAGATAGAAAATTATTCCTCTTTTAAAACTAGTTTCTATGAATACAGATTCATGAGTTGGTTTGAAGAGCCTGGGCAAGATTCTAAAATAGATTATTTAAAAGTTGGTTTGTATAACCTTTGAAAAGCAAATAGCAATCACTAGGAGTCATCGTGGGTTAAACAATGAACAAGTTTGTTCACCTAACCTCATTCCCTTCTTTGTGGTAGATGTCGTATATTCTAATTTCAGCAAGGAATTAGAAAAGCCAGCTATGAGAACCTCAGGCTCAAGGCAGAGAACTTCATGCTGGATTAGTTGCTCATGGAATGATATGCCCAGACTGCTTTTTAAGTCTTGAGCCAGAGAAAGGTTTCTAGAGGTGCAAAATTCTATTCTTGATCCTGCCTTGTTAACATTTCTTTTAATCAATGACACAGAAATATGTAGATGACATGAAGATGGAGAGATAATGGATATGTCAGATGAAAGAATTCAGATCCAAAGTGAGTAGTTCACATTTGTAAAAATGAACTTAATTTATCAAAATGATGATTAATAGGGTCAGAGAGAGGTTTTACTCTTGGATTAAAAAATAAAATAACTGCATAAGTGCACAATGGGGAGACCTGTCATACTCGTATTTCAGAAGATGTTAAGTGTCAAGTTCATTACGTGTCAGGTACATGAATGGGTCTACAGAAACTGTGATGATGCTGGTGAAAGGACTTCCTGCTTGGCACTAGTTCAGCCACACCAGGAATGAGGAGACTCATTCTGGGCACAGAGAGAAAACAAAAGGCATTCAGTCAGTGTGCTCTTGGGGAAAGAACATGGACATTTCCAAATGTGCCATATACAAGCTCTGTGAACTTTGGGGGGTGGGTTACTTATTCTCTCTGAGCCTCAGGTTTGTTTTCTTCAGTAAAATGGGGGTGAACATAGCTATCTTACAGAATTAGGTCATGAGGATTTCATGGGATAATTTGTGCATATCACTTAGAATATGGCCTCTCTCAGACTAAGTAAGGGCTCAGGAAATCTTGGATTTCTTTTTGGTTGTCCCTATTAACGGGATTCTAAGAAGAATTAAATTCATATTAAGCAGAGTTGCAATCTGGAGGAGAGTGGGAGCATGCGGGAAGTATGTATACTACCTCTCAGATATTTTTGTTGACGATTTCTAGATTAGGAAACTGAGGCTCAGAGAAGATGTGTTTGGGCTACTTATCCACAGCTAATTAACGACAGCTGGGACTAGAAGCTGATCTCTCAGTCTATGATCTACTACCAAATTGGAAATTGTTGGGGTGGTGGGCGGAGGTGACATGTGCTCAGTGGAAAACTCCATCTGAACGGGGAACCGGAGACCTCAGTCTGTGTCCAAGTCCACTGAATAGCTGGGTCATCTCTGTCCAGTCCCCTTCTCTGCTCTCCACTTTTCTCGATTGTATTTTCCTCAGCTGGACAATTAAGGGCCTTTTGTGGAACAATTGCTAATACCTCTCCCAGACTGAAACAGGAGTAAGGTCAGGCTTTCCGTTCCACCCTGGGGATGACCTGGCTCCAAGGGGCCAAGGTTGAGTTGGGCTCAAGGGCATTTATGATGGTCAGGAGGGCGGGGACTGGCAGGGAACTGACTGAGTAGTTGCCTCCCCTAAGGCAGGCAGAGGCCCTGGCCAACAGAGTTGTCTGCTTCTCTTGTGCCTCCCCTCCCTCCCCCAAACCTGGGTCCTGCTGAGCTGACTGCCTGGTGAGGAGCCCTGGAGGGGGCCTTTGAGAAACGCCATCGCCTTCCATAAATTTACATCTGCCCCAGATAGCTTTTTCTCTGGGATGGAACATAATAAATGATCCCTGGGAATATCATGGTGACCTTTTCAGAGGGTTTTCTTGGGTTCCAGCCACAGGTAGAGATGCAAATTGATGTCTCTTCTTAGTTTGTATCTTCATTTACTGAGTCATTTTCCTTCTGGGAGAAAGAGCAAGGCTTAGGTGGTCTAGCTCTAAATCATCGGTGTTCTTCCAGAAAAGACCGCCTAATCCCTGACTCTGATACTCTCCTCCAGCTTACTTGAGAATCTCAGATTCCTGGCACCATTTGTCCACATTACAGATTCTAGGCCTTGGCTTCCACTGTTTCTAGCATCTGTGATGTGTCTCTTACCCCTCTGTGGATCTAGAACTTATACATTTTTCCAGGTTCTATTCTGTAGTCGGACCCTCCATGGACTGCCCAGGTCACAGAGTCTGCCCCTATAGATTTACTAAATGATGAGTAACTCAATGGCAGGGACACTAAGCTCTGTCTCTAAAATGTGCCTGGCACTTTGAAGATGCTCAATAGATCCTGTTAAATGAATGAACAAGAACAAATGATGGATACATGGCATTATACATTTGTCCAAGCCTGTAAAACTGTACAGCACAAAGTGTAAACCATAATGTAATCTATAGACTTTAGTTAGTAGCAGTGCTTCACTATTGGTCCATCAATTGTAAGAAATGTACCACACTAAGGTAAGACGTTAGTAACGTGTGTGGGTGTGTGTGGGGCAACACCATTTGGCACCATTTAGCCCTTTACTAATCCCTGGGTGTTTCGTGTTGGCGACTTATTGATGCTGTCTTCAAGCTCAGAATTCACAAGTCTGGAATCAAATCTCAGCCCGTCTGCTAACTTGGGCATGAGTTAAATTCTCTAAACCTCAGTTTCTTCAACACTGGGGGATAACTTTAGGGTTGTCTGGAGGATTAAATGAGATTATGGACATAAAGCTCCTTCTTACTCATCACAACAAGCACCCAGGAAATACTCCCTAGATTTAGTGTATTTATCAGGAGGCTGCTGGTTTGGTATTTAATTTGTCCTCAATAAATCCATGTTGAGTGCTTGCTGGATAAAGACCCCGACATATATAAAGAAGGCAAGAAAGGGATCAGCTACAGGGCCTGGCACATGGATAATAAAACATAATATTGTTTTGCTTTTAAAAGGATTGTCCTGGTTTGGAGGCTTAATTGCAGACATTTTGGATACACAGAGAGAGACAGTAAAGCACGAGGTCAGGGCCATTGTTACATCAGTGTTACATCAATGTCGTCTCCAGACATGATGTTCCTAAACTGTGGAGCTTCTATTTGAAAGGCGAATCACCCCAGGGCTACACTGGTTTTAAAGATAATGATAGTTGCTGGGGAGAGAGGAATCAGAGCCAGCTCTGCTGCAGGATGTTAAAAATGTCATGTGCTGTTGCTGTCACCCCCCAAAAGGGTAGAGGGTAGTATCAAATTACTAGAAAGATGAGCTCCAATCCCTGTTTTCTTAACTGGAATCACCTTTGCCTTTGCATGCCCGCTGCTGTGCTGCCATTGTTTGGAAGCCTTTATCTTGGGCTAAAATGTGCATATTATGGAGCAGAGATTCTCTCTCCAATTCCCTGAAAAAAAAAAAAAAAAAAAAGCTGTGCATTATAATAAGCATGATTGGTGAAGAGGGGTCTCAGCAGTGCTTTGATGTCTAGACAGGCTGTTTAGGATGTAGGGGTGACTGAATCTGCCAGAGGAGGATGGTCTCCTCCAAGCCCCATTCCTGGGCCCTGGTATTGGAAGGTTGGGGGTCTGAGAAAATGGTAGAGAAGGGAGCCACAGAGCCAAAGCTGGGGCAAGCCAGGCTACATTCAGCCTGCAGTGAAGAGACTGATTAATCAGGAACGGATTCAGTTTCTCTCCAAGAACTGCTGCATATGGTCATGGGCTGTTAGCAAAAGAATAATAACAGCCCTTGAACTTGCAGAATGCTTTATGCTTCTGAAAATGCTCTAGGGTCCATGAACAAGTCTGATGTTCCCAGGAGCCCTGAGAGGTGGAGAGGGCAGGCACTGCTCCCACCCCAGGAGAGATGCAGAGGGACCTGCACCAAGCCAACAGAGCTGGATAACTACGATAACTTGTCATTCATTCATTCACCAAATCTTTGAGGATTTGTGTGTATGTATGTGTGTGTGCCAGGCATTGAGTTAGGTTTTCGAAATACAGAGATTGGAGACTTACCTTCAAATGATACCAATAGGGATATGTTTAAATAAAGCAGCTTTGGGGTGCTTCTCCCTGTTTTTCTCTGAGTACTTTGCTGTGATGCCCAAAGCTTTCATTTTCTGTTTTCTCATTTCCTCTTCTGTGTCTTGCGAGGAGGAGAGGGGCCCTCTTGTTGAGTAAGCCTGCAAAACTAACTCCATTTAAATGGGGCTGCTTTTCTTTTCTTTTTTTTCTTTTTTTTTTTTTTTTTTTACCGGGAGGTCCCAGGGATTGAACCTGGGTCCCTCCATATGGGAGACGGACGCCCAACCATTTGAGCCACATCCATCCCCCTGCTTTTCTTTTTAGCTTTCCCTCGGAACTAAAGGATGGGATCTGTGGTGTTCCTCCGAGACATCTTTGGGTGATGTTTGTCCCTGGGCGTCACAAGCTTCTTGCGTGTACTGGTGTCCTACTTAGCTTGGCAGCCTGCCCCCAGCACAACAGTAGGCACTCAGTATGTAATAGTTGCATTGCATTGGTTGAGATATCCCTATTTTCAAATTGTTAGTGTTTGTGCCTGTACATGCATTTGTGCACGTGTGTGTTTATGTGTGGGTTGAGTTAATCTAACATGCAAACAAAATTTGGGTCTACTTTTGTGGTTTGTTTCATGCTAGTGCAGTGTGCTCTAAATTTTACCCTTAGAAATGTACCTCTTTAATGTAAGGATGACCATCTGTAGTCCTACACACATAAGCGTGAATAAGCCAGTGGTTTTTTTCTTTTAGCTGCAGGAGAAATGACAACAGTGAGAACGAGCCTTGAGCAGCCAGGAAGAGGAGACTAAAGAGGGCAAAGGGCAGAGAAAGAGGAAAAAGCTCAGGTACTGAAGACCGACTACTGCTTCTTCTGTAGTTCTGCTGCAAGCTGACCTTGATCTATCTTCCCAGCTAGACTGAAAGAGCCTCAGGGGCATTTCTCCCTAAGAAGCAGTTACTAAACAAAACAATTACTAAGCACCCGCAGCCCAAAAGACAGTGTGCCTGTGCACAGGACCTCAGGACTGGCTTGGCACAAGGCATTTGCTCAGTCGGTGGGTTGCAGCCTTGCATGGGCTTGGTGGCCTGAGCAAACATCTCAGCGAGGACGAGCCATGAGGGGTCCGCACACAGGCAGAAGGGCTCACCTCTGACTTCTCTCCCCAGGCCAGCACTGACCTGCTCAGGACCCCTTGAGAAGAGAGGCCATGTCCTGTACATCCGTCACCTTTGAATTGAGCCGGCTAGACATGGGTTTGGGAGGAAGTGCCGGCTCAGGCACTTTATAGCTTTGTGACCTTGACTGAGGGATTTAACCTCTCGATCATTTTCAGAGGTAAAAACAGCACTGATCTCCATCTCATACATGTGATGGGAGTATTAAGTGAGATGACATATATGTAAGGCCTGTTATTAACTTGTTATTAAGAAACCTGGAAAGTTAGGTTTCCTTTAAAATTTTTTGTTTTGTAATTAATAGAAACATATACCCTTTAAGGTATTCAGTTTAGTAATTCTTTTCCTAGTTCGAGTGGCGTACAGATTCAAGAGTGGGGCATAGGGCATCAAGAAAGCGAAGGGCCCTCCGAGGGGGCTGTCCCCTGCCGCTCGCCTTTCGCCTGGTCCTCCCCCGCGTGAGTGCCAGCAGGCAGGGGGGCTGGTGGCTCAGGGGAGGCCCTGCTGCTGCATTGTTCCTGGCACTTATGCCAGGCAGCCAGGGCTCTCACAAAATTGGCTTAGGAAATAGTTTGAAAGTTATGACTTGGGATTCAGGAAACTCCAGGTGGCTTTTGAGAGCTGCCCCCAAATGCAGCTGGAGATGCGTCCTCAGCTGTTCGCTTTTCAGGTCTTTCATTATTTTTCATATTTATTTCTGGCTGGAGCCCGAGCCCAGGTATTCATGAGCTCTCGCCGTCTGGTTTTTATATGTTTTTTATTTTACCAATCCTTTGTTTCTTTGGGAGAGAAAGAAGCTTGCTCCCCGATCCCCTCTGCCCCACCGTAGGGTTCAAGGAAACTGGCCCTGGTAATTGTAAATTACGTAGGAAAAAGACAAAGACCCTTGGCTCCCTTCCTGGCTAAAGCTTCAAGATCAGCGGAGATAGTGGAAATTAATGAATTTCCACTGCTGCCGAGCTGCTGGCCTGTTGGTGGCTGCTGAGATGAAAAGGCAGCAACTGAAGTAGGCTTTAGGGATGAGCATTCCGATAAGGATTTTTGTTTTGGATACAGTTATTACACATGCCATGGGCTTCAGCCAGGCCTCGGGTTTCTTGGAACCCGTTCTGATTTGCTCACCAATAACCAGGCAGCTTTTCTTTTAAAATGTGACCTCTTTCCCTCTAATCTGATCATCCCCTCCCCCAAGAAAAATTACAGCCTTCCAAACACAATACAGTAGTAGCTCAAGGTGAAGGCAGATGTCTGCATTTCTGTCTCTCTCCTTGTATTTTTCTGTTTTTTTTCCCCCCTAAATGGCAGAATGAGACTTTCCCCTTTCATCTCTGCTCATCCCCTTGGGTCGGTGTTAAACAGCTGTCATACTTGGGTAGCCCAGGAATCCACTTATGAAACAAACCAGCCAGGCTTCCTAATGGTCCTCCTGCGACTGGACTAAATTTGTTGTCCTCATTCTTGAACGCTTGAGTTCCTGGGCCTCAGGCCTGTGAGTGCCATCACTGAACCCGGCCGGTTATTCGTCCTCAGCTGGATCCTCCTGTGAACTGGTTGGTGGGAGCTCAGAAGGCCCAGTGGCTGACGTCAAGTAATGGGAGGAGGTAAAGGAAGAAGGCCACAGCGGTGGGGTGGGAGTATGACCTTGTTAAAAACAAAGTTAATTCTTGTTCAGGTGGAAGGGGATGCTTTCTTCTTAATGTTCTGTCTTGCTGAGCGATGTAAACCTCCCAAGTAGGAGGGACCTGCTCCAGTGGAAGCATGTGAACCCAAGCAGAGTACAGCCTGGAGCATGTTCAGGTGTGTTCTGTTGCAGGTGAGGGCTGTGGCACTTCCTTATACGGTCCAGAGTTAGAAATATATTTTAAATTGGCATCGATGAATTTAACCTTCATGGTTTTGAATATTATTGTCAGCATCCCCAAAGAACTGTGGGATTATAGTAATTTTCCTTTCCCCTCATAATTTTGTGATTTATTTGATTAAATAGTTGTTATATTCTCTATTTGGGGAGTGAGTCTTTCTGAAGCCTGTTTCCCTTGTATTCTTTGCAGGGGAACTTTTTCTTTTCCTTTCAAAATGCTTCCATCGCAGTGTCTTCCTTTGACTTTTTCAATTGGATTATTCAGTTAATATCTTGCTTGCTTGATAGTTCAAACATTCAAGGCAATGCCTTTTTTGGAGGTGGGGGGAGGGGTTCACAGCTTACCCATACACCCATGACGATTTACACTGATCCAGCGCAGGATCTCTTCAGAGACAGGTTCTTGATTCAGCCTAAAGCAGCAATTCATGGATGTATCAGAAGCTCTCAGGAATCTATGAGCCAGCAGTTTTCTTCCAATGGCTCTTTCTTTTTGGACAGAGTTTACATAACTTCTTGAGGGGACTGTGGTCAAATTGCAATATTTGTAGTTTTCTTGGGACAGATCTTCATGGGTTCAATGTTCTCACTCTCTCCTGGGATCCCAAGGCAGAAGAGTGGATGCAAAGGCTCCGAGGTAGAAACATTTGTGAATGTACATAGATAGAAACCACGAGAGGCATCAAAGAGTGGAATGGCTTTCAGGTTACATCCCAGGAAAATCCCCACCTTCTGCATGTTTGGCTTCCCAAGGAGAACAGTCCACGGTTCAGAACTGGCAGTAACTTCATGTCCTTCCCTGAGACTCACAACCCAGAACCCAACGTCTGAATGTAAGGGCGAAGTTTCTTCACAGTAAGCAGATCCCTTGCAAACACCCCTAGCCTATTCCTCTGTCCCTCCTACTTCCAACTCCCAATCATGGCAACCAGAAGTGAAGTGAGGGGAACCCAGGACACAAGCTGCAGAGGTGAATCTCTCACAGTTCCCTGATGGACTCTGCTGGGCATTCATACATCTGACACTGCAAGTCTTTCGCAAATATGAGGAAGTGAGTGGCCGTGGTTGGATCCATTAAACTTCAGTGTCTGGTGGCGCATGCTCAGCATGGGCTCAGTCAGTTCGATCTCAGCCACTAGCCTCCCCAGACCCATGTTGATGTGGCTCCTCTGTATTTGAGAGATATCCAGACATGGGGGTGGGGAGGGGGTGAGTAAAAAGAACATCTTGGTTCTCTTTCTCCAAATGCCTGACACAGATGAAGCAGAAGTTGTGTTTGCAGGATATTAAACAAGGGTCCTGGGAATAGTTCAGACATATGGGAGAGGTGGATCCTTTCCTGAGTTTTCCTGCCATGGTCACATAGATGTTCACCATCCCAGGGTGAATTCTCAGGTTTAAGTTCATTGCTGGCTCCAGCACTCTAATGAAACCAGTCAAATTGTTCAGTGCCAATGGTTCCTGAATTTGCTTCTTCCAGGAGCCACGAAAGCACTCTGGGAAGAAGAAAAGCCTTTGATCAGTCTCTACCCCCAAGGAGGCTAGGCACCCTAGACAGATGCTGTGTCCACACCCCCTAAAGTAGGGCTCCTCAGAGTAGTCATTGCTATAGGGGCTGGTTAGTTCTTTCTAGAATTCAGCCATGGATTCTCTTATATTGAGATCTTACCAGGCATCTGACTTTGAAGACTCCCACCTACATCTGAAGTGATCTGTACTCACTGCTGCCCTTTTATTGGGAGTAGTGAGAGCTCACCTTCTCCCTACATGCAGCCTCATCCATTTCACCTACAGGCATACCTGCTATATTTCGGGTTGAGTTTCAGACCACTGTAATAAAACAAATATTGCAATAAAGCTAGCCACACTTTTTTTTTGTTTCCTAGTGCATATAAAAGTTATGCTTACACTATACAGTAGTCTCTTAGGTGTGTGGCTATAAAAAACAATATACATATCTTAATTAAAATACTTTATTGCTAAAAACTGCTAACCATCATCTGAGTCTTCAGTGCTTCGTAATCTCTTTGCAGGTGGAGGAGGGTCTTGCCTCGATGTTGATGGCTGTTGATTGATCCAGGTGGTGGTTGCTGAAGGTTGGGGTGGTTGTGGCAATTTCTTAAAATAAAACAATGAAGTTTGGCGCATTTATTGAATCTCCCTTTCACAAAAGATTTCTCTGTAGCATGCGATGCTGTTTGATTGCATTTTACCCATAGTAGAACTTCTTTCAAAATTGGAGTCAAGCCTCTCAAATGCTCATACTACTTTATCAACAAAGTTTATGTAATATTCTAAATCCTTTGATGTCATTTCAACAATGTTCAAAGCATCTTCACTAGGAGTAGATTCCATCTCAAGAAACCACTTTCTGTGCTCATCCATAAGAAGCAACTCCTCATCCATTCAAGTTTTATCATGAGATTGCAGTGACTGAGTCACATCTTCAGGCTCCACTTCTATTTCTAGTTCTCTTTTTAGTTCTACCTCTACCACTGAAGTCTTGGACCCTTTAAAGTTATCCATGAGGGTTTGTAACAACTTCTTCCAAACTCCTGTTGTTGTTGATGTTTTGACCTCTTCCCATGAATCACAAAAGTTCTTTTATTTATTTATTTATTTATTTATTTTTAAGGTTCTGAGGGTTGGGGACTGAACCTGGGACCTCATATGTGGGAAGCCAGTGCTCAACCACTGAACCACATCGGCTCCCCTAAGTTCATTTTGTTATGCTTGTTTTTTTTTGGAGGCAACGGGAAATGAACCTGGGACCTCTCACGTGGGAAGCAGGCACTTAACTGCTTGAGCCACATCCGCTCCCCATATGTTCTTAATGACATTTAGAATGGTGAATCCTTTCTAGAAGATTTTCAATGTACTTTGCCCAGATCCATCAGAGAAATCACTACCTTTGGCAGCTATAGACAAAATGTATTTGGTAAATAATAAGACTTGAAAGTTGAAATGACTACTTGATCCATGGACTGTAGAATGGATGCTGTGTTAACAGGCATGAAAATAGTAATCTCCATCAGTGTTCTTGTGGTGACCAGGTGCATTGTCAATGAGCAGTAATATTTTGAAAGAAATCTTTTTTTCTGAGCAGTAGGTCTCAACAGTGGGCTTAAAATATTCAGCAAACCATGTTGTAAACAGATGTGTTGTCATCCAGACTTTGTTCCATTTATAGAACATAGAATAGATTTAGCAGAATTCTTAAGGGTTCTAGGATCTTTGGAATGGTAAATGAGCACTGGCTTCAACTTAAAATCACTGGCTTTGTTACCCCCTAACGAGAGAGTCAGCTGTCCTTTGAAGCTTTGAAGCCAGTCAGTGATGTCTGCTCTCTAGTTATGGAAGTCCTAGATGGCATCTTCTTCCAATAGAAGGCTGTTTCATCTACATTGAAAACCTGTTGTTTAGTGCAGGCTCCTCAACAATTATCTTAGCTAGATCTTCTGGATAACTTGGTGCAGCTTCTACATCAGCACTTGCTGCTTAACCTTGTACTTTTAGGTTATAGAGACAGTTTCTTTCCTTAAACTTCATGAACCAAGCTCTGCAAGCTTCAAAATTTTCTTCTGCAGCGTCTTCACCTCTCTCAGCCCTCATAGAATTGAAGAGCATTAGGGTCTTGCTGTGGATTAGGCTTTGGCTTAAAGGGAATGTTGTAGCTGCTTTGATCTTCTATCCAGACCACTAGAACTTTTCCCATATCAGCAGTAAGACTGTATCACTTTCTTATCATTTGTGAGCTCACTGGAGCAGCACTTTTGATTTCCTTCAAGAACTTCTCCTTTACATTCATGATTTGGCTGTTTGGTGCAAGAGGCCTAACTTTCAGCCTGTCTCAGCTTTTGCCATGGCTTCTTCACTAGGCTTAATCATTTGTAGCTTTTGATTTAAAGGGAGAGAAGTGTGACTTCCTTTCATGGGAACTCTTAGAGGCCACTGTGGGGTTATTAACTGGTGTAATTTCAATATTGTTATGTCTCAGGGAACAGGGAGGCCTGAGGAGAGGGAGAGAGATATTGGGGAAAGAGTCAGTTGGTAGAGTAGTCAGAACACACACAACGTATGTCATTTAAGTTCACTGCCTTCTATGGGTGTGGTTTGTGGCGCCCCAAAACAATTACAGTAGTGACTGATCATATATCACCATAACAGAGTTGATAATAATGAAAAAGTTTGAAATATTGCAAGAATTACCAAAATATGACACAGAGACATGAAGTGAACATATGCTGTTGGAAAATGGCACTGTTAGACTTGCTCAATGCAGGGTTACCACAAACTTTCAATTTGTAAAAAACACAGTATCCTTGAAGTTCAGTAAAGCAAAATGCAATAAAACGAGGCATGTTTGTACTGTCTTCTTTGATTGGATTTCCATTAAAAGTCAATCAAAATTAAAGGCAGGGAATGCACCAATTCTGGAAAAGTCCAGGATTTCTGGATGGCACTTTAGCTAATTCTGTGTTTATTCAGCCATCAAACAAAATTTCCATTGGCACCTCTTTTTTGTAGGAAGCATATAGGGAGATACAGTGGGTGAAGAGTGAAAAGAAAGACTTGAACCACAAAATGGTAGTTAGTATTACTTTTAACAAAATAGAAAGTATTTGCTTTAATTTGTGGACAGAATTTCTTTCTTAGTATGATCAAAAAATTAAAAGTATGAATTTATTTTCTTTTTCTGTGTGATTTGGGAAAGATTTGTATGGAGAAATGGAAGTGTAGAAGGGTGTATAGGGGATAAAGTGAGGTTTGAGGGTTTTAGGGTTTGATTTTCCTCCAGCATCTTGTCATCTGATTGGCCTCATTCAGTTAGGACAAGGTTAACTTTTCCATCCACAGAATCATAGTAGCTTCTTGTCTTGGAGATCTCCGTACTTAAAAAATAAGCTAAAGCCTTTTCCTGACATTTCCCACTCAACCATTAAAACAGTACATTGTCCCCATCGTCCTGGGGGGCATATTGTTATCATATCATACGTCCAACAATCACCCAGAGCAGAGGCTTTTCAGGCCCAGAGCCAGTGTTTACTCATTGGCCCCATTCCCCCTTCCCCTTCTGCACATCAGTTAATATAGCAGTTCCATGCTTATGCAAAGATTTAAACCATGTGACTTTGGCTGTAGACAGTGACATAGTGCAAATGCATTGAAGCTGGTGGAGATGGATTTGCCTCTCATCAGCCAGGAGCTTATATTGCTGACTGCCTCTCCTCCTGCCCTCTACCCCTAATAGAACAGACAGGAGCCCTTTTTATACGGAAGCCTCTGGGATTCCAAAATGAAATAATTCTCAGTTGAGGAGGCAGAGTGAGGGCTGAGTGGAAAGGGAAGGGCTGCCCCTTGATCAAATAACTTTTATCCTTTAATTTTTAAATTTATTTTTATTTTTTACAAATTATGGGATGGCACAGAGAGCACATTTCTTTGTTCCTCCTGACGGTCTGGGAAAAGACGCAGTGGGGTTAGGATGAAGGCAGCCTATAGCTCAAGAGCTGATCTTGTATTTGGGGTGCTCAACATGCGTGTGAAGGAGTAGTGTTGGATATAAAGACCGGAAGCAGAAGCGGCTGGATGTGCACATCATCATTTGACTTCATTCCTGCACCCCAAGTGGGAAGGGCCAGGACATTATGTGGGGACTTCTTTTAAAAGATGTGATTTTCGAGCATGGGGGAAAAGCAGCACATTTTGTAAAGGTCGAGGAAAGAAGGGGGCCACTTGGCTTGATACTTAAGCTAGTATCCCCTGATTTCATCATGGATTTCTGTTTTGCAGGCTATATACCTTTGGTTCAATCTTCTCTCTCCTGTGCTCTATATTTTACTGTTTCCATTATTCTAGCTTCCTTTCTCATATTCTAAAGGGCCTTATTTATCATTTCCTTTTTGTTTCAAGAACTTCCTTTAGCTATTCTTTCAGGGTAGGCCTGCCGGCAACAAATATCTTTAGTTTTCTTTCACTTGAGAATGTTTTGATTTACCTTTTCATTCCTGAAGGATATTTTTGCTGGATATAGAATTCTGGGTTGACATTTCTCTTCTTTCAGCACTTAAAAAATATTGTGCCACTTTCTTCTTACTTCAGGTTTTTTGATGAGAAATTCATTGTCATTTGAATTGTTTTTACCTTATGTGTAAGTTATTTCTCTCTTGCTGCTTTGAAGAATTTTTTTCTTTGTCTTTAGTTCTCAGAGGTTTGATTAGGCTGTATCTTAGTGTGGATTTCTTTTTTGTTTATCCTTTCTGGGGTTTGCATAACTTCTTTTACATATTATTCCTTACATACTGTTTTTCAGTCCTACCCTCTTAATTCTCTCCTTTTGGAAACTCCGAATACACCATTGTTAGCTCTTTTATTTTAGTTCCACAGGACCCTGATGCAATTCTTCTTTTCTTTTTTTCAGTCTATTTTCTCTCTCTCCTGCTCACGTTAGGGAATTTATAGTTTTCTATCTCGAATTCACTGATACTTTCCTCCTTCCTCTCCATTTTGCTCTTTAGTTTTTCCTTTGAGATTTTTATTTTGGTTACTAAATTTTTTAGTTCTAAAATTTCCAATTGGTTTTTCTCTGTATCTTCTGTTTCTTTGCTGAGAATTTTCACTTTTTCCCTTTGTTTCAAGCATACCCATTATTACTCATTGAGGCATTTTATGATGGCTATTTTAAATTCCTTGTCAGATACTCCTGACATCTGTGCCATCTCAGTGTTGGCATCTTTTTTCATTTGGGTTTCCTGTTTCTTGGGATGATTAGGGTTTTTTGAAAAATTATATCCTGGACATCTGGGATATTATATTTTAAGACTCTGGACCTTATTAAATCAACTGTTTTAGCAGACCTTCTCTGATATTGCACTGGTTGGGGAAGCAGAGGTGCCACCTCATCACTGCCTGATAGAAGTGAAGTCCAGGTTCCGCAGTCATATCTAGAAGGTGCCCAGAAATTTGTTTTCTCACCTATTTAGGAGACAAGATGTGCAAACTTCCTCACTTATTATGATCCATGTTGTCCTAGAGTGACAAGTCATAGCCTCAGTGTTATCCAAAGTGGAAGCCAGAGGAGCAACCCAGAGGGTGGTCTTCAAAGAGGGTGGCCAGCCCTCCAAATCATATTGTCTAAAGGCTGTGGCAAACACAGGTCCAGTATGGTCTGGCATTGACTTCCAAGGGGCCAGGTTGGAGGATGAAGCCTAACAGGTGGTGGCCACACTCATTGTCCAATGAGTGGTAGTAATATGATGTCAGGAATTTGACTCAGTTTGACACAGGCCCAAGTCAGGGCTGAGTCTATTGCAGTGGGAATCAGCCCATAGACAGAGGGATATGGGGCCTTGATTATTTGTGTGTGGCCAGGGCTGGAACCCATCCAGAAGGGACTGGGACTCTACAAATAAGGGCAAAAATCTTGACAACTGAACCAGGCAAACCTGAGGTAGTGTAGCTTAATACATGTAGGGAGACCCTGCAGGCTCAGAGCAGTCAGTGGTACAGTCTGCTGGGTGGGATGGGGCTTCTTCTCCATTGTCAGGATTGGCTTGGGATGGACAGAACTGAGACTTCAGAGGATTGGCCACAAGGAAACTGGGAGGACTCTTTTATTTTTTATTTTTCCTTGTTTTTTTTTCTTCTGGGAACATCCTATGTGTAAGCAGCATAGATATAAATAAATATTATAATTCAAATCTACTCAGTTATATATGCACAGTATGGAAAGCATTTTTCCATGCACTGACTCTTTTTATTCACAGTAACCCTGTGAGGTAGATTGAGTATGTAATATTATTCCCATTTATTGAAGATGAAACTGGGGCTCATAGAGATTACATGGTACGTACTCATGGAGTCAGGATTCCAACATGGGTCATCAGACTCTAAAGTGTAGTGCTTTAGAAGAGGATTTGTTGAGTGTCAGTCTCCGCAGCTTCTCTTAGGTATTTTTTTTTTTTTTTTAGGAGGTACCAGGGATTGAACCCAGGCCCTTATACATGGGAACCAGGACCTCAACCACTGAGCTACATCCGCGCCCCAATGAGAGTTGTTTTTTTTCCATTGCTTGTTTTTAGGAGGTACTGGGGATTGAACCTATGACCTTGTATATGGGAAGCAGGTACTCAACCACTTGAGCTATATCCACTCCCCATTAGGTACTTTTTATTATCTTAGAGTCTGCATCTGGCAAACCTGAGTAACTACAGCCTGGCTGGTCGTCTCTGCCATGAGGGAATGAAGTCATACCTAGTTTTGCCTGTCTCAGAAAATGCACTGATATTCCTGCAAGCTACTGCCAATCATTCAGGAAACCCTTGTTAAGTACTCACCATATGTTAATAACTGAAGCTGGGAATGCAAAAATTTTTTGTGTTCAAATGGTCACTCTACTCAAGGGTCTCAAACTGTAAATGGGACGGCCAAGCTTAATGCTTGAATTGTGTAGTGGAAGGCAAGGTGGGCGATGTGCTGACAGGCATTCACCTTGTGTTAGGGGTTCCTTAACTGGTTGGATGACTGTGTGCAGTAGGGGAATAAGAAACTGGGTGCCCTTTAACCCATGCCCAAGAAGTGTCCCCCTCTGTAAGTCAGTGTCACTTATACCTGTGGACTGGCTTCTTTTTCTCAGGGATGGGATGGGTTTGTTTTGAGCCATCCACATTCCCTCCTAAGTCCCTCTGTGAATAGGAACATATATCTGTGAGATATCAAGCTGGGGTTGGTAACACGGGAAATTTTCCTGGTCTATACAGATGTAGACATGGAGGCTTGGAAGTGAGGTTAGGAATTGGTGACTTAAAGCACTCTTTTATTTAGGCACAAATTTAAGGTCTAGGATGCCAATAAAAGAATTTCAGAATGGGCTTCCTTAAACCTTCATTCATTAATAATGATAAGATGATGCTAATAATAATAAACTCTGAGAATACTGCTTTCTAGTTTACTCAGTCCTTTGAGCCTCACAGCACCATGACATGGGTATTATCATCTCCACTTTGCAAATGAAGAAACTGATGCTTTAAAGCTTGATGGGCCTGCCCATGGTGGGCTGGCAGGAGTGTGACAGAACTGCCTTCTTGCTCCAGAGTTCTCCCCTTTTCTGTGCCCTCACTCTGCCTTCTAAATGCATTTCTCTAAATCAACTTCTTAAAAATGGAAAGCGAATAGACTGTTAGAAGATATCTTTATGCTGACTCCCTTCTTCTACCCTACCTTTGGGGCCTTTGACATGCTGGGACTGCTTGGGCGATATTTCCACCCAGGAAATGTGTTATCAGTTATTTCTAGAAGATAGAGGGAATGAGATTTCTAGCTTGGAACAGTGATTTTCCTATTGTGACAGTGGTGATTATTACTAATTACAACCATGTTATTTTTCATTAAGCACAAAATGTATGCTGGGAATAGTGAATTGTTCGCTTTTCTTCTAAAATCCCCACAACCATCTTATGAGGAGCATATGCTTTCTCCAGTGTTACAAATAAAGGACCTGAGGTCAGAGACATTGAGAAACTTGCCTGAAACAAATAGGAGCAGAGTCAGGATTTGAAACCAGGTCTGTCTGATTCCAAAGTCTGTGCTCTTAACTGCAATGCCTCAGTGTCTCCCACACTAATGTTTTCTAATGCCGGGTTTGCAGAATCTGCACTCTGCCTGCATAACCAGAATGTATCATGAACACAAGAAGTGAGGGATAAGCAGAACCTTCTCCCTTCAATGTCCCTCTTGCTTTTTCCCTCTCTACTGGCTGCTGGTTTTATGTTGAGTGCCTGGGACCCATTTTAAGGCTGTGCTGCCCAAGCCGTGAGGAGTGTGTTAAAATTGAAGACTCGCTCACTTCATGGGCGTTAATCAATGGCAAATTAGGACGGAACTGATATATGCATATGACATGCACATTAATTCCAAATGTGTTTATCGTAATTAGTGCTATTACAATGAATACCAAAGGAATCGGGGAATGATTAGCTACACTTAGTATTTGTTACGGTTTGTTTAAAAGAGTTAAACATAAAATTAGTTGAGGTTTGAGGACTGATATTCCATTTGCACAGTGAACCAGGCTACAAGCCTTGGGTCTTTGTGAATTGGGAGGCTAGAAGGGGGTTTCCCAAGGCAAGTTTTTTACAGAAAACTGAGTTAATGAGACTATCATCCTCAATTAATGCTGTGGTCTTTGTTTCTTAATCAGTTGTATCTCACAGCTGTCCCCTATTGCCATATCTACATTAACTCAGAAAGATGAAAATGGAGACGATAGCAAGTAGACTCTAAGGCATCTAAAAGCATATATCTATATATGTGTATATATATCCTCTGAAGAGATAGTAGCTCATATTGAGTCTCTTCAGCAAACATTTATTAAGCACCTACTATGTGCTGGGAACACTTCCCTGTTCTCCAGAGATGTATGAACAGCACAGTCACGTGCTTATGTTATAGTGGGGTAAAGAGACAGACATTTACAATATTCTATGGAAAGTCTGATGGATGCATGGGGTTCTTGGAGGCCCAGTGAGGGATTCTAACCCAACCTGTAGACTGTGGGGAGGCAAGAAGGGCTTCATGTGCATGATGTGTCAGTTGAATCTTGAAGAGTATTGAATGCCTATCTGTCTGAGGTGCTGTACTATGCCGTGTGGGTCTCCTCCAGTGCCAGGGACTTGTGTCTTCAAGAGGCAACCCTGGGTCTGTTCTCCATGCCCAGCACAATGCCTGCTGCGTAGGCAGCTTTCCTAAATGTTTGCTGAATGAACGAACAAGTGCACGTGGAAAATGCACAGCAGCTCCTGCAAGACTGGGTCCTCTCTGCCTTTGCACTTCACACTGAGTGTGCCAGCACATGGGGGAAGGTGGGCAACCTGCAGGAAGCAGAACCACCCCGCTGTGAAGGGCACTGGGGATGAAGCCTGGCTTGGCTGCTCACTAGCTGTGAAACCTTGGGGGGCGTACTTCATGTCTCAGTCCCTGGGTTTCCTTCTCTTCAAAGGGGTGCCATAGCTGCACCCACATGCCCTGGTGGTTGTGAGGAAGTCCTTGCAGCAGGACCCAGCTCATAAGAAGTACTCTTGGAACTCAGACAATACTTCTCAGGAAAATCTCCTTGCAAATTCTGGCTTTCCTTTGATTTCATCTAAAGTCTGTAGTCTCCTATGGTCTTGATGATATATTTTAATGGCACAATTCCATAATCTCTTTCCTAAGGTGCTTCACTGTTGAGTCCCATTCAATTTGTTTCACCAAATAATAAAACATTAGATGTTATTTTGGTTGCTTGTTTGTATCAGCCAAAGCACTGGCAGCCTTGGACAGATCAGACTGATGAAACCACTATTCTTTCTCTTCATTTTTCTCAGTGCATTAGTTTAGTTTTTTAAAAATTAAAAGCAAGAGAAACCAGCTTGAGATCACTTAAGCAAGAAAAGGAAATTTATTAGATACTGTAGACATTTCAGAGAATAACCAGGCCTCAGAAAGGGAACGGTCCAGGGCCTCAGGGGCAAGGGTATGTAGACCCTCCCTCCAGATCTCCAGTGATTGTGTAATTCGATTCCTAAGAGTTCCCCAGGAGAGACTATCCAGTTTTCCCAGCTGTGGTTAGGTGTCCTTTATTAAAATAATCACTGTGGACAGAGGGACAGGCTCATGAAGTAGAAACACCTTGCGAAGAGACCACCACTTTCTGTGAGGCAGGTAGTTCCCAGGGAAAGGGAACCTGGCACCCAACCTGATAAGTGTCCGCTGCAGTTCATTTTTATGTAGTCTGGAGAGTTGTGAATTTACTACTTGTTTTCCAACTCTGAGGAGCTCACTGCTCAGTCGAGTATGGTTATTGAACACTTACCATATACCTTACTTTGTGCAAGCTGTGTGTGTGTATGATGATGATGGTCACAAGTCTATTTAGGGAACTTTGTCCTTAAGGGATGACAGTGCAAGGCCAGAACCAGCCTGAGGGATTGATTTACCAATTTGAATGTGATTGGAATTTTCGCATTGGCTGTTTTCCTAGTTTCTTTTCTCCTATGCTATTTATCTGATAAATATCATATCTGATGCTTCTTAAAATTGGGGCATCTTTGGCTCAAGTGTTCATTAAGGATGGCTTTTAAATGGAAATATATAAAATACTGTAGAGTTTGCATAAAAGCATTTCAACACAACTTTGCCAATACCCCTACACTATTACTTACTCTCGCTTATTATAGGATTTAGTGAATTATTTTGCCTACTTTTCATAGATTTACTATTTCCCATTTTCTTTCTTTGATTTCTGCATGGAAAGGGTTTTTAAAATCATAATGTCATTGGTATTTTCTGAGTCTGCACTGTCTAATCATAGATCCCTTGTAAAACAAAGAAAATGATCTTCCTTGAAAAATAAATAATAAGAATTATATCATTAAATGACTGTATAAGTTTTTCTTGATCAGCATCAGCCACAATTTTTAAGCAATATGTTTGACACTGTTTTCAAAGGCAGGGTGGATGTATTGTAAGCAGGAGGGTGGCACTGACCTAAAAGAACAGAGTTATGAAGGCAAAATTCAAGAATATTTTATAACTTTCAAAAATTTCCAAGGACAGAAATAGTATTTTTGTATATATTTGGAGCAAGGAGATCAAGGAATGGTCATCCTTGTGATTGATAGATGACAGGGAGAAAGTAGTATACCTCAGTTCCCATTGTCTTCTCTGTCAAGGAAAATGATCTTTAGCCTCAAGTGTATAGAAAGCCTGGGTCGGTGAGAAAAGCCACCTGAAGTGCGTGAAGAAATTTTTTTTTCAAGATGTATTTTATCTATTTATTTATTTATTTATTTATTTATTTATTTATTTATTTATTTATTTATTTATTTCTCCCCACCCCCTTGTTGTCTGTACTTGCTGTGTGCTGTGTCTTTAGGAGGCACTAGGAACCAAACCCAGGACCTCCGATGTGGGAGGGAGGCGCCAATTGCTTGAGCTACCTCCGTTCCCTGCTTTGTTGTGTCTCTCATTATGTTTTTTTCTTCTTGTGTCTCTTGTTGCCTCATCTTGTTGCGTCAGGTTGCTGTGCCTGCCCGTCGTGTTGGCTCGCTGTCTCGCTCGTTTTTCTTTAATAGGTACCGGGAACCTCTGCTCCCTGCTTTGTTGTATCCCTCATTATGTTTTTCTTCTTGTGTCTCTTGTTGCGTTACCTTGTTGTATCAGCTTGCTGTGCTGATGTCATCTTGTTGTGTCAGCTTGCTTGCTATCTTCTTTAGGAGGCATCGGGAACCAAGCCACAGACCTCCCATGTGGTAGGCAGGAGCTCAGTCGCCTGAGCCACATCCACTTCCCAAGAAACTTGATAGAACATTACATTGATCTAAGTACATCCAAGTTTTTTATCATGGAGAAGCTTCATGGCAGGTCCTGAAAAGTCATTACCTAGGAGATCACTGTTAAAGATCTGAGAATGAAGTTGGCATTGGAAATCTGGAGATAGAAAATGTTTCCATTTTCATAACTATTAGATGATGGATGTCACAACCATTGAGCAGTGGGCTTGAAAATGACCCTAGGCAAGATTTTAAAAGGGGCTATTAAAATAAGGAGGAGGTGATTGATGGTCCATGGGATGCAGTGAGAGTTTGATGCAAGTAGTTCATGCTAGCATAGATCTTACTTCTTGTGTAGGGTTATGTGAGAGAAAAATTAACAAGCAGAAAAGGTTTCAGCAACGTATCTGAGCAACTCTCTTGTGACATCTCTGTGGTCAATATGGATATATATTTGGATGTGAAGGCAACTAGTTGGACTCATAACTAGTTAAATGATGGTCCTTAAAGGGTACTGACCAGTTGTGGAAAGAACCTGGAGATAGTCTTCAAGCAGTGCACTGGAGGTGCTGCCCTTGGTCTTGCCCTACAGTCTACCAAAGAGATGCAGGCATTGTAGCCTCAGATCAGGAAGACAGTGATGGCAAACTCATCCAGCGGGCACCGCATACAAAGACAGGAGGATGGTGACTACTAAGACAGAAACAGCAGAAACAGGATCCAAGATGGTATTTATAGACTAGAGATCTGGGCCAAATACAACAGAACGAAATGTATCAGGGATGTAAAGTTCTGCAAGTCCCCAAATCAAACTGCACAAAATAGAATGAGGAATATGTATCAGAGAATTAGTAGAATGTGTAAAATATTATTAAAGGGCTTGGGCAATGGTAAGCTAAGGTTCCCTCTGAATCAACTCTCTGATACTAATAAGCCCCAAATCTCATGAAACCTTAATCTATGTTAATAGACATCTAGTATGGAATGAGAATAAGGACACTTTATTTGTACTATGCACTTTTTAGTTTGGAATCTTATGTATGGACTATTTTAGATTGGAATATTTTGTTCTGCTTTGGTGGATGAATAGTGACATATGGACAAATTGGAAGACATAATAGGAGAGGGAGAACCTGGTGGGAAGAAGATCACAAACCATGTTGTATAGGGGATATTTGAAGACATGGGGGATCATTAATATGGAAAAGAGAAGGATAAGAAGAGATGTGCTAGCAGCATTTAGATAAAAGACACGATGTCAAGTATAAGAGATATAAGGATCGCTTAATATGGCCTCAACTTGCAGAACTGGTGCTAATCTTTGGGAGCCACAGGGAGATAGATTAGGGGTCAAAATAAAGAATAAATTTCTAATAGTCAGCTGCGTGATCATGAGTGAATTTTCTATGATGTGAAGTTAACAAGCCTAGGCTGGAAGGCCAATGCAGGGTGATTCTCAAATGACATTCCTGAAGAATACGATTGTAATCTGCAATAGAGAGATTAAATTTTGAGCAGATGAGTGACAGGAGTTCTCACCACCCTGAAAGAGATACCCTAGTCTAAAATAGGGTAGGAGGCTATTGCAATTGTCTGGGTGAAATAAAACTTGGCAGCTGATTGGATGTAGGAGTTAAGTAGATGCAGAAGAGTTGAGGAGAGATCCATTGCTCCAGAGTTCACAAAGCACAGTGAGTGAATCGCTATGAGTCAGCGAGAAAAGCCACCTATGGTGTATAAAAGAACCTTACTTTGTGATCTGGGACAGGTCATTAAACTGCTGATGTCTTCAGCTTCCTTAACAGTGAAATGAGGAGCTAGAATCGGAGTTTCTTGCATTCAGGACATTCTGTGAGTTTAGGATGAGAGCCATAAGAATTCCTTCTCAGGGAAGATGCACTTATGGCTGTACATCTGCCCACTTAATGTGATATGAGGAGGGAAGTGGAGGTGACTTCTCCCCAGAGGTATTCTCCCATTTTCTCCCTCAATGACCTTCTACAGTGCCTGAAAGTTCACCATTTAGGGTTTGTTCCATTGGATTAAGTCACCCTCTCACTTAAGAAAATGTGGATGAAAGCTTCCCTGGCTGCCTGCATGAGTCAGACATCAGCCACAGTAGCTTGTTCTTCTGTGAAGTTATTAGGTTACTATGTGGCTCCTCATCAGCGTGGTCTGAGGAAGTGGGATCGCCCCGAGTGCGCCGAGACACACAGTGCTATTATTGGGGTCGGGTCCTCCATGTACTACACAGGAAGGGGACCCAGGCTGGTGAGCTAATGGGCCTGTGTATTTTAAGGATCTTCTTTTGGCTCCTCCTATGTTAAATACTATGGTATATAAAAGACTAATATATAGAATAATACAGGAGCCCCATCTTTCAGAAGCATACAGCCTACTGGGCAGCTGAGATTCGCATACATGAAATGGAAATAAGCAGTGGAAGAATGCATGCAGTTAAGGGAAAGGTTCCATGTAGGCTGTGAGACTGGATAAGCCATACGACCCTTCTGGGCCTCAGTTTATGTTTATAGCATTGGACTGGATGATCTCTAAGGACCTTTTGGGCTTAAAATTGATTCATGGGCTCACAGAGTTCAGCAGAGGTAAACAACTGTGAAGGCAGCAGTCCAGGGCAGGTGATGCTTACTCAGCAACTTTGTCATAAACAGAGTTTCTTGGCAGGGTCATGGTGGGGGTATGGTGGGACCTGGACGGCACCAGGAGTGGAGAATGTCAGAGGAAAGGGGTGGAGGCTGCCTGACCATGGCAGAATGGAGGCTGTGTGGAATCTGGGTGGACCTCATAGCACTGCCACTTGGACAGTGGTCAGGGTGATACTTTATGATAGATTTCTGATGAGCTTAAATCCCTGCCTCCACAAGCTTCTGGCAGTGCACTGGATGAGATTTTGGATATTCAAGCTCTGTACTGGTGCATGGGGAAACCTTCCTGGCTTTCAGATTAGTGGTTTCTGGGACTGAATGCTAAGGACTTGACCTTCTATCAGTTCCACCTGCTTTCAGGACCCCCTGAGATACTCCCTTGGCTTCTTCTGAAGCTGGACAGTCTGTGTCCACGTTCATGACCAGGCACTGTCTTCAGACCTGTAACCCTCTCTAGCACTGAACAGCTGCTGTTGTCCAAGTTAAGGTTTTAAGCCCAATTACAGCTCCCAAAAGTTTGTGTCTGCTCTGTCCAGGTGAGACTGCCAGAGGCCCCTGACCCAAACGGTCTGTCCCCACATCATGTGGCAGCAGAGCCCAATTAGAAGGGGCCAGGGCAGTAGCCCACTTAATTTTATGCAGTTAACACCTAACCCTTGGTTTCTTGGCAAAGCAAAGGCATTGGCCTTTTGGCCTCTGCTGGTCTGGTCAGCAATTACCCAGTTATTAAAATGAAATAATTGCCATTAGCTCTCGTCCTCAGTGCATCATGAGTCTCACTGCAGGCTGATTTCATCTCATTTGCAAAGCTCCCCAGTGGGGGGCTGGCAGTGCTTGTCCTCCAGACATTGGGAAGGCAGAGCAGTGTGGCCCCGCTCTTGGGCTGCTTACACGCTTTGGGATGGCCCTGCCACTGCGCATCCTCGTTTGTGCTGCAGCCACAGATCTGCCACCCGTGTGTCTCTTCTCGTTTGTTGGGAGAGCTGCGGATTTATTGTCAGAGGAATTGGTTTTTCTCTTGCTTTTTCATAGCTGGATACTGCTTTGTGGTGGTGGTTTGAAATTCAGTTTGGGGGGCATGAACTTTCTCTCCCCATTTCTTTCTCTTTTCCTTTCTTCCTTTTGAGTTCCCGTTTCTGAAGAGAATTCTCTTCTTAAACTCTGGCATTCAAGGGAGGCGTTTTCATTTTCTCCTGGAGAAGTCTCACAGCACATGTGTACGCTCCATTCCCCTACTTGCCATTTTTTTTCCCACCGCCTTGATGCTGATGCGGTTGCCTGAAGTACAAAGGGAAAGTTAAGATTACAGGTTGTCCTTCCCTTTGATTGTGTTCTTGGCTGAAGCTTCTCGGTCCTTTGAAGGAGGAACTCACATCAGGCTGGGATGTGGAAACAGGAGAATTCTCAGCCCCAGAAATAAATGCTTCTCGAGGTAGATTTTTGGGAACCTGGATGCTGAGGGATGATGGATTTAGACTAAGCTCTGGCTTGGGATAGGTCTTGGTTGGGGAGAAAAGGGCAGGAATATGTGTTTTAAGGCAAGGGAAGTTCCGGCACGCCCTGAGTGCATATGTACTCGAGTTCTAATTAGGCCCTCCGTGTGCATGCGGTGCCCCTCCGCAGAGGCTGAGGTATTATTCCACCTTAAGTGCTCCGGAGGACCATGATCTTTAACCCAGATTCATTCCTAGCTTGTTTTCTTTTTTTTGTAACTGCAGTGACAGCTCCTGCTTGTTATCTTTATGGCTATACGTTCATTCATTTATTTTCTCCTTCATATAGGTATTTGATAAATGTTTATCGAGTGTCTCCAAGGTATAAAGTATGGGACAGCCATACTTTATACCTTGGATTACAATAGCAGGAAGGGTCCATAGGTGCCATTGTCCAACCTCTCATTTGCAGGTAAGGAAACAGTCTCCATTTTCTCACCCGTCAGGTGTCTCTTCAAGGTCCAGGGCTCTAGAACATTCGGACTCTGGGATGTTTTGTCTCCAGACTGCCCTGTCCCTCAGCTCTTTAAAAGGATGGCTCAAATGTGGGGCTGCTGAGCTCACAGGGTGGGTGGTCTAGCTGGTACTCTGAGGGAAAGGAGGCTCCTCCCTGAGTGGGAATGGGGCTCCCATCCCCCTTCTTTCCTTCTCCCTGCAATCCGTGAAGGGCATTCTTTCCTTGCTTCCTACTTAGTGCCCTGACAGGGCCAATCTGACCCCCACACTGCTGCCCAGGAGAGTGCAGGATGTCCTCACCCTCTGGTAGCAGATCCTGCTAGGGAAGCCAAATCAGAGGCTCCAAACACAAAGAATTTTTTAAACAAATCAATTTTATTGATACATATTAATAAAGCATAAATCCATCCAAAGTGTACAATCACTGGTATTTGGTATAATCACCTAGGTGTGCACTCATCACTTCAGTCATTATTAGAGCATTTTCATTATTCAAATAATAATAATAATAATGATGATGAACAAAAAACAAACAAAAAAAACCCATCACCTCTTAATCTCTCTATGCTTCCTCTGCTGTACATAGCTGCTATTCTGTTTCTGTCTCTCTAGTTTATTTTTATCTCTATTTTATAAAACCAGTCTTATGTATACAATATTACCCATATTCATATTTCACATGAGGTTCCACTATGTTATACAGTCCCATGTTACAGTTTTTAGCTTTCCTTACTGGAAGGAATATTCATGTCCTTAGACTTTCTCTTTCAACCACTGTCATACCCATACAATAGCTCTGCTAGTCACAAACACTGTGATGTGTTTTCACCATTTCTGTTTGTTTCCAAAGATTTACAAACAACCTTATTACCAATTCTGCATAGGTTAACCCTCAGCTTTCCATTCTCTACCTTCATTCTATATTCTGGTAATCTATATTCTAATTATTAACTCCGAGTTACACAATATATTTAGTTCATAATAGCACAGTCATACAATATTTGTCCTTTTGTGTCTGGCTTACTTCACTCAACATAATGTCCTCAAGATTCATCCATGTTGTCACATGCTTCACGAATTCATTTCTTTTTATAGCTGCATAATATTCCATCATGTATATATACCACAATTTATCCATTCATTGGTTGATGGACACTTGGGTTGTTTCCATCTTCTGACAATCATAAATAATGCCGCTATGAACATCAGTGTGAAGATGTCTGTTCATGCCACTGCTGTCAGTTTTTCTGGGTATATACCTAGTAGTGGTATTGCTGGGTCACAAGGAAAGTCTATATTCAACTTCCAAACAGTCCTCCACGGTCTCTGTACCATTCTACATTCCCACCAATAGTGACTAAACTTTCCTATCTCTCCACATCTTCTCCAACACTTGCAGTTTTCTGACTTTTTAATAGGTGTGAAATGATATCTCATTATAGTTTTGATTTGTATTTCCCTAATTGCTAGTCACGTTGAACATATTTTCATGTGTTTTTTGGCACTTGTATTTCTTCTTTGGACAAATGCCTATTCAAGTCTTTTGCCCGTTTTTTAATCGTGTCGTTTGTCTTTTTATTGTTGAGTTGTAGTAGCTCTTTATATATAATGGATATTAAACCCTTATCAGATATGTGATTTCCAAATATTTTCTCCCATTAAGTTGGCTGCCTTTTCACCCTTTTGCCAAAGTCCTTTGTGGTAGAAAAAAAAAAGTGTTGAATTTTGAGGAGGTCCCATTTATCTGTTTTTTCTTTTGTTGCTCGTGCTTTGGGTGTAAGGTTTAAGAAAATATCGCCTACTACAAGATCTTGAAGATGTTTTCCTACATTTTCTTCTAGGAGTTTTATGGTTGTTGCTTTTATATTTAGGTCCTTTATCCATTTTGAGTTCATTTTTATGTAAGGTATGAGGTAGGGGTCCTCTTTCTTTCTTTTGTATATGAATATCCAGTTCTCCCAGCACCATTTGTTGAATAGACTGCTCTGGCCCAGCTGGGAGGGCTTGACAGCCTTGTCAAAAATCCTTGACCGTAGGTGTGAGGGTCTATTTCTGAGTTCTTGATTCAGTTGCATTGGTAAATCTGTCTGTCTTTATTCCAGTACCATGATGTTTTTACCACAGTAGCTAAGTAATATGCTTTAAAGTGAGGAAGTGAGAGTCTTCTAACTTTGTTCTTTTTTAAATGACATTTTTGGCTTTTTGGGGCCCCTTACCCTTCCAAATAAATTTAATAATTGGCTTTTCCATCTCTGAAAAAAAGGCTCTTGGGATTTTTATGGGATTGCATTGAATCTGTAAATCAGTTGGGTAGAATTGACATCTTAACAATAGTCTTCTAGTCCATGAACACGTAATGTCCTTCCATTTATTTATCTTCTTTGGTTTCTTTTAGCAATGTTTTGTAGTTTTCTGAATACAGGTCTTTTATGTCCTTGGTTGAGTTTATTCCTAAATATTTGACTCTTTTAGTTGCTATTATAAATGAATTTTTTTGTGATTTCCTCCTCAGATTGATCATCAGTAGTTTATAGAAACACTATTGATTTTTTGTATTAATCTTGTATTCTACCACTTTGCAGAACTCGTCTATTAGTTCTAGAAGCTTGGTTGTGGATTTTTCAGGATTTTCTAGATAAAGGATCATAGCATTAGCGAATAGTGAAGGTTTTATTTCTTCCTGTCCTATTTGGGTGCCTTTTATTTATTTTTCTTGCCTAATTGGTCTAGCTAGAACTTCTAGCACAATATTGAATAACAATGGTGACAGTGGACCTCCTTGTCTTGTTCCTGATCTCAGTGGGAAAGCTTTCAGTCTTTCACCATTGAGTACAGTGCTAGCTGAAGGTTTTACATATATGCACTTTACCTTATTGAGAAAGCTTCCTTCTATTCCTATCTTTTGGATTTTTCTATCAGGAAAGTACACTGGGGAAGTGGATGTGGCTCAAGTGATTGGGCTCCCACCTACCATATAGAAGGCCCAGGGTTCAATTCTCGGGGCCTCCTGGTGAAAAGCAAAGCTGGCCCATGCGGTGAGCTGGCCCACATGGAGTGCTGGCCCATGCGGAGTGCTGGTCTGCATGGAGAGCTGGCGCAGCAAAGTGACACAACAAAAAGACACACAGAATAGAGACAATGAGAGAAATAGCAGATCAGGGGGCTGAGGTGGTGCAAGAGATTGAGCAGGCTCTGTCCACTCTGGAAGGTCCCAGGATTGGTTCCCAGTGCTGCCTAAAGAAAAGACAAGCAGACAGAACACATAGCAGACAGAAAGTGCAAAACAATGCGAGTGGGGTGGGGTGGGGGGAGAAATAAATAAATAAATCTTAAAAAAAAAAAAGAAAGTGCGCTGTATTTTGTCAAACACCTTTTCTGCATCAATCTAAAGGATCATGTGGTTTTTCTTCCTCAATTTATCAATGTGGTTTATTAACTAATTAATTTTCTTGAGTTGAACCACCCTTGTATACCTGGGATAAAACCCCCTTGATCGTGGTGTATGATTCTTTTAATGTGCTTTTGGATTCTGTTTGCAAGTACTTTGTTGAGGATTTTTCCGTCTATATTCATTAGAGATATTGGTTTGTAGTTTTCTTTTTATCATAGTGTATTTGTCTGGTTTTGGTATTAGGGTGATGTTGGCTTCATAGAATGAGTTTGGTAGCATTCTTTCCTGTTCAGTTTTTTGGAAGAGCTTAAGCAAGTTTGGTATTAGATTGTCTTTGAACGATTGGTAGAATTCGCCTTTGGAAGCCATCTGGTCCTGGCTTTTCATCTCGGGGAGGTTTTTGATGACTGTTTCGATCTCTTTACTTGTAAACAAAAAGAATTTGAAGGTGCTCTTTCGGTTCTGCAGAGAACAAAATCATCACTTGGAAAGGAGAGACACAGAGAAGGGGCTTCTCTCTTTCTCATGGCCATTTCAGCTGTGCAGAGTGTTCTTGGACAATATTTAAATCATTAGGCTAAGATTTTGTGAAGGGGTTATTTTAATATATATTTTGGTATACTTAGTATACGTGGCTTTTTATCTGGAATACCCTCTGAATTCTCTTGCCCACATGCTAAAGTTGTTGTTTAGGATCCAGCTCAGGCCTCACCGCCTTGATTTATCTTTTTCACTCCCAGGCTTGGCTAGGTGTTCTCTGCTTTCCTTTCCCATAACTTAACCTTGTCATATTCTATTTGTGTTGTTTTGTTGATTCAACAGGTATCCCAGGGAGGGTCTACCACTGCCTGGGGCTATTCTGGGGCCTGGGGCTGGGGTAGCGGCTGACACGGAGGAGGCCCCTGTACCTGGGGCCCTTGTACCTGGGGAGCTGATACGGAAGTGGGGCAGGTGGACGATAAATGTGTTATGGCTATACTATGCTACCAGAACCCTTCTCTTAGCATGTTGCACATCACGGAAGGTCTCTGAAGAAAACAAAACAGGGTATTGTGATAGAGAGTGGGGGGCAGCTGGCGATGGGGAGGCCAGGGAGGCCTCTCAGAGGAGGCGATAGCTGCTCTGAGACCTGAAAGAAGAGAAGTCAGCCATGCAAAGATCTGCAGGAAGAGAATTCCGGGGGAGGGAAGAGCAAAGCACGAAGGCACAGTGGAGGGAACACTTCTGGCATGTTCCAGCCAAAGTGGTTACCAAGCAGGACAGTTGGGGTGAGGGCAAGAGGTTTAAGCAGGAGTAGGGTCACCTAGGCTTTGTCTCCCCACCAAATCATGAGCTTACTTTGTATTCCCAGCACCTGGCACTTCGACTGTGCTTAATGTTATTAAATCTGCTGAACAAATAGCCATAAATATGTCTATGCACATTTGTTAATTAAAGATTATTAAACAGTAATACCTCATTTGTCTAAGAATTGCTTCTAGGGCAAAGAAAGAAAGAAGTAAGCACAGTTCAGAGATACCAAGACAGACATCAAGAGTTTTATGTGCTAAATAAAGGTTGTACAGTTTACTCAGAAACTTAGAAAACACTGCCTTGGGCCCTTGCTCAGAGTCTATTAACTTTCTTTACATACCATTATCGTAATTTTTGTTAAGTTTCTAGTTCCTAGAAAATTCAAAACAACATATTATAGTTGGTATGGGAGTGGACGTGCAGAATTGGCACTAGACGTGAACACTGTGACATGAACGTGATGTGATGATGGACAGATTGACAAGAAAGTAAATACGTGAAAACAAACAAACAACCCAACGACTGAAACCCAGAACAAAAAGTCAAAAAGCTCATCAGTGTCAAATACTAATTTAACGACAAGCAGACCTAAATATCACAATAAGCTTGAGGACACCCTGAATCATAATATGGTGAAAACAAAGGCTGTTTACAACGAAGATTCTGAAGCACTACGAGAAATTTACATTTGCCTCCATATTTTTTTTCTGAGAAAACAGGGAAGTGGGTACTATTCTAGAATAATTTATGTTTGAAGTGGTTAAGATTTTAAAACAAATCTAGTGCTTAAGGATAAGCTTCATTTATCTGGAAAATGTACTTCTGTGGAATTCTACCTCCTTCTTGAATGATGCCAAATAAATAAAAATGTCATTATTTAGCCCTTTGATCTTCAAAAGCCTTAGTACAAGTGGTAGATGATTTCCTGTGACCTCCCAATCAGAGAAAGGAATTATTATTTCTGTTTTTTTCCTCCCCAAGAGCCAGGTAGAAAATGACAAGCAAACAATGACATTATTGCAGAGGCACTTTAATGAGTATTCAGGGAACTAAAAAGTCAGCAGAGGCAATGCATGAAATATTCATGGGTATTTTTCTTTCTCTGACCCCTTCTCCAGACACAGTAGTGAAAAGCATCAACCAGCAAGAGTTCTAAGTACTGGAAACACATAGGCTCCTGCAGGCCCATCTTTGACTTCTTTTGGGGAGGGACAGACAAAACTGTTTCTATTCATTTTCTTTCTTTTTTTCTCTCCTGCCATCATGGTTTTCCAGTCAGCTAAGGTTCATCTGCTTCCTTCAGAGTATTCAGAATCCTCAATGGATGCTGACAGTTTTCTTTTCCCTTCGGGAATTAGAGCAGATTTCCCCCCTGAAGGCTTCTGGGAGCAGGTGGATGGGACCAAGCAGATAATTGAAAGGAGAAAATGGGGCCCAAATGGGCTGGCCTGGTGTGCCTTCTTAGCACCTGCCTGCAAGCTGTTGGCCTGGTGCAATTCAGAAGTCCCTGGGAATCACTGATGGTATCGCGTCAGCAAGCTGCAATGGTGCCATGATGTGTTTGCCTCTATCCGTGGTCCTTACACATGAGTTTGGCCAATATACAAGCCTACAGTGCATGTATGCACTTTTCTATGGAAACCCATTAAAAATTCCAATCTTCTGAAACAATCTTTTCAGAGAAGCCCTCCTCTGCAACAGACACCCTTCTCTTGAGCATCTGCAGTCTCCTCACTGTGCCCAGTGGTACCTTGCCCAGGCCCACCCCCAAACATGCCCTCCCACATACTCTCCCAGCCAGATGACCTTCTTCCCATTCAGACCCTATCCATCCTTTCTGGACCCACCTCTGCCACGAAGCCTTCCCTATCCACTGCGGCCCACATTTCTTCTTCCCATCTCCCTGGCACTTGCTGCCTGACTGTTCATTTGGTACTTGTCACATCCTTCCTTCTATTCAGAGCTCTGCTGGTAAATGTTTAGTAATTGGTTCCCAAAGCAGGGGACAGAGGTCCTAATTTGTGATGTTTGCTCCTTTCTGTGGTGTAAATACTCCGAATGTGGCCGATTTCAAGCTAGCAATGTGATGTCGCTGAACGCAGTGTTTGGAAGCTACGTGCCCAGGTGGCCCTCGTCAGCTGGCTCCAGCATACCACTGTGTACAAGGCAGTGGAACTTTTCTTGCACATATATATTATCTCCCCAACTAAACTCTAGGTCTTAATGCTGTTCAGCCCTGGCTGTGTATTAGAAACCCCTGGGTGCTTGTGAAAAATACCAGTGACCTGGCTCTACCCCCAGAGATTGTGATTCATTTGACCATGGGAGGGACTTAAGCATCAGTATTCTTGAAAAGCTTTCAGGTGATTCTAATATGCAGCCAGGGATGAGACCCACTGCCCTGGATGCAGGGAAGACATCTATGTCGGTGGTTCTCAAACTGTGGTCCCTGGAGCAGCAGCAGCAAGAGCACCCTAGGACTGGTGAGAAATGCGTGCGTTCCATCCATACCCCAGGCCTTCTGGATCAGAAACTCTGGGGACTGGGGGTTGGGCAATATGTGTTTTAATAAGCCTTCCAGGTGATTCCGATGAACGCTAAATTTGAGAACCACTGTCTTATGTCTTCAGAATTCTTATTAGAACTAAAGGCGGTTTTAGGCACACAGCTGTGTCCAATCAACACGTGTTGATTAAAATCTATCAGGGAGTAAATTTTCATGAAGCAAGCTATTTTTCTTCTTTGCGAAAGGATTTCATGCAGAGTACCTTAAAATAGAGATTTCTTCTTGCACATTCCATCATGCGGTTTTCAAAGATTCAAGGATATAAGATTTAATTTTCATTTAGCTAGGAAGAAACAAACCTATTCTGTAAAGCAGAGTACAACGAAATTCATTCATTCATGCAACAAATATGTATTGATGGCTGGGAACCTCATACCCGGCAGGAATAATTTGTTATTAGTCCTTCTTCCCCTGTGATGGCCACTCAGCATCAGGGCAGCACAGACATGGCCTATTGTGCTTAGTCGGTTACTTACAGCCTGGGAGAGCTTGTGGCCGACACTTAACTTCCTTAGACCTTAATTTCTTCACAGTTATTAATATTTACATAGAGTTTTCTGCTATAACCTTACACAGGATATCTATCAGAAGCCTATAATAACATCATAAATAATGATGGAAATGGAGACACATTCTCATTAAAGCCAGAGCAAAAACAAGAATGCCCTTTACTATTTCTTTCAACAGGTCCTGGAACAGGGTCTCTCAAACTTTAATGTGAATGAGTCACCTGGGGAGCCTGTTAATCTGCAGTTCCTGATTCAGAGGTCTGGGGAGGGCCAGAAATTCTCCATTTCTACCCAATTTCTAGGTGATGATAGCACTTCTGGTTCATAGACCATGCACCGAGTAGCAAGGCTCTGAAGTTCTAAGTGATGCAATAGAATAGGAAAAAGAAAGAAGGGGTGTGAGAATTGCAAAGGAAATTATTTGCAATAAATGATGGCCTACTTAGAAAAATTACAAACTACTAATACTAATAAGAATTTTATGCTTTACACTTTACAAGATGTCTATCTGGAGAGGTAGTTGTGAGGGTCAAGTGACAGCAATTTGTAAAATGCAAATATTCTGGAAATTTAAGCTATGGAAGGAATGGATTACTGGCCTCTTACAGCGTAGCTAATTGCCGCTGCACTGCCTAGCCCAATGTGCTGTAGGGATTTTTCCCCAGCACTCTTAACTAAGCTTTACCCAGCAGGCTATGGGAATGTATTTTTCAATTGTCTCCTGTGTCCTTTAATCTAAATCATATCCCTAAGTAAATTACCCACCTTTTGAAAACAGGAGTCATCTTAAACTTTTTTTTTTTTTTCGCAGCATGGTGAAGAGAAGGGATGGAAGGGCTGACAAATAGAGTTCATCTAGTAGTCAACTCCAATATATTGGCAGGCCTTCCTGAGTCTTTGTTCCAAAGGATTCTGAGACTGCATCCAGTCCCAGGAAGAATGAGTGTGTGTTCGATTAGCAATGTCTGCCTTGGCCAAAGGACAGAGTGGTGGTCTGCTTTATAGAGTCAGATCTGAATTTCTGCCAAGAATCTGAGATCCTACCAGAGACTCCATTCTTCAGCCTAAACCTCATTCTGCTTTTTCTGCCCAACTGCTAATCTTATTTTTGTGGATACAGGCAATTGCCAATAAGCAGTTATGAGGCAGTGCACTCTTACAAAGCTCTGTCTGTGGTCATGGAGCTAATCTCTAGTTCCTGTTAAGTCAGTGAATTTTCCGAATCTGTCTTCTTGTCTATAAAAATGGGGATAACAATGTTGGCCTCTCAGGGTTGCTGAGAGATAAGTATATGAGAACACTCACTCCAGTGGCTGGTGTACAGCAGGTATTCAGTCAGTGCTGTTTCCTTCTTCTGGCTAGCCCTCCACACAAATTGTGTGCACTTATTCAACATGTTGACATAAGGAGGGGTTGTGACTCAATACCTGACTTTTCATTGACTCTAGATGACCTTCAGACATGCTCTTGGATGGAGAGAAAGAAGGACAACTATCTTATTTAACAAAACATAACTCTTGCTTTGTGCCAGGGACAGTTCTAAGTACAGTACGAATATTAACTCACTTAATTTTCATAATAATATTGTGAATTAGATAAACTTTCGTAGATGAGGAAATCGAGTCACTGAGAGATTAAGTATGTTGCCCAAGGTCATCCAGCTGATAGGTGTCAGAGCTGGGGTTCCCCTCCAGGAGGCTGGCTTCAGCGTTCATGCTTTCAGCTGCCATGCCATGCTGCCTCATCGAGGCCTGAGGTGGGGGAGATCTTGCTATCCATAGCCACTGCCTCACCACAGTGTTGGGGCCACAGTGTTTGTGATTTGCTTTGTTCCCTGGAGAGTTCCTTATCTTATGGACTTTCTGGAAGCAGAACTTCTCCTTAACTCTGGTAAGATCCTGCCACTTTCATCAGGGTTCCCCAAATGACTCAGGAATGGAAGAGACAGGAATGAGACCAAGTCTGGGACAGAAGCCCTGGGGCTGTTTAATCAGACCAGAGAGCCCAAGAGCATGAGGCTGTGATCTGACTGCTTGTGATATTCAAGAGAGGCTCGGAAAAAACAGGGCAGGGGAGTGCTGGCGAATCAGTGCATTCCCCATGGGGAATATTTGCCTCCTGGGCCCAACACTGAATCCCACCCTTACTCTCATGGTGAGAGGAACATAGCAGGGAGGGAATAAAGTGGCTCCCTTACATATCTCTGTCCTGGTGCATTGCACTCACAGTGCTTGCTTGCTTCTCTCCATGGTAACTCGAATTGGTTGCCCTCCCCCTTTCTATACCCTCCCCAAAGGTGCATATTGGCCATCGGTGGCCTGTTCTCCTGTTATTTTCTCCATGTGGTTTGCTTTAACATAAATATTACCTGTTCCAGCATTATGGTTAAGGCCCAGTTTTGCCAGTGTAATTTCCTGTCAGGTGTCTAGTTTTTCAGAGTTTAGGGGACGGATGTACAAAGTGGCTGTTTCTGGGAGGCATGCTCCTTCACTGTTTTGGTGAATAGCTTAGTGTCCCTAAGTCCTTCTGGCCCCCTGTGATTAGATGTGGTTTTGAGTCTCAATATATTATTTTCCCAGTTTAAGTGTAAGCCCTCGGACAGCTGGTTCTGTTATTGTTCTGACCCAGCCAGGATTTACATAGAGAAAATGACCAGTAAATACTTGGTGAGTTAGTGGGCAGTATTTGTACACTTAATCTGTGCTGCACAGCCGCGGAGATGACCTTCCCAAGAGGGTGGCAAGATCTGTCTTCTGAAACACTGAATAAATGAAAAGCTGTAAGGAACTTTGGGCTGTTTACCCTGCAAACATGATGAAGTTCTATCTTAAGAAACCACGGAAACCCTACCTCCCCAAGACTACAGACCTAACACCTTTTCATAATGCCAAACATAGAGGACTTGATTGTGGCAAAATTTTAGGTTCCACTCTGAAGGTTGGATGTTAGCACTTCCCTTTAGATTTGTGGCCCTCTCTTCTTCCTTTTATTTTTTATTATTTATAAGTCTGTTAGAGCTTGCCTGTGGTATAACAGATGGCCAGTAGGCGCCGCTTTCTGAATCATTTTACTACAGGTGAGGTGGCATCATATAGCATCCCATGCCAGAATAGGATGGACTAGAATCCAGGGAAGCTAGAACTGGGGGTTTAACTAGATGAGCAAAATTAGCACTGAGTCAAATGTTTTCTGAAGATAAACCTTTAAACATATTCTTCTTGACCTAGGTCAGAACTGGAAGAGCAGAGCTTCTCAAGCTGTGGTTCACGGGAATCCTTGTTTGTTAGCATTACGATTTCCTGAACTCCAAAGTAGAAGCACAGATTCAGAATCTGTAGGGAGGGAACCGGGATTCTGCACTGTTTTACAAGCTCCCCAGGTGATTTTTCTGTCCACTAAAGTTTGAAAATCATTTCGTGTAGGTACTCTTTCCTCTCCATGAGGAGAGAAGTAGGCACATTGGATTGGAGGTCAGTAGTGAGAGGTGGGGAACAGGCGGTTTCTGAGAAATCTGGGAGATTCTTGTATTTTCAAAAACCCAACTCCCTACCTACTTTTTCTATCTGTAATTTTAAAAAGGTATATAATATGAGAAATATTTAAAGAGAAGTGTACTTGCAGTGGGGTCAGGGAAAATGGGAGGAGCAGAGGGAGCTCTTGATAGGGAAAAAAAAATCTCCTTTCCCCTATCTAGTTTTTTGTTTTCCTTGACACTTTGGTATCCATGGCCACCAAGCAGAGCACTTGTACTAAGTCACCAGGGGCTGGTGAAGTTGAGTTCTCTTACGGTGCACTTATTAGACACGCAGTGCTTGTTGAGCTTCTGCTGATGGAGAATTTGCTACTCAGGGCTTCACAAATCAGGGGTCACCCTTTGCTCCCTCCAACCAGATTTTCTATGCAAGAGGCATCTGCTTTCTCGGCCTAATTGGAGGTGTTCCTTCTCCTGACGGACACTGGTGTGACCTGATTTGGTGACACAGCATGAGTGCACAGAGAATGTGGACAGGTGTGTAAAGATGTGGGTACAGAAGGAGGTGCAGGGGGCAAGGGTGGCAAGTGGAGTCTTTACTGACCACGAAAACAGAATCTGGAATGGCTTTAGAGAGCGGCTTCGCCTCTGAGCACCTGCTCTGCAGAATATTCACATCAGCCTTCTGGTTGTTACTTCCTTGCTTTGCCTCTCCTCTCGTCCACCCCTCTCTTGTCTCAACCTCCCACCTCTCCACTTCTCATGAGATACAGAAGAGAGGGTCCAAGAACGGCCAGTTTACTTACACTTAAGGAAGTGGGTCTGTCCTGGGGTGTGAGAAATGTGGCTTCGCCAGGAACGCGGGAGTTACCTAAACGGGGGCTCGGTGCAGCGTGTGGTAGAAATGACAACCCCAGGGGGCTCTAGACTGGTACACATTGGGTCCCTGGCAGCTCCCAGCCAGAGGGAAAGCCTGGAGGAGGCCAGTTCACAAGGCTTGCTCTGGAGGCTGCCCAGGCCCTGTGCTGACAGGGCTGCTGCTGGCGGTTAGTAGGTCTGCAACCAGATTCAAGGCACAAGCATCCAATGAGATGCCTGGGGTGCCGCCGGGGACATGCCTACCTCTCAGGAGCGAGGCTGGCGGTGGTCTTTGCCCTGGGGAAGGTGGCCAGGTATGAAGAGAGCTCAGCGCAGAAGCTGGGGGTCCCCGGTGCACGACCCAGCATTGGACAGAAAGGGTGGTGGGCGTTACCGGCTTCTCATTCTAGTGCCTAGAGGGAGGGTGTCTTCAAGACTCCTACTTAGCGCTAAGGGGGGTCTACTACGAATTGGAGATCTGGGACGTCGGGTCAGGGCCGGGGAGCATTTAGCTGCCGAGGCTGGAGGAGTGTGAGCGGGGCCGTGAGGGCTGAGCTGTGACTCGGGGCTCCAGCTCTGCCTGGGTCTGCGCGTGTGACTTTGGCTAGAATCTCCCCCTGTGTGTCTCTGTGCCTCATCTGCAGAATGAAAGGCTTGCATTTGACAAGCCCAAGGTCCTGGCTCGCTCTCACAAGTTACAAACTTTGTTCCAATGACGCTTCTTTTGGTGGCCATTTGTGATAAAGATAATGAGAACTATTATAAGAATGTTAGCTGCCAGTGGTGAAACAGACTGCCTTTTGAGGTGATGAGCTCCTTGTCACCAGGGGTATGCAACCGGCAATCAGAGAACACTTATGAGTGATACTCTAGGGCAGTAGTTTCAAAATAATTTTGGTCAGAATCATCTGGTTATTAAAAATTTAGATTCTTGGGCCCTACTCCCAGAGACTAATATGACAGTTGGGTTGGGACCTGGGAATGGAAAATGACTCTGGGGCAATGTGCTGCTATAGGAGATCAAATAAGTTTGGGAAATCCTTTGTTGGACATTCACAATGCACAGGAGCCAGATAAAGGATGTGAGAAATCCTGTAGAGAAGAAATCGATTTGATTTTAATTAACTCGGTGTTTCCAAAGTTGAGTATGGAACTTTACTGGGTGTAAGAGGAAAGGGAAACGCTCTGTTAACAGACTATAGAAGCAGTTCTGTGGGGTTCCAGGGGGATGCTGCTTTTTTTGTGGTGTTTGCTGTATTTCAGGGACAGATCTAGGACAGCACTGCCCAATAGAAATACAGTGTGAGCTACATACGGAATTTTGTTTTTTTCTAGAAACCACATTAAAAAAGATAAAATGAAAACAGGTGAAATTATTTTTAATACTTTATGTTATTTAACCAAGTATATCCAACATATTTTAACATGTAGCCAGTATTAAATTATTCATGAGATATTTTACTTTCTTTTTCTACTGTCTTCAAAATCTGGTGTGTATTTTACACTTGCAACCCATGTTGCAATCCAAGGGCTCAGCAGCCACATGTGGCTGGTGGGGACAGTATTGGTCAGTGCAGATCTCTCAGATATTTATTATTCAAAGTGTGTTTCAAAGACTGGCAGCATCAGCATTACCTGGGAGCTTGTTAGAAGTGCAGAATCTCAGGCCTCACCTGCTATCTCCTGAATCTGAGTCTGCATTTAACACAATCCTCAGGGGATTCGTGTGTGCATTGAAGTTCAAGAAGCACTGTGTTAGGTGGCCTCTCCTCTAACTCCTAGATTTTCTGGTCTTCAAATCGTGTGTGGCTGCAGTTAACCATCAAGGACTGCCTACGTGAGAAATGAGAAATAGGGCTTCCTGTGTGCAAAAGGGCAATGCGGTTTGGTTCATGGAAAGGCTGCTTGCCTTGGGCTCCCTGGGTTGAGGATGGACATGCCACACTTTAATGGATTTTTGTAATCTGAGTCTTGGCCCGGGTTGGTCCCCCGGTGCTCAGTGCCCTGACTGTTACGGGCTGCAGGTGGCAGCCGAGGTAGCCTAGCCAGGAGCGGAAGGATGCTAGGCAATGCAGTGCCAACTGTCTGCACGTGCACGGCATCTCCTCTTTCCTTGATCGGTATGCTCTGAGGGTGAAGTTCCAGGAATCTCCTGAGAGAGGAGGCCAGAGTGTGGGTTCCGGAGCCCAGAGCCCCGGTGGATCAGGGACTGGCCCAGGACCACCCAGGCACTGAGAGCTTGCAAGCTTATTACGCCCTGCCCAGCACAGTTTCTCTTGCATTCTACTGGCCCTGGCTGTGGCTGGCCACTCCCCAGTGGCCTGGTCATGCTGCGTGCAAGGAAGAGGGCTGGGGGGAAGGGTGGGGTTGGCCCAGGCTGGCTCTGAGGGACTTCCTGCTAAGGTGCAGAGACAGCTACCTGCCCTCCTCCCAGAGCACCTGCTGCAGGCATTCTTGGCTTCTTCTGGGCACATGGTCTGATCACTGTCTTTCTTTCACTGGGCTCGTCTGGGTACGTTCAGCTTCTCTGGTTCATCCCCTGGGCTAGGAATGAGTACCTGGATGGGGAGGAGGAGCCGATGCCTGGCTGAGGCTCGCGTTCCTCCAGGTGGGGTTCGGTATGGGAGTGCCCTCAGGGTGGGCATCTCTGGGGTTGCAGTCTGGGTTCCAGTACTCACCGTTTGCCACTTCCACTCCTTTCCAGAATCCTCTGTCACTCAGGGAGCCTCCCAGAACTTCTGCATATTTTTATGTTGTATTTAATTTCACCAGCCACCTCTCATTCTTTTGTAAGAGAGTGGGATATATACCCTCCTGTAGAGCAAAATCTCTGTTCATTAATAATCACCACCTTCCCTCCACTGCCCCACCCTTTCCTACCCCTGCTTCAGGGTACATCTCCCAGTGGGGGACCAGCACTTCCCTGTGGCAGCAGGCAGGGGTGCGCCCTCATGCTAGGAGGCACCCTGAGATTTATGGCTCAATTTTGGTGAGCCTGCGTTATTAACCCTATGCCTCAGAGGACGTCTGGCTGAGCAGCAGCTCCGTTTTTCCTAGGCAACCGGTGCCAATATTGCTATTTTCCTGGGAAAGGGGGAGATGGTGCTGTCTCTTGCAGGGTGTCTGCCGCGTGTTGATTATTTAAGGACAATATTTCTGGCAGTGGAGCAAACGAGGCGGGAAATGGCTTTTGCGGGTGAATAAATGCTGAGATGATGTGTCAGCTTCCGTCCGTGGCCATGAGTCCCAATTACCTCAGAAGAAAGAGAGATTTGACCAAGAGTTCCTCTCCCAGCCTTGCTTCTGAGGGCTGGGAGCAGCTAGAGATAACACGCAGGGCACTTAGAACTGGATCTGAGAACAAAAACAGATTCATTTCCATCTGTGCCTCAGTTTACTTCTCAGTAAAAGGATGGGATCGAACCAGATCATCTCCCCTTCTCAGCACTGAGATTCTGTGATTTTATGAACCTCACCAACAAGCAGAGACATTGCTCTGTGGGCTTGTTTTGTGTTCTAATTCCCAAAGACATATTTCTAATGGACTGTCCTCCAGAGACTCTAATTATTTCTTGTTAGCCAAGAATAATTTTAACAAGCAGCACTCAGCTAGGAGGGCCCTGGTGTGTGTTTGTGCTCAATTTCAGAGTGTTCTGGGAATTCAGTTGAACTCAACAAGTGTTTATTGAGTGTCCACTCTTGGGATGAAGTATGGTGCACTGGGAGCAACATGGGACTTGGAGTTGGAAAGCCGGGCACAGCTATTTGTTAGCTGTGGCCTTGGGCACACGGTTGCTTAAACTCAGAGTCTCCGTTTCTTTGCCTATAAAGTGGGGGTAGAAATAGTCCCTTGCTCATGGAGGAATTCACAAGAGAATAATTGTAGAGTACAAAGTATAGTGCTCAAGGCATGCACATGCTCCATAAATGTTACCTCCTTTCCCTTCTAGGTATCAGGTCTTGAATAGGTGTTAGGAATGCAGAGCCATTTCTAAGGCACCTACAGAGTTTCAGGCAGACACAGGCTGTGAGGAGTGCTCAGCACTTGCAGTAAGAATGCAATGTTAGGGAGAACGAGAGAAGAGCTGTTCAAATCCAGTGGGCTCCTGGTGACCATCAGGAATTGAAAACAAAAGGCAGAATGACCCACGTCAATGCTGTTTGGGGCCCAGGGATGGCATTTAGTCTTGTCTCCCTCTGGGCAGCGCCATAATTGAAATCTTCCAGACAGAGCGTCATTGGCCTTTGTGCTTCCTGTGCTGGGCTAGCACCGTGGGGAATGGGATTCTACAGATGAGAAGAAACAGCCCCTGAAGTCAGGGAATTCTGGGTTACTGGGGAACAAGGTATGCTCACCTGGAGAGCAAGAAGGTTGGGGGAGGATGCATAGTGGCTTCTGACCCCAGGCAAGGATAAGGTAGCCTGCTGCTCTCCTCTCACCCTTCTTTCCTTCCTTTCATTTCATTAAACAAACAGATGTTGGACACTTGTTAGTGTCTACAGCTAAGGGTCTTGAAGTGAGAGAACCTGGTTCTTGTCTCCAGAAGATTCCAGTCTGGCTGGGGAGACAAGACATAAAACGAGCATGATCAGCCAAATGTTTAGGTGCTAAGGATGTTGGGACAGGGCATGGGGGTGGCACAAAGGTAAATGTCAGTTCTACTTGGACGAGAGGGACATGTGATTGGGGGGTGGGTACATAAAGAAGGGCTTCGTGTGAGTTGGTGGTGGGGGAGGCTTTCCGGAGGAAATGAGCTCTGTGCTGTTTTTAAAGCCCTCCTTCAGTTTGTAGCACGTTCTCTAACACTCCCCAAGGTTGGGGGATTCTTATGTCTATTTTGAGTTCTTTCTGCTGGGCCAGCTCAAATGTTGCCAGACATTGCAAGGGGAAGTTGGAGTTGGCACGAAGCCCTCATCTGAAAGTCAATTACATTTGCCTTTTGAAAATGGGACAAGACATTTATGCTTAATATTTGGGTATTTTTGTTGTTGGTTTTTTTTAAAACATTTTTTTCAGGTCACACTGCTGGTGAAATAAGATTAATTTAAAATGAAATTAAGTATCTGTTCTGGGTGGGACACCTTTGCCAAATAATTACATCAAATACAATTAGAAAGAAAGGTTGTCCTTTTTTTTTTTTCCTTTTCTTAAAGGGCAGCCCAGAATCCAAACATACACCAAGCTTGCCTCCGAAAACTACTGCAGACAGTCGTTGGGTCTTTACCCCAAATCCCTGTATCAACCCATCCTTTTCCAGGAACCTGGGTCAGGCAAATTTGTAACAATCTTATGTGTCAGGGTTCGGAGAACTTTTCTGTACCATCTTCACTGAAGGTACCAGCTTAAATAAAAATAAAAGCACCTGAGCTTATTCAGCAGCAGGGAAAAAATAAGTAAAACTCCAAAGAGTTCCTTTTTGTTAATTGACAACAGGGAGAGAAATGGAGAGAAAGAAAAAGGGAGGGAGAGATTAAGGATCTTGAGTTGGGGGGATTATCCTGGATTATCGAGGGGCCTGATGTAGAACAGGGAGGCAGGAGAGCAGAAGTAGCAGCAGAAGTGAGGATGGAAGCAAGAGGCTGGAGTGATGCGAGAAGGGGTCCCAAACCAAAAAATGCAGGTGGCCTCCAAAAGCTGGAAAAGGCAAAGAAACGGATTCTCTGTTAGAGCCTGTAGCAGTGCTAACACCGCCTCGACTTCAGTGCAAACAGATTCCGGGCTTTTGGCCTTTAGCCACCCTGTTGTAGTTTGTTACCAGGGTCTCATACCTGGTGTTGCAAAGGTATTGCAGAGTGACAGAAGACAAGCTGCTGGCTAACCCGTGAGAGGGAACGCACAGCCGAAAAGGACGGGGGAATTCGCATCCAGGAGCAAATGAGAACATGAGAGAAAAAGGCCAGAGAGAGAGGACCCTCCCGACTGGCAGGGTTCATCATCCCGGGGGGGGGGGGGGCGCCACGGAGGGAGTGGGAGACCCGGGCCCCTGGGAAGACATCTTGGTGACTCTGGGAAGGAAGCAACAACTCCCTTGTCCGGCCCCTTAAATGGTAATCCTTCCCTTCGGCGTGCTGTCTGCTCCTTTTCCGCCTGGCTCCTGGCTCCTGGCTCCTGGCTCCTGGCTCCTGGCTCCTGCTGCTGGGCTTCCTGTTCTGGGAGCAGCTTTCGCCTCCCTGGGACTCTGGTCAGAGCAGAGGGCAGTGGGGGCCCCTCCCTGGTCTCGACTCCCCAGCCTCACCCCGCACTCCCCCTCGCCCATTGCTGAGGGCGGTGTCAGTGCCGAGGAACACGGTGATTAGGAGCGTGAATTATTTCAGGAGATGCGCTCATCATTAACCTGTCTTTCATCAGAGTGAGGCTGACAGGCATATTAACCTTATTTGCGTGGCAGTTTTGCTTGTAGGAAGGAGGGCGAGGCAGGGGTGGTGGGCGGTGGGGGAGTGAGGGGGCTGGTGAAGGGTGGTACCGAGAACCAAATTGACTTTGGGGAGGACTGGAGAGAGTTGCCCTGCAAAAGGAGGCAAATATTTAAAAGAAAAAAAAAAAAAAAAAAAAAAGCTGAGCGTAATTTGATAGCGGAGTATTTTTGGCTCCAAGACACTGAATTGGAAATTCAGGAGAACTAGCACGTCACACATGCAGAGGCATCTGTGAGCATATGTACCAATATTATCACTATAATTATAATAATAACAAATGTTCTCTTGCCATGTGACTTTTGGAGGTCACCCTGTGATGAGAAAGTGACGGAGGAAGGAGGTGGAAAAGAAAGCTATTAATAAATCTTAGACACAACCCTAGGGTTCTCTCATCCCTTTCCCACACTGAACTCTCCCAGCCTGGCCCTCTTGCTGGGGCTTTGATGTCATATGAGCCCACTGGCCCTGGCACCATCAGCACTGGGTGTTATTCCTTCCTAGGTTGTGTAGTTAGTTGAGGCCTGTTCTGCCTCTTGTCCTCTTCAGATCAGCAGGTGCTTCTGATCCAAAAGCAAATTTTTCTTTTTTGGGGTCCTGGGGTTTGAAACTGGATCTCTGGGGGCAAGGTGGGGAATGGGAGATAAGGACCATCTGCACTGGGGTATGCTGAGCTGAGGCTCTGAAACCATTTGCCTTTAGAGGGAGGCCTGGCCAGTGGCTACTGGAATGTGTCTTTTACCCATCATCCATCCTTTGTCAAATGTCTGCTAGATGAGCCTCTTCTTAGAGGTGACACAGAGGCATCAGGTAAGATCTGTCCTCAAGAGCTCACTGTATTCTTGGGGAGAGAATAACATACAAGGACCAGCTGTAGAATATTATTATTACTGTCCCTGGCACTGCTAGGTGTAATATCATTCTCTAATATCTGAATAATGTTTTTGTTGTGAGATACATTATATTGCTTATTAGCAGGTCATACAGGTACTAATTGAATAAATGGAAAGCATTGTTGTACCAGTGTGGATGTGTTTTGCACAGAAAATGAGGTATCACAGGAGATAACAGATGGTGGAAATCTCTGCAGGCAGGTGTAATAGCAATACTGATATTTAACATCTGCAGAATATTTCATAGCTCATATACTACCTTTACATCTCATTTAATCTTCACAAGTTACCCAAAGCCCAGAGAAGTTAAGTAACTTGCTTCTATCACACAGTGGCAGAGCTGGGATTTGAACCCCGTTTTTGCCAAGGCCAGAACTTGCCCCACCCCATTACGGCTGCCTACCCCGTAGAATGTGATGCATTCTTATGGGATTTGTGTTTCGCAGTGCTTTATGCTTTCAGAGTCCTTTCATATGGGTCATCTCCTTTGATGCTTACAGAGATGGAGTATAGGAGGCAGGGCTGGGTTTTTTTGGGGGGCATTTCAAAGGCAACGGCTTCATGGAGGACACCCACTAACTTACACGTTAAGAGGGCACAGTGGCTCCTCGAGAAGATTCACATAAACTCACACACACACATCATGATAAAAAGGTCACAGCAAGACCTGGGTGGGGTCGTCTTCTGCTGCTGTCTTCTCCTGCTCAGCCTAAGGCTCTCTTGGGCATGGACAGTTTTCTTCTCTTTGGCAGAAGGGCAGCTCTTCCTGTTCTTCTACCCTGGGTACCTCTGGGTCTGCCCCACGCCTCTGCCATCACGTCGCCTGTGGGGTCTGCTTCAGATGAAGGAACCGAGATGGGATTAAAATGGCGCTCTTGAGCTTCACAGATGCACCACTGGTTTGGTTTCTGCATGTAGAGTGGTGCGTGTGGTGTGTGCTGGTGTGTGTGTGTACCCACAGACATACTCGCAGACACACTGGGGCTGAACTTTCCTTCCACACTCAATAATCTGGAGCAGGATCTGCTGTCTTGTGCATGGATCATTTGTATTACCAGCTCCAAGGCAGTTTTTATTATTTTTGAAACCTCCTTATATTTCCTGTGAGTGACAGATGCTGTCATAGTTCTACCTAAAACCCCCCAAGCCTGGAGTTGTTGACTTGGCTTAGGGCTGTGTCCCCTGGTCACCTCCCATCCCTCGCCCACACTGAGCCCTGCTGTTCATTTCAGCTAGTGGCTTCCATCGGGGGCTCAGGAACCAGGCAGAACGGGTGGTGGTATGCCCTTCGGGGTTGTATCTCTTTCCTAGAGCCGGCTTCTCCTAGTACCCTGTCATGGAAACCAGGCAGGATGCAGTAGTGCTGGCGAAACTTTAAATAAGAAGAGACCACAAAGGTGTCACATTTGCCTTTCTCATCTGTGCAATAACTGCACCTTCCACATGGGCATCAGACTGTTGTTGGATACTCATTCCTTTCCAAGATAGTCCATCTATGGCAGGTTAGAACACTCTTTCTTACCTTTAGTCAGCATATGGGGGACGAGACGAGCACTGGGCTAAGGCAGGTATGAGCCTGGATTCTTCTGACTCTGTTACTGATCAGCAGTGTGACCTTGGACAAGTGACACAATCTCTCTGGATCTCAGTTTCCACTCTCTGTGAAATAGTGGGACTGGCTTTCAAATGGTCCTCTGAGCAGCTTGGTAAATACTGGGAGGTTCCTGAGGGCTGTGGAGGAGGGTGAGGTAGGGATTCAGTGTTGGGTGAGAACCCACCCCTACTGAAAGGAGAATACTTAGGATTTTTATCCGTTTTTTTTTTTTTGTTATATATTTTTTATTTTTGTTTTCCTTTTCTCTTTTTTTACTTTTTTTCCCCTTGTTTTTGTCCATTTTATATGTTGGACTTTGAAGAAATGATTTTTGAAAATGAATGAGTTTACAGAACAATGGCATTAGATAATTCAAGGCCCTTCCCGGCTCTAATTTTTATGATCTTTGAAATCGGTGGAAATTACAACAGTTTAGTAGAATAATACTAATTTTAATCCATTTTACACAGAATGATTCTTTCTTACAAAAAAGTCTTCCTAATATCCCCCCACCTTCCTAAAGTCTGTAAATGCAGGTTGTGAATGTAGGCATCTTCTCAGAGCCAGCCCTGGCCAGGTTTGTTTTAGTGTCTTCTTACCTTACCTTCTCCTGCGTTACTCTCTTCCCTACTGCAGGTGCCTCTGTGATTTCTCCTTCCCACTCTGATAGACCTCATCCCTGGCCAGCGCTCACGGTGGGGAACTTATCTGGTAACCCTAACCAATGTGTAGTGATAGCTGATGGTGATTTAGGGTTTTAATAGCTTTTGGAATGTTTTTATTGAAACCAAGTTCTCCTGAACCCTGAAAGTCTAAACTGTTTTCAGAAAATGAATCTCTAATGATGAAATTGCAGGTTCTAAGATAAATTGTGTTGCAGGAAATTGTGTGTCCAGGCTGTTTCCTGTCATCCTTCAGCTTCTTCTCCGTCCCATCCTCAGGGTCTGTTTCCACAAGTAAATCCCTTGGAGTGCTAATCTTAAATACTCTGAGATAAAAGGATTCTGCAGCCAAGTGCCTTTGGGAAATGCTGGGTATTATATTTCCCTCTTAGAGATTAACAGTGCACCTTTATCTAGTCCAGGCTATAAGGAATCCATCAGGGAAGAGCCTGTTTACCTTTGTTTAATCGGGTGTTTCCCAGCAATTCACCACAATATCTTTTTTTCCTCTAAGTAACAACCATTAACATGCCCAGAACTGGTGTACCCCAGAACACGGTTGGGAGATTCTGGAAGTGGGTGCTACCCTGGGGTGATTTGCCTTCCCAGAGGACAGTTGGCAATGTCTGGAGACATTTTTGGTTGCCTCAGCTGGGAGGGGGTGAGTGGCCTCTAGCTTCTATTCGGCAGAGGCCAGAGATGCTGGCCTACGGGACAGCCCCCACCCCCAACAATTACAGGCCCCAAATGTCAAGCGGTCCGAGGTTGATAAAACCTGTTCTAGAGAGAATCAGGGACGGGGTCTGTCTAAACGCAGCCAAAGGCCCTGCACAATCAGGTACTCAAGCCAGGCCTTTTAGGATGAAGAATGTTTTCTGGCTGATGCTGAAGGAGATGCACCCAGGTGATATTTCTTTGGACACTGCTCTAAGGCATCCAAAGCTGAACTCCCCTTCGTGGTCAGCTGCAGTGCTTGGCTTTGCTGACACCCCACTGTGTGCACAGTGTGTGCACAGGCATGAAAGGCCCCTCACTGCAGAGCACCTGGGACCAGGGTTGCCATGCCTCACTGATTCTGGTCCTTCCTTCCAGAATCAAGCAGTTTAGCACCATTATAGGAGGAGCCTGTTTTCCTAGCTTGCAGATCAAACTTTATTTATTTCTTTAATCTTGCTCCAAGCCTCTTTTCTTTTTCCTTAACTGACAGGGCTTTGTTGCTTGTCCTGGAGATCTTGACCTTGTGGGAAAGAAATGTGCTCGTCATCAAGCACTAGAGCATTCCTGGGACAGGGATTCTTTACGTCCTGGTGATTTATCTGTTCCATAAAGCAGAGCAGTGATGCTTGTTAGTCAGCAGAGCTCACACCTGCAGCCTCTGTCCTCAATCCCTGCTCCATTGCAGGGGGGGCAGTGGGGACTGTTCCAGTGCTCAGATTTTCTATTTCTTTAAGTCTATGACCATGAAGCTTTTTGGGTTTGTGGATCCCTTTGAGAATCTGATGAAAGTAATGAAAATTCTTGCAGATGTATTTAGACACATGAACATAATTTTGCATGTGAAGCCAGCTGTTACATGGGCCCCTGGCATATCCATGAACTGCTCAATTTACATGACTTTCTGTGTAAAGGTTGTGGCTGCTTCTGTGACCCTTAGTTGAGCATCAGCAGTGTGCATCTACCTTGGTAGGTGTATTGAAATGTAAAAGGGAAGGAGCAATCTCGGTCTCAGATCTCAAAGAGCTGCTTTTCTTGGGGAATCATAATGTCACATGATGAATTAGGCCAGACTTGTGTTTTAGCTCACTTAGTTATTCATTCATTCAGCACAGATTTATTTAGTTCCTATACGTCAAGTGCTGTGTTAACCACTGGGAATGCAGAGATGAAAAGGCAATCTTCCTGCCCTCAATGATAAAGATGATAGGAGTTAAAAGAAAGACAAACATAAAGGAAATTAAATCCTGAAGACTGAAGCTGAGAGGGGTGCTACAGGCTCAGGTGCAGAGCCTGAGCTGGGTGGGAGCAAGACATTTGAGGTGAGGGCCTGCCTTACCTGGGCACTGACTTCCTGGGTATGAGGCCCACCTGCTTTGACTGAGGAATCATGCAGGATCGGGCAGGGTCTTGATGCTTGGTACTTGGTTCTAGACTCAAGCGTGGCCTGGGAAGCATTGTAAGAAATTCTGAAGAATGATCCACTGTCCCAGGGCAGCCCTGTGCCTCCCCCTTCTGATGCCCTCTGCAGAGCTGGAGCCACTTCATTAGGGATGAAATGCCCCCACTTTGGAATTTTAGGATGCGACTCACCATTTGTGGTCCACGGTCCCAACATTTTCGGTTGAAGGAGGAAGAAGTGAGGCATCCTTGGGGGGAAGGTATCATTTTCTTAGCTCATTGCTGAGCCCGGTCAGGGATAAGACTGACCTTTCTGATCACAGTATCCTTATTGACAGGGCTCGCTGATGTGGGGGTCTCTGTAGAGGGCAGTAATTTTGCTGAGTGATAATCACCTTGGCAATGAAGCATGTTAGTTCCACGGTTGCATCTGTTTGGTCTGAATTATTTGGGTTCCAGAATGAGTCAAGACCTGTTGAGACTCCTTTCTGGCTAGGACACATACTTTCAGGTGCCTGGGAAAAGGACAAGCTGATCTGTTAGTTTGAGGTAGTGAGTACTTTGAACTTAGTTGCAAATTCAGCCTAACTATCTGATGCTCTTGGTGAAGCAGATGGGCAGGTGGGAATTATTTTTCCAGAAACAATTTGTTTGTGCACCAGGTTGTGATATACTCACCTGAAGAGAGACAGTGAAGTCCATGGCAGTTGGATTCAAAAGAAGAAATAACGTTTCCATAATTGGTAGATTTTCATTCTCCTTTAAAAAATACCCAGTACCTTTACCCTGGCTCTCAATCCCCAGCGAACTGCAGTGTAGGGAAAAGACCACACAGAAATTACAGCTGGGAGCAGGTAATGAGAACCAGCTACAAGGTGCCTGTGCAAAAGGGGGTTACAATTACAGATTTATATGGCCACATATCCTGCTTTCAATACAACCTGTCAAGATTGCTTCACTGGGGCCTAGCCAGCCTCCTCCCAGCTTCTGTGTCAAGAGAGATTTATTATTCTTACAGGCTCCAGGCTGACCTAGGGAGGGAGTCTTTTATTTTATTTCATTTTTCTTAGAACCATGGTTCTGCAGACACTCAGGGTGAATTCCTGAATCTAGGTGAGGAAAGTGGGAAATTGAATCTGGTAGTGACTGTGTTGAAAGAAAACTGAAATGGAGCCAAAAGGCCACTTATTGCCACAATTTAGGAACAGAAGACTGTAACAATAACCATAGTGTTCATCAGTTGGGGACTGGTTAAATCAATTATGGTCTATCCATGAAATAGAATACTACACAGCTGTTAAAATGAATGAGGATGATTTATTTCCACTGATAAGGACTGATCTCCATTGTATAATGTTAAGTGAGGGAAAAAACAGAGTGCGTATAGTATGCTTCTATTTGCATAAAAGTAAGACTGAAGTATACCTATGTATCTTGCATCTACAAGGTTTATCCCTTGGAGGATTCACCAGAAATTTGTAATAGTGTTCGCTACTAGGGAAGAATTTAATTGAAGGATAGAGGAGGCAGAAAAGGCTTTTTTGTAGAAAACCCTTTTTGTACTTTTGGATTTATTTTTTATCATGTGCTTGTATTGCTTTTTCAAAAATTATTTAAGATTAAAGAATGAATTTCAAATCTAATAATACCTCCTAGAAAGGTTTGCTTTTTGGAAGGATGATCAAATTGTGGTTTGAATGTGAATAACCAAAGCTACCCAGAAATGAAAAGTTGTCTCCAGGAACTCACATTATTGTGTGTGATTTATCACTGCTAATGATAAGTAAGAACTAGAACCTGTCAAGTGAGGTCCAGTTTTACCTTCATTTACCGGGATGAATTGAGTACATTATGGTCCACATAAATTGAATTTATACCACACTGATTTGTTATGTGCTATCTATTAGGAGCTCTAACTTCCCTCCTAATGACATCATTGTCTTCCACCAATTAGGCTCCCTGCTCCTCTGCCAATGTCTCCTCATTATTCAGCAGGGGAGGGCTGGACACTCTGTTTCTTGGGCCTCTCAGAATCCCTTTCTTCTGAATCAGGAGTCAAAGAGGCCAGGTAAGCATGTGCACAACAGCTAAGTGGGAGATCATAAGAAGTGGTGAGGCCTTTGGCAATTGCAGTGGCATGCCCTTCTTGCAAACTCAATCAAGTTCTGCTTAAAACAAATCTGCAGTCATATTTTGTTGAAGGTCCAAACATCTGTGATCCCTTTTCTGAACCTTCAGTCTTTCTACTTCAGTAACACCAGACATTGTACTTTAGATAGAAGCCTTGCCAGTCAAGGGAGAAAGAAGCCTCCTGGGCATGGTGTTGGAGAGGAGGGGTTGACCAGATAGCCCCCAGGCAGCTTGACAATTTGTATTTCTGTGCATGCTGCCTCGAGTCATCTAAAACGCATCTTATCTCCTCCACAGGAACTCAGATTCATGGAGGGTGGGATTTGTTCATCTCTAAACTCAGGGCAGAGGTTAACACATCTCACTCTGGGCTTTTATTCAAAAAAGCAGAGAATTACTGGGTTATAGTGTTGCAACTGGGGGTAAGGATGGGGAGAGGCTCCCTTCTCTGGGCATATTTTTTTCTGACAAGAAAGGTAAAAATTAAAATAGAATTGCTGAGAAAATCATTCTTAGCCCAATGTCTTTTCAGAGTAAGAACTTGGTAAATATTAAAAGAAAACTGGTTGCACTTTGAAAATGTAGCTGTATTAAGTAAGCCATTGTGGGAACGAGCACTTTTTGTGTCTGTTTCCTTAGTCCTCTGTCCCCACATAAGAGTGTCTGGCCGTGTCACTCTTGGGGTGCTCATTTCCCTGCCTGGCTTTTTCTGGCTAGATGGGACATTGGCAGTTCCAGTGCTCAATTTTATCAGATAATTCAGGACTTAACTCCCTCATCCTGTAACTGAAGGGTTTGGAATGACTCAAGGGATTCTGTGCCAACGCCTCCACAACTCCTCAGTAACTCCCTCCTCCATACAGGGGTTTCTTCCCAGGACAGGAGGAAGAGAGCCCATCCAGTTTCCATATAACACTGCTTCTTTCTCCCTGCAGAAGCACCAGTGTGCACATTGTAAACGAAAGCTAACCACAGTACTAAATAACACGATGCAGCAGACAGCAGTTCCTATAAATTACTGAAAACAGTCCTGAAAAGACAATGTAGGGTACATAAATTCAAGTATTTAGCCAGAAGCCCATTAACTTAGGGCAGACAAAAAGAAGGGAAGAACATTAACAAAGTAGTTTCCAGTGGGAATTTATAGTGGATGGGGTAGTAGTCAAAAAGGGAGAGTGAAAAAGTAAGATAGAAACAAACAAACAGAAACAAAAAAAGGGTTAGAAAAAAGGCAGAAAAAGGGCAGAGATCCTTTTCAACGTCACGGAAGAGAAAAATCTGAGGTCTTGAGTTGGAATGCCCATGTCAACTGATTACCACGGGAAGGTCCCTGACTCTGCAGGCTAATAGTTGACCCATCTAATAGCCCAAATGTCACCTCCTCCCTGACGCCTTTCTTTGATGCTCTGTATGAAAATCATTCTCCCTCTTAGAACTTATTCTCTTTCTTTGCTTGTTCTCTCTTAGTGCTGACTTTCTACCTTTTATGGTGATTATTTGTGTTCATGTTTTCATTGTCCTACAAATATATAAGCTCCCTGAGGGCAGAGATTATGACTAAGTGAGTGACAATTTAGCAACTCTTTTACTGAGTGTTTAGTATAAGGCAAGCACAATGTTAGCTGAGGATTCTTAGATGAATGAAACATGGTCCCAGCACTGAGGCCATTTACATTTAGCAGGCACAGGCCTGGTTCTTTGCATAGTGTTTGTGCAATCTGTGTTCAGTGAACCTGGCTCAACCCTTTCTCCCTTGTTTTAAGGGTGAGGACATTGAGGTTTGTGGTGATTTGACCTTCCTGAGATGACACTTTTAGTTTGCTGAAACTCAGGCAAGTCTTTTCTTGATCCATTTTATAGTCTGCAAACTGTACCATTCCCTTGGCCAGTTGTCTCTCAGGTGCATAAGTAGGCCTGGGAGAGGTTGGTGAGAGCCCCAACCCCATGGTTGGAAATGCAATTTCCATTGTGCACTGAGAGCTAAAGAAAGAACATGAAGCAGCTATCCAAAGCAAGTTCAGTGCATTGGTGAGTATATCTGAGAAAGGCTAGGAAAGGACTTCACGAGCTGAGGAGGAAGCCCATGGTGGAGTGAGAGGGCTGGGCCTTGGCAGGCAGAACCCCACATTCAGCAGGTGGGGTCAAGGTCACAGACAGCTTCATCTTTACTGGCCACTTGGCAGATGTTTGTGGACTCTTTAAGACAGTTTAGACTCAGCACTCTGCAAATAAACACACATCTATCCAAACTTGCTTAAATCCCTTAAGTCCCCTGTCAAGCTTTCCTTTTCCTGTTTGTTATGTAGATATGTTGGAGCTGGAAGATAACCCAAGAAAGCATCTGATCTGGTCCCCTGCCTTTATGCAAGTAAGATATTGTCTCCATTTAACAATGAGTCAAAAGAAGCTCGATGAGATTTAAGGTCTAAGACCACCCAGGAGAGATGTCTAGTTGGTGGTCAGTGATTGTGGAGTAGAGACTGGCCATGTTGTGAACATTCTTTCTGATTAGGATTTTGGCAGAATCAGGAACTTCAAGCAGCTGAAACCCACCCTCCTCAGGGTCATATTCTAAGGCTTCCCCTTTAGCACTCAGCTTGGAGCACAGGAGTGCTGATGCCAGCAGCCTTGGGTGACACTGGAAGTTTCAGAGGTGGCTCTTCTCACGTTTCTGAGATGCTCATAGATTGAGATTCCATAGGCACCCAAAATCCCAAGGCCTGAATATATCCTCACCCTTTCTCTCTTCGTCCATAAGCAAGATAAGCTCTTCTGTTGATACCTAATAGTTCATCCAGGGTTCTCTGCAACACTGGGAAAATTGAAGCGTGTTCTAAATTGGGAATCTGTAGGTGGCTGTGGTCAGAGCAGATATTTTTATTTTCCATACCTCTTTCCATACAAAGTCAGGGGTTAAAATCTTTTGCTGAGACATGAGTGGCCTGTGGTTAGCCCCTCTTTAGACTGCATCGTGTTCTGCCTTGCTTCAACGGTTAAGATAGTTGATGACGTTATAAGACCATTTGCTTTCTGAAGGCAAGGAGTGTTTTATTCACCTTAGGTTGGCCAGAGCCTTTGTGCTGTTTCTGGCAGTTAGAAGACACACTGTAAAGGTTTATCCCTACAGTCTTTTGTGACATTTCCTGCTTTGGGAAATGTAATCTTAATCCATGGTATCACGGTGGCTCCAATTCTTCTTCTTTAAATTTATTATTTTCTTTCAAAACGATTATTCAAAAACAGCCTCTTCCATGAAACTGCTAATGACTCTGATTTATGTGGACCTTCTTTCTCTGAATTTCCACCTTTGCATAGGCTGTGCATCATCCTTTGTTTTCTCACAATTTCTAGCCCTAGGTAGACTGTGAGCTTCTTGTGTCTTCCACATGGCTGTGTTCCTTCTTCATTGATAAGGAATTTCACTGCATTAGCATCATGGTTGGGCAAAGGAGGAGAGGAACTTGAATTCAGCAATGTGCTAGACACTGTGTATATATATATTTTTTCTCATATTAATCCTCACAACAATCCTGGGATAAGCTTTGTTAATATTTCCATTTTTGAAAAAAAAGAAAGTCTTATCACTTTAGAGATAAGTTATTTTGAGTGTCAATATAACCCCATCTCATATGGGTAAATTATTTTTTTACATAGAGTGAGTGAATAGGTAGTTGAACTTTTATGTACAATAAACAGAGTATCTACAATTATAGTAATTAAAATAATGAGTCTGAACTCTTGTTCTAGTCCAAGGTCAATCAGCCTGTAATCTGCGAGCCCATAATTCAATCCCAGGTCTGCCTATTAAAATATTTCTAGTATTTCCTGATTGAAAGGAAATAATAATGGAAGCCTGTGTTTAGGAATTTGAATTATGCATCATGGGTAACCATGAAAGCTTGATGGGGGAGCTGAGTGTGAGCTGTGACAATATGTGTTTTAATAGGATAGCATTACTAGAAGGGTTGGGGTGAATGTGCATGGAATTACACTATTCTTGGTAAAAGATGTTGAAAATCTGGAATGAAGTTGTGGGACTACGGAGGATGGGGTAACAAGTTAGCCATTGCAACTAATGATTGAGATTGGGGAAGGTGTGGTCAGTGATGTGGCCATCACGTTTCTGCTGTAGGTGCTGGGAAAGACAGTGACACTGTTAGCCATGGCAAGAGTACAGCAAAGAAGCAGGAATTTTATTTAGCAGGGGAGCAGGAAGGAAAATGAGTGTGCTTTTGACATATTTTGATTGAAGGACTGGTATTTCAAAAGGTGGGGGTTTTCCAGGAGGCTGTTGGATTTATAGGACTGAAGATCAGGAAGGAAATCTGGATGGGAGATAGAGGTTTTGGGTTCATTGGCACTTAGGTGGTTGTGAAGCTGTCAGAGTGTATTAAATTTCCCAGAAATAGAATGTGGAGAGAGAAAGGGAAGGCTGGAGAAAGATCCTTGGGAATGACCAAAATTTAAGGGGTGTCGTGAGGCAAGTCAGTGATGGCAAATCTGAGAAGATGCCAGCAGAGTGTTAGGGAGAATACAAAGACTGGGCCTTTCTCCTGCCTCAGTTTCCAGGCTGGAGAAAAGTAACATGCTGCCCTGCTCTTCTTGGCAGTGACTTCTGGAGAGTTCTGAGATTTCTCTATCAGAATCATTCATCCCTGAATTTCTGGGACAGTCAGAATTCCAAAGATTTTGCTTGGTTGTGAGACTTCATGCCCATATTTTTGTTCAATGCTGTGTCGGGGTTTTTGGTTTGGAAAGTGTGATATATGTATTGCTCATCAGCTCTCACCAGTGGAACATGAGCCATTCCCCAATGAGGCTGTTTTCCTTCAAGGGTTGATGCTTGGGACATTTTCTGCCATGGAGCCAAAGAGCTAAAGACCCAAGTGGCTGCTGTTGATGACAAGGACAAACAGTGACAAAGGGAGTGTGGGGGATCTGAGCAGATGCCTGTGATGGGGCATGGAATCTTCCAGGTGCCCAGAGGAGAACTAACTACAGGAGTCCAGAGAACATGGATGAACAGAGCCAACAGCAGAAGGATTTAAACAGAAGATCAAGGAGGAATACTAAGGAAGATAGGGTGAGTGTGTTGTGTGTGTGTGTGTGTGTATGTGTTTGTGTGTGTGTTGTCAGAGAGAGAGAGAGAGAGAGAGAGAGAGAGAGAGAGAATGATGGTAGAGAGATGCTGACTGATTATTACCTAGCATAGTTGGAAGAGAAGGAGACAGTTTAGAAAGTTGCTTCAGTATTATCATAGATCATTGACTGAAGAAATGTAAATTTACATTTGAGTTTTGTGAAGACAAAGCCAGGACCTGTACCTCTTCACAGTTTTTCCTGCCAAGGCTAGGAGACTGCCTTGGCAATGAGGAGTCTGATACGTCCCAGGTTCAGGAGGGGCCATGTGGAACTCAGCGCCCTGGTTCGGTACACTTGTCCCTGAATATCACAGCCTAACGTTTGCCTAGCACTTGGAGAGGATGAGGAGCCTGCCCTTTGCTAGCCTGAGGAAGGCTCTGAGATGGACTTTGTGGGGATATAGAGAGGATGGAGACAGACCACAAGGGGCTGATCACTATGTTACTGCATTCTTAGGCAGATCAGACTTAGTTCCCCCTTTCTGTAACAAATATTTTGAAACAGTTACTTTACTGTATCAAAATGAATTTCAGAGATAATCTGCCTAAACACAATTAAAATCAACATAATGCCTTAACTATAAATTAAAGGAGAAAGATATAAAAGGAGACTGATTTATAACAAAATAGTATTTCAATAAATATTCAGGTATGGCTACACTAGAAAACATAATGAAGTCATCAGATACTTGTTCCTATACATAGAATCACTGTGAATGAGACATCTAGAAAGATAAATTGATATAGGTGTGTGCTATTCACAATTCAGACAAATATGAACTGTGTTTTGAAAAGTTCTTTATAAAATAAAAGACAATTTTCCCCTCAATCTGTGTTGAAGCTGTATTCCTAGAAAACTCAGAGTCTATTAACACCCTGTGAAATATTTTCTGTGTATATGTAAAGTGAATTTAGATTCTGGACATGGTTAATGGCAAAAAGGTTCTTCACCTACAAAAATGTCTGGTGGGCTAATTTTAAGCTGTGTGAGACAACGTGAGACAATTTTCCAGGGTATTGCATGCAGTATTGCGTGATCAGCATTCCTGCCTCTGGCCACTAAAAATTGTCCCATAAAATCTCCAAAATGCCAACAGGTCTGTTGATAACCACTCCGTTAGAGTTGGTGGTGGCCAGAAAAGACCAGAGCTGCTGGGAAGCAAAGAGTGCAGTTAGCGGCTACAAGCAAGTCTCCATATCTTCGGGAGCTGTCCCTGGTACTGCTTAGGCTTTGGCGCAGACTAATTTGATTCCTACTGACTGGACCACTTCCATACCAGGTCCAACCTGCCACCATGATCCTCCTTTGATCCTGGCCCGTTGATCCGTGAGTCCCATTGCCAACTTCAGCCTTCTCCACACTGTGCAACTAGGCCACCTAGCCTTGCTTTGAACTGAGAGCCTTTCTGAGCAGCTGCAAGTCTTTGGCTGTACTTTCTTGGTGGGAGCAAAAGGAGGAAAGGGTCACAACTTCTAAGTTGTTTTGTAGAAAAGTGCTGGAAGAGGGATTCCAATGAGTTGTATGCTTTTTAGCTTGATGGAGAGCAGTTTTTGTTTTTGTTTTCTCTTTCACATTTGAGCATAATAGGGCCTGGGATTTCTACAGTTTGTTCTGCACTTGTGAAAAGTATGTCAGTGCTGTTTACCTTCTGTAGACAATTCTCTTAAGAGTATTCTTCAAAGTGTGAGACGTGCAGGATTCTTCTAGTGCATGGACGTGGTAATTAATAACATTGACTCATTTGGTGAGATAATCCCTTTTTAGTTTGCTTTGAATCCCTAGGAGAAAATCTCCATGTGGGGCTAGTGTGTCTTTAATACCTTTCTGACACCTGATAATGTTTAATTTTAACAGAGAAAGAGCAGGCTTCAGGCTCAGATCACACAGCAGAGGGTAGTATTGACTAGAATTGAACAGCCAGCCTTGTTTTCCCTGCTTTGAAATTATTTTTTATAATTACTCCGCACTTATGGCAGGTGATACTGATTTTCCATTTTGGTAGTAATACCAAGTTTTCTTTCAAAATTAATTTACTTTAGTAAAAAGAAGATCCAATCTAAAGGGATACATTACATTTAGTACAGGTATTACACAGATGCAGCTTCAAAGAAGGTGGTACACGCCTCATGGTAGTTTGGGAAGCTCTGCCATTTGTATATTCAAGGGTCAGGTGCCTCAGGTTAAAACACGTCTGGGGCAGAGGCAGGCCACACTTTCAGGGTACTGGCTGGTTGTCAGTTCATTAAATTATTGGTTTCCTGCACAGACCCACTCCAGACTATTTACTATTCTTGTTGCCATCTTTGTCCCTGGATGGGAAAGCAGCATGCTAATGCCTCATATAATCGGTGATGGATGGCCCCAGCCTGTCAGTCTCTGACACTTTGAGTGTTCAGTAATTTCATTATCTGCCCATTTCTCCACTCTTTGCAGCCTAGTACTTATGACAAGGTGGCATCCATCTCTAATGACTTGGGATAGGCTGGGATTCCCAAGGATTGTTCTGTCTTTCAGGAGAGATGAAATTCCTTAAAAAAAAAAAAAAAGGTATTTTCCATTTTTTTCCCTCCCCAGTTTAGAACAAAGGAAGAGGCTGAGCCAAAAATATTTGCTGCTGCAAAACTAGAAAGAGAAGAATAAATAGCTTAGGTAAGAGGTTAGTGACTACTGGCAGTGCTTGAGTTAAATGTTTTTTAAATCAAAATGGAGTTGAGTATTTTTCCCCCCCTTAGATGGTTTTCATAACAAGTGTTAATGTAGATTGGATGCCCATCAAGTAAATCAGATCAAGGGAGCCACATTTGGCCATTGCTTTGATGGAGCCAAGCTGTTCAAAAAGACAACTTTGGCCAGTTTTTGCTGCTTTGGGAAAGTTGGCAAAACCTTGAGTCTGAATCAAGGCTGAGAGACAGTCCATAAGTGTGCTGGGTCCTTACAATATTGGCTGTTGTTATATGAGTAACTACTGTATTACATTTATTGTTTTCATCTAGCCCTTTACAGCAACCTACAAGGTGGCTTCAGAGAGGTTGTCATCTTCCTAAAGTCACACAGCAGGTAAGTTAGGACAGGGTCTTGGATATCATGCTTAATTTCATGATATGTTTCTATGTCCAAAGTCCATACTTTTTGGATTCAGCTGTTTTTTCCTTAGAATAATCTGTCTAGCCTGGTTTGAAATATTTCCCCTAGATTAGTCTTTCCAAAACTCTCCTGAAGATAAGAATCACTTAAGAGTTTGAAAAAGAAATGTACCTTGGGTTCTTGACAAAACAAGCACTTTCACAGGTTCCTGGGCTCCAACCCAGCCCCACTGAATCAGCATTTCTGAAGGTGAGGCCTGCTCATCTGTCTAAGGAGCCAAGCAGGTGTTCATAGTCATCAGGGCTGTTTGGTAACAGTGCCTAATCCCATAGAATAATTACAGGGGCGATATTCAAAATATTTAATAACCCTGAGAGCTCAGGCACTGACCAGTCAGAAAGGACCCTGGCTGTAGCCAGAGCAGGGTCCATGAGGCCCTCTCAGGTCCACACCTTAACTCCTTAGTTTTGGGATCATAGGAAAGTTGGGAGCGCCATGCAGTGAGCCTGGGGCTGCTAGGGTGGAGGTGGTACACTTGGTGGCTTAGACTTTTTATTAACATACATCAGTATTTTAACAACTGGTATGGCTGTGCCACAAGGTACTGGCTGAGTATAAACCCTGGTAACCCTCATGTGAGAAACTGCCAGCTGGCGGTAAAGGCATGTATATATATTAAATAAGACCCATGTTTCTCAAGTGTGGCAAAGAATCATGGGGAAGTGCTTTTTAAAAATGCAGCTGCCTGAGTCCAGCTCTAGTTCTACTGAATTGTGGGGTAGGGGTGGGAAGGGGGTGACAGGGATCCCACATTTTAAACAAGCTTTGCAAAGGATCCTTAAACACACTAAAAGTTGAGAACCAATGAGATAGGCCAAGTCAGTCACTAATAGAACCTAGAGCAAGTAAATTTCCTCCCCATCTCTTCTTCCCCCATGCTAGGCTGATCCTTACCTCACACCACCAGTGCCCTGATTCAGCTAGCCAGAACAGACCCCTCCTTCCCCCAAATTTGTAGAAATTAGTGATTATTTTATTGCTATTTTTCCATTCATCTCTTTTCACTTCTTTTAATATAGAGAGGTGGGTTTAAGTAATGGTAAGAAAAACAGTCAAATGGGTTCAAATCTTATTTCTGCTACTTGTTATTGGTGTGACTTTGGGAATGTTACTTAATGTCTCCATGTCCAGGCTTCCTCAACTGAAAAAGTGGTGGAATTAAGAGAGCCTATTGTATTAGTCAAGGTTCTCTAGGGAGGCTGAACTGACAGGAGATACCTATAAATAGTATGAGATTTTATAAAGTTGTCTCATGCAACCGCAGGGATGCACAAGTCCAAATTCCGTAGGGCAGGCTGCAAGCCAGGGACTCAGATGAAGGTCCTTTTTCAAATCCCCAGGAGGTGCTGGTTATCTGAAGTAGAGATAGGGATTCTGTCTCTGAAAGCTAAAATTGTATCTCCTTTTAAGGCCTTCGACTGATTGGATAAGGAGTCACTCATTGCTGACAGCAATCTCCTTAGTTGATTGTAGATGAACCAGCCATCTACGCAGTCAACTCACTGATGATTAAAGTCCATGAAAGGCCCTTGTATTACATTTAGCCCAGAGCTTGCTTGACCAAACACCTGGACACCATTACCTGGCTGAGTTGACACATTAGCCTAGCCATCACACCTATCTCATAGGGTTTTATTTAATGAGGTTGAGGGCTCGTAGGTTAGGACCCAGTAGCCTTCATTATCAGTTTCCCACTTTCCATCCTCCATGGAGGGAGGCAGTATAGAGGAGTGGGCTGTCTCTGCAGTCAGACAGCGCTTTGATTCCGGCCACTACGGACTAGCTCTGTGACCTTGGAAAAATGATTTAACCTTTTCCAATCATGATGGCCTCATTTGTAAAATGGGAGTAAGGCTGCTTCCCTCTCAGGATAACTGTGAGGGTGAGATCGAGTCAGCCCTGAAAAAGGCCCAGAACTGTCAGTGCTAACATCCCGTTTGCACATTCCCCTCATGCTGCCATGAATACGTGGCGAGCCAGGGAGCATGTGAAGGGATGAATGATATATTGTGGTTCAGTCCAAATGGAATCTTTGAGGGTAAGATGTGAATCTGTTGTGAATATAATTTTACATCTTAGAACTTTCATCTAAGCATGCATGATTTGAAGCTGGGCCTAAAGGAGGGCCTAAAGCATGGAGGGATACATTTAATTCTCAAACCAACATCTTAGGTGAATTTACAGGCATGGAAAGGCTTACAGTGTCTTTGTAGTATTTTGCAAGGGCAAGCTTCAGATGCCTTTTAAAAATTGGAAAATTTTACCACTTTTGAAGGTCTTAAGTTTAAACACTGATAAGAATAGAACTTACACTGATTTTGAAAGATCCTAGCTTTTTTGATGTTAAAATGGGAATTGTATTCTCTGAAACCTACTCCCCATTGCCAGCTCACTAAGCAATTGCTCACATTTTCTCTTTTCATTTTATTTTATTTTATTTTAAGACACTTAAAATATTTTGGTGAGTCATTCTTCTTGGTAATTAGACATAGTGATTAGAATAGCTTTTATATCCCAAGGCAGTAAGTTTCTTTTATACACCTCAACATCATCGTTTTCCATAATAACCTAGTATTTAATAATGGTTTTAAAGAGGTTCCGGATCCCAGAAGCCAAGGTTAATAGCAAGAGAAGGTGCAGTATGACTGTCTGGTGATGGGATTGGAAAGTCTAAAACTTCCTTGATTTGGCTGTATTTGACCATGAAAACATCCAACTTGAGAAAATAGAAGGGAAGAAAAGCTGAAAAGCAGCCCCAACAGAGGTAGAACTCTATGGGGTTCATGCAAAGATATTTTCAATATCTTGTAAAAGTCCTTAGAATTGAGATAGCACTTTTTAGTCTGAGCCAAGAGTTCTCTCTGGGATTTAAAGAAAGGGATACTAGGCCATGGTTTCCCCTAGAAAATAATTGACTCATTCTGGGAATAACTGGGAAACAGCAGTCTGGGCAAGTGAAAAGTGTGCTGGACTGTGAAATCCCGGTTCCTGGCTGAAGGTCCAGATGGCTTTGGATCCATTGACAATCTATAGAATTTCTTTCCCTGAAAATGAAGTGTAAACAGAATCTGTTACCATGCAAAGCTATGGACGACATCCCAGGCTTGTCGAGATAGAGTGTCGGGGCATGGTCATGTGCCCAGTGATCTTGGAGAGGCAGTCAGGGCACCAAATTGGTGGCGTTTGTCTACTATTTCTCCTTCCGTTCTACTGCCCTGATGAGTTAGGGCACAGGCTAGGTTTCTGTACCAAGAGACCCAGAATGTTGAGGCTAAAACAAGGTGGGGGCTTCCTTTTCTCCCATGTCCAGGTGTAGGTGAGTGGTCCAGGGAAGGAAGGTGGCTCTGCAGGGTCATCCAGAGACCCAGGTTCCTTCCATCTAGTTGCTCCACTGTCCTCTAAGTTTGACTTTCCAAATGGGTGAAGCCAGCCCTCGTCAAGTCGGTGCCAGTAGTGAAGGATAGCAAGTGGAGGGCATGCGATTTCTTTTTAAGGAAGTGACTTAGAAATCACACACATCATTTGCACTCACATTCTGCTGGCAAAAAACTTAGTCTCATGGTCACTCCAGCTGCAAGGGGAGCTGGGAAATGAAGTCTCTGGCTGGATAGAGACTCAAATTTGATAGGAGAGATTCTGTTACTGTGGTAAGTTGAATTATGTACCCTGATTTAGACATGTTCTTAGTCTTAATCCATGTCCCTGTGGGTCTGAACCCATTGCAAATAGGACTTTTTGAAGATGTTTTTAGTTAAGGAGTGGCCCAACTGAATGCGTGTGGGTCTTATCCTGGATTACCGAAGGCCTAATAAAGTATATGTGGATATCATAGAAGCTGGAAGTTACTGGGCACCTGAAAGAAAAAGGAGAAGGCAACACCATGTTATAGGAAAGCCAAAAGAACCCCAAGGATTGTGGCAAGCTAGCAGCCGGAGAAGGAAAGCCCTGCCGATAACTTGATTTTGGACTTCTTGTAGCCTCAATACTGTGAGGCAATAAATCCCTGTTGTTGAAGTGAACCCATTAGGTAGCATTTGTCATAGCAGACTAGCAAACTAAGACAATTACTAGAAGGGAGAGAGGGGGAGGGAGGATGGATAATGGAGGAGAGCTGGTAGTCTTTGTCACAGATCTCATCTCTTACTAAGTCAGCGGCTTTCTACTTCTGCTGTCAATCCCTTAGGGTTCCTCACATTCCTCTCAGAAGCTGACCATAGGGGAGAGGAGAGGCTGTGGGTTGAGGATTCAGATCTGCTCCAATCCTCTCTTCAACTAGCTCACTTTGATTTTAATCTGTTTTATGCATTGAGTCTCCACATAACTTTCCTTTATGGAAAGATTTCCTGGGCTTAACTGTTTCTGAAAACCATTGCTCTGAGCACTCTGTAATCCCCTGCATTACCCATCCCTGGCACTTTCCCCCTTGTACCTTATCACCTCTCTCCCTCTCTGAGTGTCTCTGGATTGCTGTTTATAGGGAAAGCATTTAATGTTCTTGCGAGAGTCCCCAGGATCACATACTCACTCAAGCTCTTACCTCAGGTGAGTGGCCCCATTGTTGCTTTTGAAGTCTCAGCAAGGGCAGTTTTTTTCCTGATTGTATTCTCCTCCAGCTGCTCTTTGGACGGACCTCTGCCTCCTCCAGGGCTTGAGGTCTCCCTCCTTGGCTAAATTTACTGCTGTCACAGGGATCTTTTCCAACTCTCTTCTCCATTAACGACTGTCTCAAACTTCTGGGACAGACCAGCCAAGTCCTTATTTACCACACAACGCTGTGAGCCAAATTGATCCCAAGGAGTTGTTTTGGTATGCCAGTCTACAACTTGGCAGATATACCTCATCTTCTCATACCCATTTTCTAGTTACCTTCCTTGTTAAGGTAAAGAGTTCTATTACTTTGGTGTTAATGATAACTTGAAATTGCTAGCTCTTTACAGTTTTCACAGCATTTTCACATGAGCATCTCATTTGATTCTCATGAGCACCCCAGGAGGTAGGAATTATCATTTCCATTTTAGAGATGAGAAAACAGGTGCTCAGCAAACGTTAATGAGGCTGACCCATGGCCATGCAACCATGTAATGATAGAATCAGGATTTGAACTCAGTTCTAACTTTACCTTTCATGTACTTAGCTCTTAGTTATAGGGATTATAGAGAGGTTGAAGCAGGTTGTGAAAATTTCCTTCATGGTCCTTGTTTCATAGGAGGGGCTCAAAGTAAGTATTAGTTTCCTTCCTCTGTTATCATACTTGATACTTTTGTAGGGTGCACTTATTACATGATTTCAGGTATTCCTCACAGTAGTACTGGGAGTTGGCAGGGTGGGCATGCTTGTCTGCATTATACAGACAAGGATATAGAGGCTAAGACAGATGAAGGGACTCGTCCATTACCACATAGTTAGCAGCAAAACCCATTATTTGAAGCTTAGTACAGCCCTCTTCCATGAGCCTAACAGCATCACAGAAGTGGGCTCTTAACACATTTATTGTACAAGTTGATATTCAATCTTCAGAATTTAACCAAGGTCCTGGCAAAGACTGGATAAAACTTGGAAATTTGATACCATCCAGGAAACCTAAAGAGAAGCCAAGTTATATGAGTTGGGCATATTTGTTTGAAAACTACCAGAAAGACTACAGATGGACTGGCTTAGGATAGGATTGGCTCTATATACCCAAGTTTCATTCATTCGTTTGTGCATTGAATTATTCATTCATTCAAATAGGTGGGGTTTAGATAAGCAGATAAATGGGAACGGGGGGGGGGGGCAATCCATGAGTGTCACCCTTAGCTGATTTTCAGGTGCTACATGGAACTAATTCCAGCTTCCAATGCAGCCCACATCTAATGCAAGTTATCAAGGGACTGCACGTGGTCCCTGCCTTTGAATTGCTTACCCATGAGCAGAAAGGAATAGGCACATATACATAGAACTAATACAAGTAGAATTTGATTGGAGTAATAGAAGGAGTGTAGACAAATTGTCCTGAGAGCACAGAGGACAGTGAGAGTAGTTCTGACTGGGGAGTCTGGGAAAGGTTTCACGAAGTGGAAGCCATATGAAGTGGCTTGATGGACTTGTAGAGGGAGCTTGAAAGACATCCAAGGCTCAAGAAGAAATATGAGCACAGGTCCAGAAGCTGGATGCTCAGCGCATCTCAAACTATCACATGTGGCTTCAAATGATTTTGGCTGGAATAGTATGGAAGATGTTGATAAAAACATGGCTTAGGATCCATGTCACAAAAGTGGAGCTGGGGCTAAAAGTTACCCTAAGGGATTGGGACTTCCCTTGGGAGGTAGTAGGGAGAAATTGGGGGACTTCTGAGTAGGGGTGAAAGGATCTCTGAAGGCTTTAGGATTGGCCCCAGAAGCAGTCACTTTCTTCTTGAGGATTGGGGTGGGGTGGATAGAACAGGGAGGGAATTGATGCAGTTAACAGCCACACTATCTGTTTTAAAATCCCCTTTCCCTCATGTTTACCTCCTATTTCTTATGTTCTCCTTCACTTGAGTACAGGGCCCCTTACTCAGTACCCACCATTCTCTACCTTTGCACAAAACTTCTTTTTCTTTACTTTTGCTTCTTCTCTTCCCTCTCCAATTATGCTATTTGTTTTATTTTCCCTCTTTTTCATGGGTAAATCAGTAAAGCTGTCATTTTTAAATTAAAAAAATTTTTTTTTGAAAAACCTCTATCTTAAATACTGTTTATCTTCCTGCAGGTTACTCAAGCCTGCATTATAAGGCCCATGGAATAGAAGTGGGTGTTGGGAAAGAAATTATGAACATACGCGTATTAATAATTTTTGCCACATGTTTTACTTTCTGTAAAGTAGGTCAATTCATCCTTAGCTTCCATATTAGGAAACTGAGGCATAGAAAGGCCAAGTATCCTTCCTAGGATCACACAGCTTGTAATTGGTAGAGCCAGGACCTAGCTAAGATTATTTAAGACTTTATATTGGGAGCAGGTGTTACTCAAGTGGTTGACTACCCACCTCCCACACGGGAGGTCCTGGTTTTGGTTCCTGGTTCCTCCTGAAAAAACAAAACAAAAAACAAGCAAAACAAAGGAAAAAAACCATCTCAGGTAGGCTGAGGTCCTGGGTTCAATTCCTGTCCACGGTACCTCAAAAAAAAAAAAGACTTTATATCATACTATGTCTTTCCACCATTCTAAGCAGTTTCCTCTGAGTTAAGATAATTTCCTGTGTGTCCAGAGGGTAAGTCTAGGCATGGAGTTTTGGAGCCTAGTAAGAGGTGACCCAGTAGGATTATGGGTCGTGGCCTCAAATAGCAGCAGCACATCCATGAATGCAGCTAGTGATGCTATAATCTCTAGAACCTTCTTCAGCTGGGTGAAACTGGAATAATTATGCTAGTGACATTGTAAATTAGAACGAGTGTTTTGGAAAGCAATATGGCAAGATGTACCCAAACCAGAACATTGTTCATGACCTTTGACTAAGTAATACTGTGCCTTGGAATTTATCATAAGGTTTCAATCGGAAATGAAAAGACAGTAAATGCATTAAAAGCATTTTTTCTTAATTAAAAAAGAAACATATTAAGGTTTGTTTCTTGATAACAGTAATGACCATTATAGATACTTTATAGAAAAATGGAAATACATTTATGATACTTTAGGTATTAAAAAGACAGTTCAGAATGATATATGTGCTTGATCACAGTGCTGTACAAAGGCCTCCATGTTGGCCAACCAGAAAGCAATTGTAAAGACAGGAATAGTTTTAAAGGGCTAGCTTGCTTACGGGTGACCTTTTGTCTTCTCTTCTCTAAATTGTCTTTGGTGTTATGTGGTTTTATAATGAAAACATAAGGAAGAGAAGTGAGAGTGTTTGTTAGAGAGGGTCTTCCCTGAAGTCTTGAGGTCTCTTTTTCCAATGTGGATGATGGCAAACTGGAAAAGTCTCTGGGCGCCCAGGGCTTTGTGGGCAGAGCCAGGTTCCCTACTGCCTACATTCGAGCACAGCCAAACCTTAATTCTTTTTGCAAGCTGAAAGTCTCTGGGAAAATCCCTGCACAAAGTGTGTATGTGTGTGTGTGAGAGAGAGTGTGTGTTTGTGCATGCACACAGACAAATGCTTTCTTTTGCTTTGGGGGATTTCAACCTCTCACTATTCTTTCAATCTCGGTGCAGGGATAGTGTAGAACTCATTCTCTTTCTGGGTCCTTTCGTCCAAGGAGAGCCTTTATAGGGTCCACAAACACCCTGATACTGAGTGGACAATTTTATGTGTTTATTTCCATGGAGAGAGGATCCATTGTTTAATCATTTTCTCTAAGAGCTCTTTGAACCTCTAAATTTAAGAGAGCTGAACTGAAGGCATCAGGGCAAGGAGGAAAAGAGATGACTGGACTTGATGGGACTGGGGAACAAAAGATCAGGAATCACATCTTAGGGGGTTGGTGGTGGGGAAGTAGCACCTGTCCTCCAAGGGCTCTCTCCATCCCTTTTCTCTGTATATATATTTTTAACCTTGAGGGTGATTTTTATAGCTGAATTTTCTGAATATGCAGGTGAAAGCTCAAAAGTTAAGATCCTTCTGTGGCTTCTAATACTTGCTGCTCTCCCAGCTTGTAACAGATGGATTTATAGCTATTATTCTATAGAATATGATGCATGCTGGGGTCATCTTCACACCAGAAAAAAAGGTTTCATAATTTAACTTCAAATCTGGATTTGAGTGAGTGCTGGGAGCCCAACTCTGCCATGGTGTGAAATGGATTCACAGGAAGGAGTATGGCTCAGTTGTATGACCTTTACAGCATATTTAAAAATATATTATGGTGTTCATGGCAGTAAACAACATAGCTAAGGTCATAAGGGAGTGCTGAGGGAAACATTTGCAGTAAAGCTGTGGGCTGCCCTGGCGGGAAGACAGGCATTTGGTTTTGAACCAGAATTTGGAATCTGGGTGGGGGAGTGACAGTAAATATTTTCCGTTTGGGTGCCAGTTGCTTTGGCATTGAAATAACAAGGACTCCTGAAGCAGAAGACTTTGTATCTGTGGATCCAGGGTAGGGTCTGCTGTTGAGAGCTGGTGGAGGACCTGAGAGTGGATTATCCTTTATTTGTCTATCGATTCACCAAGCATTAATTTAACACACACTATGTACTAGGCACTATTCTAGGTGCTGGGGATGTTAAGACATGAATTCTGCTTTTCAGTAGCTAACAGAATGATAGAGATGGATATAAATAAATATGGTATTATACTTTGCAGTACAATAGAATCATGCATAGGACACAGAGGTAACATAAAGAGGGAATAATTAACTCTATATGGGGTAGGGCAGGGGAATCAGTGAAAGTATGGAAGTAAGAATATGACCTGGGTTTTGAAGGATGGGTAGGAGTTCACCTGTAGTGGATAGATAGGAAGGCTATCCCAGATCAAAGGAAGAAGCACACGTAATCGCCTGGAGGCAAGAGAGAGCACGAGGCATTGGTGCCGAATAGGCAGTTTGCTTTTGCCTCCATGTAAGAGAGATGATGGTAACTGTCAGATGAGAAGACTGGGACCCATCAGAAATGAGCACTGTGTGTTATTATTAAGGAAAATAAACATTTATTGAGCATTTGCTCTATACCACATCCTTTATTGAGCATTTTAAATGTATTACCTAATTTAATGTACACAAGAACCCTATGAAGTAAGTACTAGTATTATCCTCATTTTACAGTCAAGAAAACTGAAGTTTAGAGAAGTGACGTCAAAGGTCACACAAAAGGGCTAATTGGGGAAATGTTGGTGATAGAGAAGTAAATGGATTTGAGAAATATTTTGGGGGCAGAATCAATAGAACTTGATGCAGTGGTTATGGAAGGATGAGAGGCAGGGCAAGGGAGAATTTGAGGATGATTTCTAGATTTTTTTTTTTTTTTTTTTTGCAATGGGAAGGACAGAGATTTTAGGAGGGAGAACATGAGTTCAGTTTTAAATATGCTGAGTTTTACGTGCCTTCTAGACATAAAAACAGAGATTTAAAAGCTGAACTAAAGTCTCATTTGCCATTCGTCCCCCAAGACTTGACAGTTTATAAACACATATTTAAGTGGCTCAGCATTCCGAGTTGGCATCTTGGGCTGGCTTCAGCTGGTCGGTAGTTCTGGTTGTGGCTGGCTCCCTTGCGCATCTGCAGGCATACGCACGTCAGGTGGGTGGCCCTGCTCTTTGGGTTGGATGGCTGTTGGCTGGGGTGATGGGGGCAGCTGGGCCACATGTCTCACCCTCCAGCAGGTTAGGCCAGGCCTGTTCTCTTGGTTGTTAGGAAGGCTTCTAAAAGAGTGAGAAGAAGCATGCCAAGAGCCTGGAGGCCTAAGCTCAGCACTGGAGCACCATCTCTTCTGCCCTAGTCTATTGGGCAAAAGAAGTCACAAGACCAACCCAGATTAAGGAGAACTGAGGTAACAGACTCTGCCCGTGATGGGAGAGGCTGCAAGTCACTTATTTATTTATTTATTTTTTACAATTTAGATGATAGTTTAATAATTTTGATGATATTTACCATGTCCTGTGTCCATTACTGTAAGGTAATGAAAAATCTTCCCCATGACCACCAAACACCCCATTAGATCTTGACTGTCCCCTTCCCCCCAGCGAGTGTGGACATGGGGCATTGCTGCAATTGCTCCCCACACCCGTTCTCCAGGCAGACAGGGCTTCTCCTCTAAAGTTCCAGAGCACATCTTGTGCTCTTCTGCCTTCCAGCCTCCACTCACGTCTTACCCATCCTCCTTTAACAAGCATTATTTGGCTGGCTGTTGTGTGGGCCAGCCACTCTGCTAGTTGCCAGGGATACAGAAATGGATAAAACGTCATCCCGGCACTTAAGGTTAAGGAACGTCATGTAGCAGGTTAGTGGTGAAGGTGAAACGACTCTTTGCGCCCCAGACTCTGCTCAGTGTCCTTTATCTGATTCCTGATGTAACCACTGTTGAAGCCTCCGCCCCTGGGACAGGGGCAGATCCTGGAGGTGTGCAGGAAATGTGTCACCCACCGGTGGGATGGGTTATTTCTGAACATGCCTCAGTCAGAAAAGCACGTTCTCATTCAAGTGAAGCCATATGCCACATCTTGAATGTTAAAATTTAGCCACCATTGAATCATCTAGAAATGAAATAAAGGTTATGAGATTTTTAGAGTAGAAATAAAGGACTTTCAACCCTATTTTTAGAACACTTTTTCCCCAATTATACAAGAATTAGGCATAGCTATCATAGAAAAATTAGAAAATCCAAAGATGTGTAATGATGAAAATAAAAATCACCTCTCACTCAGAGATGATTATGTTAACATATATGTGCATTTATTTGTAAAATTAGATTGATATTTTATAAAGGTTTTTTTCTATTTAAACCTTTATTCTATTGTCATTATACAGCATATACATTTATGCATACATATTTTTTCAAACACTTATTACTATTATATATCTGTTTTATAGATTGCCTTTTATACCTCACTTTGCATAATTGTACAATGTATTCAATATTATCAAATACTAATGTGAAAACATGATTTTAATCTCATCATATGGAAGTACCAAGTTCAACCATTTCTCTATTGTGGGTTTTTGGGTTGTTTCTTATGATTTGCTGTTATAAATAATGCTCTTGTGACCTTCCTGGTACTTAAATTATTATGGGAATCTGATTATTTCCTCTGGATAGAATTTTAGAACTGGAAATACTGGGTCAGAAGGTATGTGCTTTTAAAAAAAAGAGATTTCAGATAGATAGTGTGAAATTGCTTTCCAGAAAGGTGGTATAGCGGTTATCCCATCCTTGTTATTTTCTTTGACTCAGAAACCATCTGGGTAGCTATTGTGGAAACTTCCCCAGCAAGGATTTGTTTATTCATCATTTCCCTCATTCAGTTATTCATTCATTTATTCAGTAAACATTTATAAAGACATAAAGCAAGTAGGGAGAAATATAAATGCCTAAGACTGGTGGTTACACAGTATAGCAAATTTGATATTGTTTATGAATTCCAAACATAGTTATTGGATTGTGTTTGTAAACTGGTCTGTCAGAGGTATCACTTTTAATTGATTAAATTATGATTAGGACTTTGATTGGGCCACGTCAGTAGGGCATTGAGTCCCCGCCCACCAACTCACAGAGAAAAGGCATGGCAAAGGACAGAGTTGGGAGCTTTGAACCAGAGCCTGGGAAGTGAAAACACAGGAGAAGAATACAGAGGAAGAGAGGCAATAGACTTTGGTGTGGGAAGTAACTATGCAGTAAATTCACTGGTAACTAAAGTCCATAAATGTCCTTGTATTACAATTAGCCCAGTGCTTGCTTGACCAAACAACTGGGCACAACTACCTGGCTGAGTTGACACATTAGCCTAACCATTACAGTCCACCCCTTGTCAACTCAGCAACCATACACATTACCTTAAACCATACTTAGTCTTTAAGTAAAAACAATAACAGACATGCATATATATATATTTCTGCCTAACAATGTTCAATTCTCCTTCATACAACCAGAAACCCATTAATTCCCCATAGAATAAGGTGCAAGTCCTTGGGTAATATTCACTCCTAAACTTGACATCATTAAATATTATTACATGAAACTAATTCAACTTCAAATCAATTGTCACATATTGGGGGCAAGATGTCTGCCAAGAGTTCAGGCTTCTCGGGTTCCTCTCTTCTCGGGCTCCTCTCTTCTCGGGCCTCAGTTTCTCTCTGGGCTCAGCTGCTGTGCTCTCTCCACAAGGCCAGCTGTAGACTATCAGGTGAATGGCTCTGTCTCTCTCCCCGGGGCTTCTGCTGTGTCTAAGGAGCTGTCTCTATTCCTCTGTGTTCATCTTCTGCGTGTTCACTTCCTGGGCTCCAGCTCAAAACTCCCAGCTCTGTCCTTTGCCACATCTTTTCTTTGTGAGTTGGTGGGCGGGGACTCAATGCCCTACTGACGTGGCCCAATCAAAGTCCTAATCATAATTTAATCAATTAAAAGTGATACCTCTGACAGACCAGTTTACAAACATAATCCAGTAACTATTTTTGTAATTCATAAACAATGCCAAACTGCTACACATGGCTTTCTGCATTTGTCAAAACTCATAGAACTTTTTACACCAAAGAGGAGTAAATTTTACTGTATGTGAATTTAACCAACAAATTAAAAAAAAAAAGACCAAGATGTGCCCATAGCTCCAAGGAATATAAAATCTAGAAAAAAATATGCATGCAATAATTACAACACAAGGTGACATATTAAAATACCATATAGGAAGGTAAAATATTTATTGGTGCTCTTTATGTACTGGACCAGGTACTTTACACATTCATTTTCTTGGAATACATTGATGAAAATCCATAATACCTGCTCTCAAAGAGCTCCCAGCATCCCAGTAGTCAGATCTGCAAACAGTTACCACCAACCTGATAATTGCTGTAACAGATGCACATGCAAGAGTCTGCCAGGGAAGGGGGAGTTGAGGCAGGCTTCAGGGAAGAGAGGGAGTCTGACATGAGACTTAGCTTAAAATAAATTACTCCTCAATTCCTAGTAAGGTAGGTGCCTCTTACTTATTTTATAGAGCAGGAAATTGAGGCTTACAGAGGTTAAACGACTTGTCCAAGGTCACACAGCTCAAAGATGTCAGAGCCACACATGCAACCCAGATCTGTGCTCTCTATGCCCTGTATCCCTTAAGAGGGACCAGGATTTAGGATTTAGGGAATAAAGCTGGAATGACAGAAGAGCAGCATCTTATAGGGAGAAGCTCAGAAGCAGGGGAATTAGGTAGGAGAGCAGAAATTCAATTACGGGAGCCATACAGAAATGGCTATGAACTTTAGCTGGTGGGTTGTGGGAAGCAAATGACATTTTGGGAACAAGGGAGTGGCCAGCAAGGGGTATGCATCAGAAAAGATTCATCTGCTGGTAGCACCCCAAATGAATCAGATGAGGAATAGATGGAGACTTCCACCTCCCTCGGAGAACTCTCCTGGTTCCAAAAGTTGCATACCTAGAATGTCAGAGGAAGGAGGCCCATGCATCTTAGCCCAATGATCAGTTCCTGACTAGTTTGGCGCATTCCTAGTTGTTCCAGGATTTTGTTTGCTGTAGAAACTCTCTTATTAATTCTGCAGAATAGTAGGCAAACTCTGACATGGATTTTGTTGTGTTATTTCAGTTAAAGCAAATAAACAAAACCTCTTCCACTCAAATATGAATTCCTTTCTATTTTCCACCTCTGCTCTCAGCTTACAATTCCAAAACTAAAATGTATTGTTTTCCTAAACAGTGACAACATACAATGTTGAAATACTCCATTGAGTCATGCAGTGGTTCTAGTGCTTGTGGATGGGGAAGCACCAGTCCCCGACAGAGGCCTTTCACACCTGAACCAGATGTCGCTTTTAAGACTAGTCCAGGTGAGGCTCAGGCCCTGTGAGTGGCCTTTAAACAGGAGGGAGAGACAGTGGGGCAATACCGGCGCTCCTTTCGGAATCTTGGCTTGGAAAGGTTAACAGGCAGGCCCCAGGGAGCTCAAAAGCGGTTTCTAAAGGATAATCAGAGTGGTATTTGGATGAAGTGGTGCCTGTTTGTTCCCCCACCCACCCACCCAATTCCTTGTTGATGGGAGAATGTTATGAGTGGATTGTAAGTATATGAGTTTTAAGTCTTTTTTTAGCTACAGAAGGAGAGCCAGTTCTCTTCTTTTCTACAGTACCATGGTTTGCCCCTACCTCTAACTCCAAAACACAGGTCCTTTGTCTTTAGCTTCCAGATTATCCTTTGGATGTTTTTTTCCCCCCATAGCCTGTCTGTCTACTTTAGCACCTTCCCAATGTCTTCTCTTGTCCAGCCCCACCTTCCAGCTCCACTGACTTTCTCTGTTTTTTTTTTTGGTATGTGCCAAGGTCTTTTCAGCCTCAGGGCCTTCACCCCTGCTGTTCCCTGTGAATGCAGTCATTTTCCTTCTGTTCTTCTTCACGTGGCCAGTTTCTTCTCAGGATCCATTCACCATTTAGAAAGGGCACTTCTTTCTGACCTCACTATGTGAACATCATTCCCGCCTTTTAATTCTGTTTTATGCAGAGCACTTCATTGCAATTTGTGATTATATAATCATGTCTTTGTTCAGTTTACGTGTCTCATCCCTGCTACTAGATTTTAAACTCCGTAAGGACAGGGATAGCCTATTTTGGGCACTAGTTATCCTAATACATGCACCTGGCTCAGTGTCTGGAACATAGAATGGGTTTCAGTAATATTTGCCCAATGAATGAACCGGGCACATTCCATTTCTTTGGCCGTCCAGCTTGTTTCCAGTATGAATGGGCATGGGGACCTCAGGCATCCCCGGAGCAGGGAGGCTTTCCTCCCGTCAGGGCTGGGCCCACAGGGCCTTCCTGGACCTTGGCCTCTCTTTAGGGGCTGAGCAGAGCTGAAGATCCCAAATGGGAAGATTCCACTGAAGAGATTCTGGGCTGGCAAGAATTACTTTAAAGAAAACTCATCCATCTATGCCATGGAATAAAAATAGTAACCAAGACAAAAATGTTTCATGGGTTTGTTGAAGGAAAAAAAGGATATTTTTCTTCCATCATTGCCTTGAACATTTTGGAAATTCTAAAAGCTGCTTTTTAGGCAGAAAAAAAATATTCTTCCCCCGCCTCCCTGGTAATTTAGGAAAATTCATGTTTTTTTAATTTCTTATTCCAGAGTAACTTTGCAACTTACCAAGTAGAAATTGGTATGTGTTTGCTTCTCTCTTAATCATGCACACGCTCCACTAGAATATCTGTTCTGGATAGCTTCCACGCTAGTCACTTACTGCAGTGGGAGTGCTGGGGCCTGAGCTCGCGGCGTGTTGGGGAAAGTGTAATTTGCTTTCCTTTTAGGTTGGAGATGGTGTTCAGAGACCGCCTTCTGCTTCCTATGACTCTTTCCCTATCTGCAGTGAGATGTGTCACCTGCCTTTTCCGTGTCCTTCCCGCACATCTTCCCGCCCTCCTTCCCTATTCCACTCTGAAAATAACTGAGCTGCACTCTCCTCAAAATCCAGTCCTTTACACTGACCCAGCCTCAGCCACCTGACCTCAAGCCCCGTAGTTCACCTCCACCTGCTGTTCCGTCATCAAACCCCGATGCGTTTGTGGCCATTGTTCCCTTTGCCTGGAATTCTGCTCCCTTCATCCTCCCACCAACCCCCTCTCCAGTGGCAAAGGCTTAGTCCTCCTCTAAGACTCGGTTCAGGTGTCACTTCTTCCTCCTGGAAGCCTGTCCTGATTGCCCCCTCTTCACCCACAGCGCCTTATGCTTACCTCTGTCAAACACACTCATTATGTTGCTATACGTATTGATGTATCTAACTCATTACGAGTGAAATCCTCGGTGGGGCAGGCCTGAATCTAATTTATCCTTGTACCTCTATGACATGCTAGATACTATCAACTAATTAATGGCTATGGGGATCATTTTTATTTGCTTCAAGACTATTGCCAAATAATGAAACACAGCAAGCTCAATATTTTTCTTTAGCTCCTATTTTGTGGTCTTCCAGCAGTACTATTTTCCTCTACATATAGTTGTAGAGGAGAGAGTCGGTTATTATGATTCTTTTCTCTTTATCTTCACCATCAAATCTGAATGGATCCCCAGTCTGTGAATGAGAACTTCAAAGATGCTTTCTGTGGATAGAATTGGAAGAAGAGGGAAGACACAATCCTGTTCTCAAGAAGCTTGCAGTCTGCAGGCAGAGGCAGGGCAAACAGTAATAAGAGAAGAAGGATGTGTGTACACGATTATTGCTGACATGTCGGCTAATTCCCAGTGATTCACACAGGCTAAGCACGGCAGTGAGGAACAGTTAGTGAGCCAGTCATTAGGAATTCTGGAACACAACATTATCGGACACATTTAAATATAATTAAATAAAGATTTAAAATGGGGATACAAGGCAGATTCAGCACAATGCTAATTATTTGTTTAAAAATATTATTCAGTCTTGTCACTTTTGGCCATACATAAAGGGGAATATATTTGCATTTCGTTAATTATGTATTAAATAGACACTTTTTTTTTTTTAAGGAAACCTCAGGCTAAATCAATACAAAAAACAAAAATGGTTTTTCATTATGCATTTAGCTTTATAGATTATCATCCCATTAATGCCCAATGCCAGCTTATCAGCAGATATTCATATTTACATATAGCTCTAATCAGAATGAGCATACTTGTTGCTCTAATTTGTAATTTGAGTGTGCTTAGACATTTTCCATATAGTTTCAGGTATGGAAACAATGTAGACTCCATCATGGAATATGCTTTTAATTGCTTGAATATTCCTTAATGCTGCGTATTTTGTTCTTTAAGTGTTTATTTTTTCCTGTTAGGAATAGCACTGTTATAAACATTTCCATACAAATAGGTTTTTTTCTTTTTCACTTTGAATGATTTCCTTGGAGTATAAGAGTATACACCCCAAGTGGACTTAGCATGCTAATGGGCACAAATGGCTTTGTCGTTCTGCCAGAAGTTTCCCTGGCAGGCCTGGGCCAGTGCCCAGTAGCCCCCGGAGGACGCGAGGATACGCGCTTCCTTATAAAATCCTTACACTTCATGACTTCAAAATTAATTTTTACTAATTCAAATGGCATTCTGGCATTTCGGAACTGAGTTAATTTGCTTTTCTTTAGTCTGCTGAAGGTGGGATGCCAGGCACTTTTCCAGCCTAGGCTCACCCTCTATTTCTCTTCATGTATAAACTTCCCGTCCTTCTTTTTCAGGCTTCCTCTCGCTCTAGTGCCTGTGAGCACCGCTTAGAGTCTTTGACTAACACATTGTTATCCTTTCCAATGTAAGGAATAACAGAACTGGGCTTCATCACTTGCTAATTGTTTTTCACATATTTGGCTTTTAGCTCATGACATATTTATATATTTACACAAATGACACCTATCACAGAAACAGCCAAGTGCAATAGTTTTTAGTTTAGAAGATGATTAGCTAGGCTCATGGGGCCAGTTGGGGACTGACTTCTGCTCAGTTCACCTCCCAGACCCATCAGAGCCTTTTTATAATCCACTTTGTGATGAGGGTAGAGCAGAAGATTTGAGGTCCATCCTGGATCTGAATCCCAGCTCTGCTGCTGTGTGACCTCAGGAGGTCCCTTAGCCTCTCTGAGCCTGAGCTTCCTCAGCTGGATTATAGAAAGAACAGAACCTACATTGGAGAGTGGTTTGGAACATTCAGTTGTTGCCGGCATGGAGTGGGCTCTCCCTGCTTCCCATCCCCTTCCACTTCTCATTCTCCTTCTATCCTCCTTTGCCTTTTAAAAGAAATGGAACCTTCTGGAGCAAATTCTAATGTCAGCTAACATTCCCAATTTCTATGTGCAAGATGCCATGCTTCTTGATTTATGGTTTTCTCCCTTATTCCTCATTGCAGTGCTGTGAGGCAGCTGTACTGTTTTACAGAGTAGAAAAGGAAGCACAGGGATTTAAATGCCTTACCCGCGGGCACACAGAAAGTGGTGGGGCTGGGATTTGAACCTGGGACTGTTTAATTCTACTAACTTGGGTTTTGAATTGCTATACGTTTAATCTCTAGGGCACCCCTCCTCCTTTAAACAGCATGCACAGCGGGGGCCTCATTAATCACTTTTCCTTTGCTCTGGCATTCATTCAGCCAAGTACTATTTACTGAGCACCTCCGCGTGCTGTCCCTGATGTAGGTGCTGGGGATCCGGCTGTGTGTACTGACGGACTGACAACCTGCTGCAGATGGACTGTGGGAGAGCCCAGGAGGTTGCCGCCCTAGTGCAGGCTGCTGAGGGTCCCCCTCCTCAGCATCCAGCCGGCCTTCGTGGGCAGACATTGCCTGTCTGGCAGAGCCAGACGGAGAGAGGGCCGCCCACCCCGCAGCACGGGAGCGTTGGCAGTGGCGGGTGCCACGGGGTGAGGCCTTGCTCACGCTGCAGCTCACACTGCTTATGGGGTAAATGGAGGCCTGGGAGGAAGCACAGCTTCTGCGGAACCACAGGTCTCCAGGGCGTGAGGGCCTGCAAGCGGGGAATTCACCCCCCTGGCTCTGGGACGGCTGGGGAAAACGGCTCCTACGACCCTGCCCCTGCCTCACGTTTCCCATCAGGCGGGTTGCTGGGAGGCTGGCACCCCCGCTCCTCCCCGACAAGAACTTCCCCAGAGACTGCTCAGGCAGCCTTGAAGATCTCGAGTCACTGGAGTTCCCCAAGCAAATCCAGCTCCCTACGAGCTGCTGGCCCCCCCCCCCCCCCGGCTGCCTCTGAAGGCCACCGCAGGTGGTTCAGGTCTGAGGAGGGGCAGCCCCAGCACAGGTCCTGAGGGGGGCACATGCAGCTCTGGGTCAGCCCCAGAGGGAACAAGCCTGCCAGCCTTTAGAGGGGAGGCCAGGTCTTCAGCCCAGGCACACGAGAGCTGGCATTGCCCAGACTCTGTGAGCGTGTCTGGCCCACTTTAGTGGACGCAGCTCCCTGTCTTCCGGGGCAGTGCGTGTCCATTGCCCCGAAGCCCAGAGAGTTGTTATTTCTGAAACTGCCTCAGCCATGGGCACTTTCTCTCACCTGCAGGGGAGCAGTGGTTATACCTTCCCCCTCAAGGGGCCAGCACTACTGAAGGTGCTTCGTGCAAGAGCTGACCAAGGAGAAGTTGTGTGTCAAAGGGAAATAGGGCCGGGACTTTCCTTTCCAGGAAATGAAGTGACACTGCCATTCATTGAGCACCTACTATGGGCTGCTCATGCATTTATTTCAGTTCTCAGTTAGCAGTCACAACAGACCTATTGTTTCATGTCCTTTCTCCTCTTCCTCCTCCTCTTCCTTTTTGTTTTATTGTTTTGGCAAATGACAAAACTGAGAGTGAGGGAGGTTAAGTAACTTGCCCAAGGTCACATAGGAAGTGCAGAGCTAGGATTTGAACCCAGGTCTGTCTGAACCCAAAGTCCAGGCTCTTCCTGCCAAGCCACGCTGCCCCTAAGGGTTTGTCTCTTATGATCTCCTAGAGGCTTTTCCTGAACTTTCTAGCGCACATTAAAGTCTCTTTACCTCCTCCCCCTTTCCTCCATCTCCCTTTGAGATTTACTGCTCATTTCATTAAACTTCTCATGTAATGCCTTGAATTATTAAATGTGTGTGGGCATGCACATTATGTGTGTGTGTGTGTGTGTACACACCTTGGCACATTTAGTTAGTTAGGACATCTGCTGGTGTCTGCCCACAAGTCAAGCTTCCAAGGGGCTTCTCTCTCCCACCCCGCAGTCCCTTACCAGCAGTTACCGCTTTGAGCTTCTGGTGGTCTTGTTTGTAGCTGTGGCCCCCTCTCTTGGCAATGGTTTATGGCTCCTGAAGTGGGTGTGGGGCCGAAGTTAAGCCAATCAGAATCCCTTCCAGGAATTAGGAGTTGGGAACAAGAGAGAGCAAAACTTTTTGTGGGCTGGTCCTCAGGTGTGAAGGCTGGAGGTCCATGTCTAGGTAGGGCCTGCCACCTGGACCAGCTAGAGGGGGGTGGAGCCTTTACTCACGAGACACGAGAGAGGGAGGGACCAACAGGGCTCCTGGCCCATGGTCCTGGCTCTTCCTCAGTTCCAGCTGCTGCCGTGTCTTTGGCTCCCTCAGGGGCCCCTGCCTCCCTCGGCTTATGTTGGTTCCTGGGGCTCCTGTATGCTATCAGAAGACTTGTAACCTTTGGTGCCCGTGATATTTGCTGATTTAATGTGCATTGGTCTGATTATTCTGAACCTACCTGAACAGCGATGAGGGTTCCATTTGTAATTTTGCGGAGGCATGAATTTGAATCACATCTACTTCTAAGCCGGTGTGGGAGTAAGTATGCTAGCTGGCCAGTGAGATTAGTTGTGTGTGGCATCCGCATCCCAATGGAACGTTCTGTTTTTTATCAGTTGCCATTTACATAGTAGCTTTCTGTGAAGTGAATCAAAAACACAACACAACAAAACCCCCAAATTTTGTATTTTTATATAAAAATATCTTTCCAAGGGAGAGAGAAAATGAATGAAAAGTTCAAAGGTTATGTGGTCATAATGGATGGAAATGTGACTGGGGAGAAAGCCACAAGGTGGTTAAGACTTTGTGTGTGCATGTGTTTGGAAACTTGTGGATTTCCAAGTCTCAAGCAATCACTCCAGAATACCAAGGAATGTGTTTCAGTGTATATAAGAATCACCTGGTGGCTTGTAAATGCAGATTTCTGGGTCCCACTCCCAGAGCTATCTCTCGTGCATGTGGGGTGAGGACAAGAAACAGCATTTTTTTTGGTAAGTTCTTCAGATGATCTGACTCATGTGGTCTATGAGCCATACTTTGAGAGATCCTTATCTGTTGCATGTTATATCACTATATCTGTATCCGCAGCTCTCTCCCCCTGACCATATGCCCTCATGCTCATCCTGTCTCAGCAAGCACCCTGTGCCGTCGCCTCCTCACATAGGCCCACAACACCTAATTAAGGTGCCGGGTGAATGCTTGCTGATTGAAACATTATCCCTTTGCTGTGATCCTGGGCTTCACTTTTCCTTGGAGCAGAACCATGCTCCATCCTGTCCACTTGGATTCCCTGGAGTCCTGGGCAGTAGGAGGCAGGCATGTTGCTCCCCTCACCCCAACTCCTTCACTGTCCCATATGGAGCCTCTTCTTTTGAGTCAAAGTTCCAATTTTAGAAGAAAAACTAGGGCTTGCCTTCTGAACACTGTCAGGTAGGTGGCCTGGGGGAAGAGTGTTGGGGAGAGAAGTGTGACTCAATACCTGGAGGTGGGGCATATTGAAGAAGTTAAATGGCCTTACTCCCAAAGAGGTGAGGTGGCTCACGCAGCTGTAAAGTCAGAACTATTGTTCCTCGTACCCTTGTTGGCCATTGAGTTTAGAATAGAGGTGGCTGGAGGTTGAGTCTGTGGTCCTAACTTCAGGATTATGTTGGGTTTGCTTTGAACTTAGCCTTGAGGAGATTCCAGCAGGGGTATACATCAAGCTGCCATGATAACTTCAGTGGTGCCCAAATTGCTGAGTTGGTTGACCCTCTGATTAGGAGGAAAGGGGAACTTGAAACATTAGGAGGGAAAATCATATTTTCTCCAGTAAGAATATTTCAGGTGCTACCATTTGCATGCTGTATAACTTTGGTTAGTTGCTTAATCTCTCCAAAACTCCATTTCATCCCCAAAAGAAATGGGAATCATTGTAGTCAAATTTCATAGGCTTATTGTGAGGATTAAATAAAATAATGGATGTAAACAGTGACTTCCATTGTTATTAATAACTGGAGTTTATCACATGCTTATTATTCATCCTACAAAGACTTACTTTGAACAAATATTTATAAACATCTATTGTATATCATTTAAGTTATTATGCTTTTTAAATGTTTTGGTAACAAAAATCAAAGAGACTCAAAACTTTCTCTCAGATATCTCACAGTATAGTGAGAAGACAAAATATTAGTATTATAATGCAACATGAAATTGCTAAAATGACAATATGCACAAGGGTTGCATTGAAGGAGTGACAGAATCTTTCTAGAGGAGTCAGGGAAAGCCTCATGGAGGATGTAACTTTGATCTGAGGCTTAAAGGGTGGGAGAGAATATTTTCAGTGTAATAGAAACACGAATGGGCTGAAACAAAAAGGAGGATTTATTGGCTGATTTAACAGAAAAGACTAGAGGTTAATGGCTTCAGGTCATGCTTGATCCAGCATCTCAGATAATATCAAGGGCCTAAATTCCTTCTGTATCTCTACTCTGATTGGTGCAGTATTGTTTCTGACCCAAGATTCTACAGTGTGTTCTCTCATTAATGTCAGAGTCTCCCTTTGAGAGAGCAAAATGATTGTAGCCATTCCAGAGCTCACATCTTCATCCCATATTATTTAGGGGGATTGAGACTCTTTGGATGTCTCCTGAGGAAGGACAAGGATGTGCCTATTTCCCTCCAAAACCCCAGCCAACATCTTGGATTTCATTGGCTCCAGTTAGGTAACATGTTCTTCCCTGAACCAGTCATGATGCACAGAGTGGGGTGGGTGATTGGTTTAGGCCAAAGAGAGCCTGCTCTTCAAGCTAGGGGTAGGGTCAATGTCAGGGTTCATGCTTCCTGATCCACATGGCTCATCCTGGGGGTATCATTTGCAGGAGGAGAGGAATGGATTCTGAGTGGCATGGAGAAGCTAGCTGCCCACCACACCAGTATTGGGGATTTATAGCCTGCATTTTAGGTAGAAGAAATAGCAGGGGCATGTGAGAGTAGAGTGTATTTGGAGAACAACTCTTAGTTGAGTGAGACTCTCTAGACCAGCGCTATCTAATAGAACTTTCCAATAGAGCTTTCCATAGTGATGGAGATGTTCTGTAATCTGCTCAGTCCAGTGTGGTAGCCATAAGTCACATGTGGCTGTTGAGCGCATGATACATGGTCAGTGTGACTGTGGAACTGAATTTTTAATTGTATTTAATTTTTATGATTTAAATTTAAATTTAAATAGCCATGTGTGACTAATGTCTATGGCATTGGAAAGCACAGCTCTTGACTCTTGAGAGGGTTCTGCAAAGAAAAGGGAGGGGGGGGTGTGGAGATTTGAGTACTACTGCCCTGAGTATGCAAAGCATTAAATTGTCTTCTCTGTGTTCAGAATGGTACCTCTTGGGAGAATTGAGAAAAGAGCCACTCAGGTAATTTTCTCTCTTTTGGGGTCAATAAGGTCCTTAGGCCTTGCCTGTCACATTAGAATCTACCCTCTAGGCAGTAGAGAGTCATTGAGGATTTTGAGGAATGACGTGACCATATTTAGATATTAGGGAGACAAACTGGCACCATTTTGGAACAAAGAAACAGGGCTTGTGAGACCAAAGGCAGGGTTACCAGTCAGGAGGCAAATATAGTGTATCTTTGGGAGACAATGTGAGTTTGAGCTAGGGAAGGAGTGGGGGGTCGCATGGAAGGGAGAGATATGATCGTTAGAGGCAGAATAATAGGGTGGGTTTGCATCAGGTGTGGGAGGACTATAAGAGGATTCCAAGGCATTTGGCTTGAGTGTTTGATTGGATGATGTGCCCTCTTTGAGATGTGGTACACCAAAAAGTGGGGTTGGGGGCAGATCTGAGTGGTTCCTTGATAAATATTTTTAAGGGCATGTTGCATTTAGCATACTTGTGAGAAGATGTCTGATAGGTTCTTAATCTTTTCTCTCAAGGAGCTTACATTCTATCTATGGAGATTAGGACTATATAAATTAAATCATGGGCAATTCCACATGCATAGTGAATGCATAAGCTTTAAATCTTGCACACCACATGCATTTTAGGAATGGTGTGCCAGGTTCCTTTTCTGCATTACAGATTACCCCAAAACTTAATGATGTAACATAAAAACATTTCTTTATGCTCATGGATTCTATGGGCTTTCAGCAGGGCACTGTGTACATACACAATATTTGGAACTTCAGCTTGGAAGATTGGTTGGAGCTGAAATCATGAGCATTCCTTCATGTCTGGGGACTGACATTTGCTCTCTGCTGGGACCTTAGCTAGGCTGTCAGCTGAACCACCGTGTCCACTGTATGTAGCCTTTCCTGCTGTGGTCTGGTTTGGGCTTTTGAGAGCAAGTATCTCAGAGAGCATATCTAGCCTAGGAAGTCACTTAGCACCACACTTCTGCTGTACTCTCTTGATTGAGACTGGCACAGAGACCTGTTCAGTTTCGACACAAGGGACATGCATTGAAGGCTGGAGTGTCAAAGCCACATTTTAAGACAAGCATGAGGGATGAAGCATATTGGGAAAGGCAGTCTGCCATAGATAGAGAGATGAGTGTGGACTGGGGTAATGGGCAAGGATTCCCTGATGGGGCTTGAACTGGTGCTTGAAGACTGGGTAGATGGATGTGCAGGCAGTGAGAGTCAGGTAGAGAACATTCTTGGTGACAGAGGGGAGTATTTATATTACTTTTTGAGTCTCTCTCATCTGTCTCTTTAATGCCAAGGACACCAAATAGGTTAAAGATTTAGTCCTGCTGCTGCCACATCTCTATGGGCCACCAAGGAGTCCAACAATTTGAAAATAAATGGCTTCCTTCAACAAGTTCAAACTCAGGATTAAAGTCCCCTGTGCCCACCCAAGCCACTCAGACTTGTTAAAATGCAAAGCCTTTTCTCTAGATTTTTCCCTTTGTTTTCTGTGCTATTCTGGGGGTAGAGGAGCCACCATTCCTGTGGATCAGAGAAGTCACCAGTGTCCTTGAGAGCTAACATGGTACTATTGTTAGCCTAGAAATCCCACTACATCAATTGTTTGCTTACTTCCCAGTTTCCCCCAGCAGACTGAAAAGTCTGGAGAGAAGAAACTCCGTCTGACCTATTCCAGCTTCGGGAGCAGAGCCAGGTATATAGTAGAAGTTCAGTACGAGGTTAGTGGAGGAAAGACAGCAGGGGCTGAACACCTGGGCATTTCCCTGCCTTCTCAGTCTAGCATGAGGCCAAAGCTTGTTTCTTCTCCTTATTTTTATTCCTTCTCTTTGTCTCAGAATATGACTAGCAACTCTGTTCCTTTTTATACCAGAGAAGGAATTTGACCTATCCCCAATTTCTGTTTCTGTATCTTGACAGTCCAGGTCTCAGAACTGAGTTTATAATTCCCAGAATACTCTGGCTGCTTCATATCATGGAAGGAGGTTGTTTAGAAATCAGAGTCAACACACAAGAAGGGCTACCTTATCCCTCTCCCCTTTTCCCTGGCAAGTTTCCCCAACCTGGACTCTTTTGCTACAGCTAAGATATGTGAAGAACCTGTTTCTACAGAGATATTTTCTATGAGACATATTTCTCAGGACCATGGCCATGGTGTCTTAGCAAAAGGAAGGACAAGGAGATATGATCAAATGTTTACTGGTGAATCAATAAAAATAAATTACGTGTTCTTTGTTAATATGTCCTAAGCTATACAACAGAGGGCTCTTAAATCATCTACTATCAGCTGCTGGAGATTCTGCTCTTTTTCAAGGAGTTATATGGGGACAAAGTCCAGGCTTGTGTTATTTTAAGCACTCTAGACAACTTTCTGGTGGGAATATTGGTTTGGCTGCTGGAAAAATGCTGGCCTCTGCAAAAGACCAGAGGGAAGCAGTTCTTCTCTGGGTCTGGCATGGCCCTGATTACACAAGAAATTTTTTGTACCTCTCTTGTCTTGGATTTATGAGAACTTTCTTGTTTGAACACATGGCCATTCTACTGTGATTTATGGTGTAGAACTCAGGTTTTGACCACATACTTGTCCAAGAGCTTAAGCAGATTAAAGTCTACAGGCCCGCCCCACTTTCCACCACACAAAGGCGGTGGCCTTTCATCTCTTGTGTTTGGGATGTGGCTGCCATGTACCACTTCTCTGCTGTTCTAAGTCAAGACCTAGAACAAAGCCAACTCAGGAAGACCGTGGAATCTGGGCAACCGACGGGTGAGATCCAGGCAAGCTGTTTGTGGGAGGAGCGCAAGAGGTGATCAGACATGTGGGTTAGATCATGAGATGTTAATCTGGCGAAGGAGATTCCCAGAAGTCCAAGAAACTGGGCAGGAAGCAAATACATGTCCATCAGTGCCATAGGTAGATGGGCAAGAGCAAGAGCAAGACAGGGCAGTTGGGAGAACGTGGCCAGGAATAGGTCTCCAAGAAGGGGAAGATACACAGTTCAGAGAAGTAGGTTGGAAACCCATTCAGCCAACCTAGGGCATGAGTGAGAGTTAGGCCTCATGAACACTTGGAGTGGTCCACCAGTAAGTGTTGAAGCTGGATTTCAAGCCCAGGCCTTCTGATTAAAATGAAGCACACTAGCTTCCTGGATACTTTGGAAGCATCTTTGACATCTTGCTTTTCTATTATGCCTCATATGAAATTTTTAGCAACTGCTTTCATAGTTTTTTTCAAAAATTTTACTTTTCCTTCCTTCCTTTTCTTTTCTGCTGCCATTGTCTTAGTTCAGAGGTCTTACCTCTTATTTTTGACAGATTGCAATATCCTTCTCATTAGACTCTCTGATTTTCATTTTCACCGATTCACTCATCATACTTATGACTGCTTTGTTTCCAAAATGCTGGTCACAACAGATCATTCACCTGCTCAAACACATTAGACATCTCCTTGCTAGTTACTGAGTAGAGCCAAAACTGTTTAACCTGGTGTTTTAGGCAGAATAGCCTCCCAAAGTTGTCCACATCCTGATCCCTGGATCCTGTGGCTATGTTAGGTTACATGGCAAAGGGGAATTAAGATTGCAGATGGAAATAAGGTTGCTAGTCAGCTGCCTTTTAAGATTGAGAGAGTGTTTTGGATTATTCAGGTGGGCCTGAATAATCAGAAGGGTCCTTCTGTAATCAGAAGGGTCCTTAACTAGAGAAGAGGGAGATGAAAGAGTCAGTGTCAGAGTGATGCAATGTGAGAAAGCCTTGACTGGCCAGTGCTGTGAGCCAAGGAATGCCGGCTGCTTCTAGGAGCTGAAAAAGGCGTTCTCATAGAGAACCCTACTGACACCTTGATTTTGACCAGTAAAACCCATTTTGGACTTCTTACCTCCAGAACTTAAGATAATGAATTTGTGTTGTTTTAAGCCATTAAGTGTGTCATAATTTGTTGCATCAGCAATTGGAAACTAATACACTTCACATTTAAAACCATCATCTGACTCCAGTCCATCTCCATCTCGTTCTCCATGTACCCAAACTCTAGCCTCAGGAGACCTCTCCGCACTGCTGGAACGTGACAGGCAATTTCCAGCCTCCCTGTTTTTGCTCAGGCTGTTTTGTTAGCCTGAAAATTTCTTATCCTTTTCACCTACCAAAATGAGCCAGCTCAAATATCACCTTTTTTGTGACGATTTATACCCAGGGCAATTCTCTAATTCATCTCAGTTAGAAATATCACTTGTTTCTATCATCTGTCAACTGTGCTGGGTTGCTGTGAGACTCAGGTGAGACAAAGGAGGGAAAGAGTCCAAGCTAGCATGAGTCAGACCACTTCCCACTTAAATGTAGGTAGTTTGATCTCCCTGTGTGCAGCGAAAGCCAGGCACTGTGTCTCTCTCATCCCTCCATCGCCTCACAGTATTCGGCATGGCACCTTGCCCATAAGAGAGGCTCTGTAGGAGTTTGTAGGGTTGAGTATGAGATAGGTTGTGGTCAATGTCAGATCACCGGTTAAATGATAGGTCCTTCACACCACCCTCGTTTACCAGGGTGTGCCTGTGCTGGGCAGCCTCCCAGGTGCGGGAGATAGAATAACAGACAAGACAGACATGATGTCTGTCCTGGGGACTCTTACTGTCCAGCCAAGTTGCTGCCCTTGGTTTCATTTGAAGCACCTTGGTCAGGTGGCCTACTTCCAATCTTGGGAATTGCTGAGCCCCAGAAAATCCACTAGGGTCAGCAGCAGAAATTGGCAGAGAACTCTTTCAGCTCCTGAGACACAAAAGGGGGCGCTTCCCTGCCAGGAACTGCAGAACGATGGGGAGCGTGTGTGGCTGCAGGCAGGGCCAGGTGGGTAGGGGGCAGGTGGGTAGGATCACACACCAGGCAGAATGAGCTTGGATGGACCTTTGATCTTCCCATTGCTGAGGCTGGCAATCCATGTCCACACGAGGCAAGTGTCCGTACTCGGGGTGCTCTGGGCTTTGTCTCCTCATTACTGAGGGGCCTGCCTGCAGGCATTGCTTTTTATTTGGTGTGTCGAGTTGTGGTCACTGAAGGAGTGACGTGCCCTTCTCAGGTGATGATGTTTTTCCATTTAGATGGCAAATGACCTGGTTTGCTCAGAGACAGGGGAAGGGAGGGCCCTAATATATGCTGAGGCTTACTATGTGCCTGACCTTAAAATACCTTTTATTTCATCCTTCCAACCACCCAATGGAGGGAGTGAAGTCACATGAGGACCCTGAGGCTTGAAAGATTAAGTCCCTTGCCCAGGGTCATGCAGAGAGTACGTGGCAGAGCCTGTATTCCCCACCAAGACTGATGTTCCCAAGGAAATATGGTGCTTGTGTTTTCCTCTGTGCTGATGATTATCTCTGGAAACTTCACCCCAGTGGCTTGCAGCTGCTCTTTTATCTTTTACATCTGTCTCTGCCCTTAGCCACTGCCTCACTGTGGTGGTGGTGGTTGCTGGGTAGATGGAGTGATGGGCAAGGTAGGAAGCTACAAGTTCAGACTCCTATTTAACTGTACCCCTTTGGAGCTGTTTGACCCTTGTTCTGCTGAGCTGCCATCATGGAATTTAGACATTGGCAGAGGATTCTGGGGTCATTTGGCCCCACCCCTATCTGTGGCGGTATGGCATCTAAATCATTTCTATGAGAGGGCTGTCTGTCTCATTTTCAAAGTCCCTCAGGGAATGAGAGTGAATGGATTTTTAATTCACTTTTAATGGCTCGTTACACAAAACCAGAACAACCCCCCACTATTCAACAGCCATTTTTCACCAGCTCCTTGTTTCAACAGCGCTGCATTTCCATTTCCTTGATCTGTCCCTTCCTTTATTCACCTACCAAATTCTTCAAATACTTTCTCAACAAAGGCCCTCTTTCAAGTAAAGATGACTGATGCTTATTAATTTTGGTAGCTCTTACCTCTTTTAATCATGCAAGAATAGGCAAACCCTGTTTAGGTGCTGATGTCTTCTTCTTCCTAGTTGTATGACCTTCCCAATTTCCTTATCTTGGAAATATGGATAGTTATGGGGTTATGGCCATTAGCTGTGTGATACACTTAGAGCACCAAGCACTGTGCCTTAGGAGGTGCCTAATAAATATTGGTGTCCCCACCTCACTCCTGTCTGTATTTGTTTTGTCCTTGTCTAAACTACTCTAGTTGGTCAAGCCATGCTTCTATCTGGCGCTCTCGTGTGTCCTTTAACCTGCATCCCATCAGGTACACTTGTACAGCCCTGCCCTCTCGAGAAGTCCCAAAGAGTAACACTTTTTGAAACATAATACAGTTATGTTTTAGAAGATTGCTTTCACCATCTTCTCTCCTTACCCTGTTTCCTTTTTATCTTGCCCTCCTATGGATATTCTTGAAGTTCTTTCACAAACTACTTTGAATTCTCTCTTCTGGGGAGTTTGGTAGACTAGCTTATTTGAGGAAAAGACACCCTTAAATAATAATATAATAATATAATAATAAATATTCCCAGAAAGTAAAGCGCTGAGAATTTCAATAGTCTTTCCTTCTCTTATGATTCCACCTAGATCCTGCATCCTCTCTGAGGATGTCTTGATTACCCCAGCCTGGACTCATCTGCTCCTCCTTTGGACTTTTATGGCTACACTTTCAATTCAACAGATGTGTTGTAAGTCTATTTAATGAGTGCCAGGTTACGGAAAAGGAGATATAATAATGAGAAAAACAGGGGCACTTTCCTGAAGGAGTACATAGCCTAATGGTGGATGGAGATACATATGCAAGTAGAAAACTATAATTTGGAAGTATGTACAAAAAATTAGGGGAACATAGATTAAGCAAGGGACAACCAGTTCTGTCTTGGATATTGGGTAAGATATCAGAGTATTGATAGTATTTGATCTGGACTTCGAAGGACGAGGAGAACTTCAGGTAGAGAGTGGGAAAAGGCCAGAGGAGAGAGAACAACTTGTACAAAGATGTGGGATCATGGACCAGGGGAAAATGAATGGGTATTTCAGAGTGGCTAGAATTTAGAGACCATTTTGGGAAAGTGGATAAAGAAGAGGTTTAAAATGTCAATTGGTGCCCAGTTGAGAAAAACTTTTTATTCTATGCTGATGAATTTGAACTTGATCCTAAAGGCAGAGGGAAATCGCTAGAAATCATTAAGCAGTATGCAACAGAACTCAGCCTCTGCTTTAGCAAGATCATCCAAATATAGGGATGAAAGAGGAGTGAATATCAGAAATTAAGTAAACTAGTTAATTTGAAGGCCTTTGCAGGAATCTAGCAGCTAAATCACACGTCCATTCTCAAGTTTTGTTGTACACAGACTGTCAGCAACATTTGACACAGCTGATCACTTCCTTCTCCTTGAAACACCTTCTTCCAGAACCACACTTACCTGGGTTTCCTCTGACCTCACAGGCTATTCTGTGTTAGTAAGGGTCTCTAACTCTAGATAGTTCTAACAGAAGATAATTAATGCAGGAATCGGTCATAAGAAAGGGAGGAGGAGCAAAAAGAGAAAGGCAAAGCTGCTGGGAGATTGAAAACTGCAGAAATCACTACCCCCCTGTGTAGGAGGATGAGAATACCAGGGACCAAGGGTCTCTTGGCCCAGATTCCTGCTGTAGGGGACACTTCACCCTTGCTCTTGCTTCCACAAGAAACCAGAAACATGAAGAAAGTAGCTTTTTTTCCTCCACTTACAATCCCCACTAGGACCATTGTTGGCAGAATGAAACCTGGAGCCAGCTGACAGGTGAGTCTTGGAAATGCAATTCCCAGGGTCCTGGTGACGTACGATGCGTAGGCAGGACTAAGAGTAAACAGATGTCACAGTTGACTCCTTTGGCTATTGTGAGCATCCATTTTCTCCTTTCTATTCATATTTAACATCAGATGTCTGCCTTGTATGCTGTCAAGATCCCTTATATAATGAAGATGCTTTTACTCTCTTCCAAGAAAGAGATATACAAAGTCCCATGAGTCATTGGATTCTCCTCTGGGTGATAGTAATTGCTTTTTTAGTTCTGTCACAATTCCACCTGGGTATTCTGTAACCTGAACACCAGGTTGTAAAGTTGAGCGATACTAACGTGCCTTATGTAAAATAAAAGCTCCATGGAGTGTAGGAGAAGAGGGGATAATTTATGGGCATCACCTATCTGTTCTCTCTCTCTCATCTGTCTAATCTGTCTAATCATTTGCCATCCGTTTATATCTATCTCTGTGAGTACATATACACACATAAAACAAGCAAGGAAATACGCATAGTTGCTATACCCTTCATTTCTGTTACTAGTCATGAGGCCATGGTTGATATTTATAATTTCCTTCATCAGATGCCCATTTCATGTTTCCTTTGGCCTTATCTAACACCTCAGATGTTGGGGACCTTCACCTGCTAATGGGATAGAGTGACCCAAACTTTCATTCCTGGAGGGTCTAAGTCTTAATAGTCCTGCTTTTATTACTGTAGTCTTGCATTACTTTTTATTCAGGGCTTGAAAATAATATGAGGTCTCTCATAGAATCTTCTAGGTTCCTAGCATCATTCTCCCTGCTTTCATTGTTTAACAGCATCTCTATTTCTCGTTGATAATAGGGATCAATTACCTCGGCTGAGAGAGTAACCCCTTCTTTAGGGGTTCAGTGGTAGTATGAGAAGCTCAAAGGAGCTGGGTATTAGTTTCAGCTTCTAGTTCTGTGGAACCTGTGTTTTGTCACCTGGTGAATGCACTCCTGTGGTGGGAACCAAGCCTTCTCTATCAGTAGACCTCAGGGTTTTGAAGAAATGGAGAATATAGGCTTATTGGGTATAACAATGAGAGGAACCACTCCCATTTTTGCCCTTGATTCCCAGACCTTAGTATTTTGGCCATATATTGGTCAAATCCACATCCTGGGGGACAGCACCACAACCTCATAGAGTTTTGACTCTCAGATGTGCCATCATTCAGTCTTCAGAGGTCTCTTCAACCACTGTGTCGGGCCAGCTGCTTTGGGGTGATGAGGTTTGTGGTAGGACCAGTGAATTACATGGGCATGCCCATTACTGCACTTCATTTACTATGAAATGAGTTCTTTTGTTAGATGTAGTGTTGGGTGGGATAGCATGACAGTGAATAAGGCATTCTAAAATTGAAGATTTGGATTCTAGCATAACTATTGCCAGCAGGGAAAGCAATTCCAGTGAAGAGAAATTGCTTCCCCATGTGATGAAGGGTGCAATGTAACCAGCCTGCTACCAGGTGCCATATTGAGTGAGGCTCAGCCTTGGTTTCTGCTGTTGGAAGGTTGAAAACTCAGCAGTGATAACTTCCATGTCGTTCTTGGTGAGGGGAAGTCCATGCCATTGAACTTAAGCATAGCTTCCATCTCTGCCACAGTGTCCACTTCAAACAGGAGTCCATTGAGCGAACACAGGGATGTCTGGGGAAAGAGGCCAACTGGCCTTAACAGAAGAAACCATCTTGTCCATCTCATTATTGAGAGTCTCCTCTGCAGTGCATGCCATTTGGTGAGCATTCACTCAGGGCACAAACATCCGCTGTGCCCATTTTAAGACGTTCACACACATACTGCTTTCCCTTCTTCATTTCCCTGATTTCTAAATGCTGAGATGCCTCAGCTTTCAATCCTCATATCTCTTCTCTGTCCACACTCTGTCTCTTGGTGATCTAATCTTGTTTCAGGTCTTTGAATGCCATCCAATTATTGACAACTCCAAAATTGATATTTCTAGTCTGAACTCTGGATTCCAGACTTGTAAATCCAGCTGACTGCTTGACTTCCCCATGTGAATATCCTTTTAGCACCTAAAACGTAATGTCCAAAGCTAAACTTCTAATCTGTCTCCCAAACTGCCTTCAGTCTTCATCTCATAAAACGGCCACTCTGTGCTGCTAGTTGCTTGGGCCCAGACCCTGAGGGCCCTCCTTGACTATTCTCTTTCACTCACACCCTGTATCCAGTTCGTCAATAAATCTTATTGGTTCTGTCTTCAAAATATATTTATTTCCCACCCCTCTTCACCATCCTGCTGCTGCTGCATGGTCTTACCCACACCCCGTTTTACCTGGATGACTTCCGTAGGTTCTTAACGTGTTTCCTTGTTTTCATTCTTGCTCCCTGACTGCCTTTCTCAACACAGTAACCAGAGTGATCTTGTTAAAACTGAAATCCTCTGTTTAAATCCTCCAGTGAATTTCCTTCCAGTGGCTCACAAGGCCTGGCCTCTTGGTATCTCTCTGACCTCACTGCTCCCTGAATATGGCAGGTACACTCCCGCTTCAGGGTCTTCCCCAGATAGCCACCTGACTTAATCCTTCACTCCATTCAGGATTTTGCTCAAGTGTAACTTTCTTGTACAGGCTTTCTCTGAATCCCTGTTTACTCCTACAATACCTTGCCCCCCATTTCTCTTCTCCTTCCTGCTTATTATTATTATTTTGGTCACGTAGCACCCACCACCATTTGTCTAGTAACTTATTTATTGGTTTGTTTATTTTCTGTACCCCTTACTTGAATGTAAGCTTCATGATGGCAGTGAAGCTGGTGGGTTTTCTTCACTGCCACTGGCAAATAGGAGGCACTCCATACCAGTTTGGTGAATGAATGAAGAAATTATGAGGACCTGAATTTGAGTAATATAGTGGACATGGAGAGGAGGGACAATTTGCAACTTGTTTCGGAAGACTCGGTGTTTGACTTGTTATATGTGGGATGAGGAAGGAATCAGAGGTCACACTGAGCTTCTATCTTGACCCTCGAACAAACCAGAAAAGGGGAGAAGAGTAAGAGTTTTGTTCATTTTGATGTACCATATACTGAAGGAGCTGGGATCTCTTCCATGAGTTCCTTGTCCTCCCAACTGGACTGTAAACTCATGGTGGGCAGGGAGCACTGTTTATATTACTCTGAATCTGGCACATGCCTAGCACCATTCTGGGCATCCAGTTGGTGCTCAGACATTCTTGTGCCATGGATCTGTTGGGCTGTGGACTCTAAACGTCCGGTTTCTCCTCCCTGGCAAGGAGGCTGCCCCAGGCCAGAGGAGGACATCGGGAGACACAAACCTCCCCTGAGACCTACATATACACTCTTGCAGGCTGCCCCAAGGTGCACCCTTAGCACCCTCATTGTTGGTTACCATTGCTGATGACACTGTGTTCCTATTCCAATTGGCAGCTGACGAGAACCTTTCAGGTAGGGTCAGGAACAAGGTAGTAGGAGGTGAGGGGGAGCCGGAGGGGGTTGTGCGGAGAACTCTGTGTTTTCTGAGAAATCAAGATCTCAGGAAGGTTTAATGAACTAAAGTACTTTTCCTTTAGAGTAAAATTTTACAGGACTTAAGGTCCTCACTTCACTGGATGTGCTCACCGGGGAGAGCATTCCTTGTGATTAATGAATTTGCAGATTGTGCTTCAGAGGACAGGCCTCCCCCGGGGCTTCGGGCCTCCCTTCTGAAGCCAGGTGAATACACTGGGTCTGCTCTGCAGCCTCCTGGGTTGTAACTGGGGTCTAGAATGCATGGGCATTGCTTAGAAGAAGCCTAACAACTCTAAAATGTGACTAGTCCTCTGCGCCCCCCCCAACCCCCCAGTACTAAGGGTAAGTCAGAACTCTTATCTCATGGGGGGTGGGTATGAAGAGTGTAGAAAGGTCCCCCCAAATGTCTTTCTCCCCAGTCAGGGGCTTAGAATTCTGAATTCAAATACAGGTAATCCTGGAAGGCAACAGGTTAAGGAACACTATACATGTCAGGAGTTCAGGAACCACTTTTCTTCTAATCACTTTATCACCAAGAACATTAAACTTGTGTGGCATAGGGCAGGAGTGGATGAATGAAAGAGAGAAGGGGAAGCAAGAAATAAAGGTGATTGTCACCGGCATCCCGCGTGTCTGAAGATCAGACAGTTAGCTGAGGGTTGGAGGCCATCTGGGGGCAGCTGGAGATACTAGATTGTCTTGGGACAAGAAGATTGGGAGGGGCGCTGAGTGTGAGGTAGGTGGTCTGCAGAGAGAATGCCAACTGTGAGAGGACAGTCCTGCCTGAGTCCCTCATTGCCACCATCCTCCTCACCAGTATCAAACTTTTTATGAATCCATACATGATCACACCAAGTTAAGGTTTCCCTCTTTTTCCTGTGATACTCCATTGTCCTTTGTGCCTTCTTCCCCCACCTGGGCACAGCCTGTCTCACATCTCAGAGTGGCCTGAGTATATGTTAAATTGGGCATACCTGGTATTGCACTTACCTGCAGGCCCATGATGGTTTGCCTCCATGCAGGTTCAGGTAACTGGAATGGAACCCCTATTCCTGCTCTTTTTTGCCTGCACCTGTTAAAAAAAAAAGGAAAGGAAAAAAGATCTGTTTCAGTATATCCTAATTCTTACCATCCTTTAAGGTCCAGCCTATAAAAGCCCTCCTTCGTGAAACTTTGCTCATCACGTTTTCTGGACTTAATTCCTTCCTCTTCTCAACTCCTACAGCACACATCCATATGGCTCTCATAGATTTATTACCTCATCCCTTCTTTAATTGTCATACATATATAATTCATTCAAAGGACCTTGCATAGTACTTGCTATGTGTTATGCATTGTGCTAGGTATGGAGGATGTATAGGTCAACGAAACCTACCTGGCTTCTGACCTCATCGAGGTCACAAGTTAACAGATGAGACACATACAAAGAAGTAATAGTAATCCAATGTGATAAAAGCCACAAGAGATGTATGAACAAAGTGTGAGAGAAGATGTCAGATGCTGGTTTAAAAGATGGTTATAGGGGAAGTGGCTGTGGCTCAATAGGTTGAGCTCCCGTTTACCATATGGGAGGCTCTGGGTTCAATTCCCGGGGCCTCCTGGTGAAGGCAAGCAGGCCCACATGGTGCGGTGAGCTATGGCCTGTGCGGTGTGGTGAGCTGGTGCAGCAAGAAGACGCAACAAAAGGGAGACAAGCAGACACAGAAAAACGCATAGCAGATAGACACAGCAAGCACAAACAGCGAGGGGGGAATAAATAAATAAAAATATATCTTTAAAAAAAAAAAAAGATGGTTGTAGGTGGCTACCTTTATATTTTTCATAAATATGAGATTTTCCAGCTATATTTACATATGTACACATATACAAATATGTACACACATATATATCCAGAGACTTTGATTGTGTATGTGTGTGTGTGTAACTTATAAAAGAGAAGTGCTATTTACTCATGAATTATACCATTTTAAAATTTTCATTTCTCCTGCTGTCTAAAATCCCCCCAGGAATGTATCCCTGCTTAGGTCAAAAAAGATACTTATTTGATAAAGCTTATTTGAAAAAAATCTGGATCTTTTCAACCATTTGTCAAGTTCTTTTCTCATTATACATCTGTTTCCTGTTTCTTTCTCCAAGAACAAAGAAAACAAAGGTTTTCACCTCTGACCCTTAAGCTTGGATTTCTCCCTGATTCCCAGAATTTAGCAGGTGCCTTTGTGATTCTTGTAATAGGTGCTCAGTAAATATCTGTGGAGTTCATGAGTGACTGATATATCCCTTGAGGGTAAGAATGTGTTTTTTCCTCTCTGCATTCCTGCTCTTTTCCTCATGCACAGCAGGCCTATACTGTCTAAACATTTGCTGAGGCAAAGAGCATTGCATTAGAGTAGGACAAGCATTGTATCTGAGTCAGATAAACCTGGATGGGAATGCTAGCTCTGCCTCTTGCTAGCAGTGTGTCTTCCGGGCAGTTTGCTTAACAATGAGGCCTCAGTTTCTTTTACTATAAAATGGGGATGTTATATAATACTCACTCTGTCTCAAAGGTTTGTTGTGGGGATTGAGAAGCATCCATGGTAATATATTTAGCACATAGTAGGGGCTCAATTAATGCTTTTCCTTCCTTGAATTTGACTCCCCACTCTTCTATGGAGGCATTTGTTGGTGTGAAGCTGGCGGGTAAAGTCAGGTCAGGTGTGGTAGGTTGAATTGTGTACTCTGCGTTAAACATGTTCTTAATTTACATTCCTGAGGGTGTGAACCCTTTGCAAATAGGACCTCCTAAAGGTGCTATTTTTAGTTAGGGTGTGGCCCAACTGAATGAGGATCGCCTTCATCCATATTACTGGAGTCCTTTATAAGCAGAAATTCAGACATAGAAAGAGAAAGCCACAGGGAGGAGCCAGAAGCCAGAAGTCAATGGAATCCAGAAAGGAAAGGAGAGGACCTCACCTGTGGTGGGAAGTAGGGAATTGGCCAAGGGAACCCCAAGGATTGAGGCAAGCCTGTACTGGAATGCAACCGACCTGGAGAGGAAGCAGGCTTGAAACCCTGAGACCACACACTCCGGTGCTCAGCCCAGCTATTGTGTGCTAGTTGTTACACTAGCCCAGCAAACTAAGATAGTAGGCTTTGCCCTGGATCCACGGCCAGCTCCTGGCCCTCCTTGCACACCTGGTCCACCCACTGGTGTTTCCTCAGGCCCAGCGTCTCCTTCTGGTCTGAGTGCTTGCCCTGCAGCCTGGTGTTAACTAGGTGGGTTTCCTCATCCTGTTTTCAGTTTTATTCCCTGGTAACTCCCTCCACCCTTTGGAAGACCCCATCTGCTGAGAGGGCAGGGGTGGGAAGGCTTTCTTTTTCTCTTGGTTTTGTTTGCTTGGCACAGGACGTCTTAAGCCTAAAGGTTACATTTTCATCTCTTCTAGCTCTGTTACTGTCCCTCTATGCTGGGATCCAGGAGAAAGGGGACTGCCATCTCCTTAATTCTCAGCTTTTGCCTTTCCCTCTGGGGAATGCTGGTGGGTTTTGCTGTGTTGCCTTCCTCATGCATCTACCAGTGTCTGCTTTACATTTATGGCTAAGCACCATGTCAGGGAAAGGATGCTTTTCTAGATCAGGATCACAGCTGGGTGGAAGGGGCGGCTCCATAGCAGCACAGAGGTGCGTGAGACACTATGACCCGAGGACCTCTTTCTACTGGGGTAGATTCTCAGAATCCACCTAAGACCTACCGAGTCAAACATGCTGGAAGTGGGCCAGGGATCTGCATCTAACAGGCTCCCCGTGGGAGGAGCACTGTCCTGCGGCACTTGGTCAAGGTCACACAGTACTGAGCGCTGAACCTGGGTCACTTCCCTTCTGTGGGCCTCAATTTCCTCATCTAAAAAAATGAGGTCAATAAACTAGATTAATACTGTCCCCTTCTGAGCTCTCTGATTTACCAACAGAACACCAGTATCTTTACTCTTCTTTGTTATCAGTTAGGGGTTCACTTTGAGGAAACCTTCTCTGATTGCCCTTACTCATTCTCTGGATTGGGTACCTCAGTATTCCTGTATTTCCTTCTGCATCTTCTACCATAGCACTTATCACTCTGTGTAGGAAATAACGTGCTCCTTTGTTATGGGATTTTTCCTAGTAGACTGTGAGCATCTGGAGAGCAGGATATGGGTCTTTTATCTTAGTATCCTCAGTGAGTAGCCCAGTGGCCAGAATATCATAGTCATTCAGTAGACGAAGGAAGGAATAGAAGATGAAAGGAGGGAGGGAGGGAGGAAGGAAGGAAGGGAGGGAAAGGAGAGCAGGCCAAACTTGAATCAGAACAGCTCTGGGTCCTCACAAGTGCTTCCCAGATCCAGTTGTTAAAAGCTCTATTAATTATGTGGAACTCTTGTCCCCAATGTCTTTTTCTTCTCTCTTTGTGGACTTCGTGTTTTGGAGAGAACACTTGATGCCCCTGTAGGCTTGATGTTAGGGAGAAATAAAGAGCTCTGACTTGCTTCTGCAGAGCCAAGATGGATATTCTGACCCATTCCAAGTAGAACATAGTTTTGAGTTTGTTTTCTCAGAATTTGGAGTGGCCTACATGTCGCCATCCATACTTTTACATGTTGATAGTGAAGAATGACTTTGTAGATGGAAGAATGCAAAGTGGAGGGAAGAAGAACTCTTGTGTGTCCGTGTGCATATGTGTGTATTAATTCAACAAACAAAATTTATCTGGCACATTAATAAGCATTTCATTGGGGTGGGTGTGGATAAGCCCCTTGTCTTAATTAATCCCCATTTAACAAATGAGGGAACTAGCCATGGATGGGAGAGGCAAGGATCACTGTCTTTATAGTTGAGAATAATTCTTAACATACACTACACACCCCTTGCTATTGTACTCGAGTAATAGGACTGACAGCTTGATAGAGCCTACTTAAATTATGGTGCCAGGCCACTGATTTTTCTCTTGGCTTTGCTGATGCTTGCCAACCTGCTCCTCCCCATCACAGAATCAAGTCTACGAGGAGACCTATGAGAACTCTAGTGAGGCAAAAAAGTTGAATATCATGAGTCAACTTTGCCATGGACTCTCTTTGACCTATAATGGGTCAGATCCTTCACCTCTAATTATTTTCTTAGTTTACATAGAAGAAATGAAAATGGCATTGACCAACCCCATGGGGTGCTGGGTGTGAATAAATCTTGAAGTGACTGTTTTGTCGTCAGTTAAGTGCCATAAAAATGTTCAATATAATGGCTGATTATTTTTCTTTAATCTTAAATGGTACCTAGAATGGAAAAGCCCTATCTTGGTAGCAGAAATTCATTATCTCAAAAGGAGTTTAATGGCTGCTGTGCAAATGAACTGGAGGAAGTTAAATTGTGGAATGGGAAGGAGCTGAGAAAAGTGAAATGAGTTGTGCATTAAATTTAGATAAACACAATTATGTGTAACTGAATTATCATGCTTGCAGGCAGGCAATGTATATTAGGCACCTGTGTTTTGATTAAAATCGATTCAGGTGCATGCCCTTAGCATCCCTGTAGAGTAGCATTGTACCTAAAACATTGTCCAGGTACATGAGAGACACTCAGGATATCATCTGATATCCATGTCCCCAGCTGGAGAAATGTAAAGAGCTGTGGGAACAGACTGACCAACCTCAAACCATTTCAGAAACCCAATAACCAAATTGTAGGCAGCTCCAGATTTCTTGACTTCAGCTGGAGTCAGGTAAGTGGTCCTGGAGTCCAATGGAGCCCAGTGACCTGCTTTCTCCATGGTGGGGGCAGATGCCAATGATGGAGGCAGATGGTCTCAGCAGATGCTGGGGACTAGGCCTGCCTGCCATTCATTGTGACTGCTAAGGTCCTACTGATGGAAGCACAAAATATCTTTGAACCCCACTTGTAGACAGAAAGAATCAGGCTTTGTTTATTTTCATTCTTAAAATGCCCAATCCTGTATAATAGAGTCATCTCTAGATCAAAAGCAAGCCCAGCCTCTGATCTCCAGGTAGCCTTACTTGCAAACAAAGCCAGCCAGCCTGTACCTGACCTTGAGGGAGGACAGATGTGGAGAAACAACTGTTGGTGCCTAATGAATTCCTGTTGGCATGCTTTATTTCAAATGCAGAGTATCGTTGGGATTAAAATAAGTGCTACCAGTTACAAGTATGCATTAAATTAATGATTTTTTTTTTTTTTCCTCTTGCTTGATCCTATAATATCCTCAACTCAGTGGATAAATGCTAAGCCCTCCTCTGGGTGATTTGCTGTGCACAGAGTATTGTTACACAAACTAAACTAAGCTTCCTTTTTTTCCCTTCTGTTTCTTCCTACCCACCCTCATACCCACCCTCTTCACAGGTCATACTTATCCTGACAAAGCTGTACGACTTCAACCTGGGGAGCGTGACTGAGAGTTCACTTTGGAGGTAAGTGGATTAGAGATTCTTAACAAGCTGCTCTGACTCAGCTCACATGAGAAATGCAAGCTAAACAGTTGGGAAGCATGCTTTGGAAGGAACAGAGACTCTCTCTCCTCCTGAAAGCCTTCTGTGATGTCTCAGGTGGAAGTGACGGCCGCCACCTGTGAATTCCCTTAGCATTCGCGTGTCTTACTGGGGCCAGTGACATCCTCTTTGGCATTGGCATTGCTTCTGCATTCCTGCAGTGTCTCCTTCCACTTGACGGGCTCAGTATCTGGTTAGAGAGCTCGGGCGAGCCTGCCCCAAGTGAGGAAGGAATGTCGGTAAGAGAGCATGAGGTAGGAGGAACTCCTGCCTTGGGTGGGAGTCTTGGCCCAAGGACTGTTTTCAGCCCTTTGCATCTGCAAGGCCATTGCATCTGTAAGATGCCTTGCTTCTCCTGGAAGCCAGTGCCTGGGAGAGCAGCTCCACTTAGGAGGCAGGGCTGCCTGATGACTTTCATGGGCTCTAGAAACTTTTGCCTTCATGGGCCCCTTCCCCTTTAAAAATATATTTTATGATTACATTGGTATAAAGAGAAATATCTTAATATCATATATATACTTTTTTTTCTTCAGCCTAAAAGTTCATTTTTTTCCTTTTGATCTTAAAAGAAATTAAAACATTTTTTTGTGGGCCCCTAAAAGTGTTCTGGGCCCAGGCACTCTACTTCTCAGGCCCACTGGGTAAGTCGGTCCTGATGGGAATGCTGGGACACACAGAACAAAGGAGAAGAAGATGTCGGCAGGTAAAGTCAGAGGCGGCTTTAAAGAAGCCGTGAAACTAGGAGTTTCTCTGGATAGGGTACAACCACACACCCTTATAAAAGCCTCTTCCCATGCGCGCGCGCACACACACACACACACACTCACACAGGCATTCACACAGTGCAATAGCCAATTTCATCAGCCCGTGACGCGGTGTTTTATCCTCTCTGCTTATGTCCGTGGGACTTGGAGGGCTGTGTATTTCTGTTCCCTTTGCTTTGTCATGTGGACGGGGTCCCAAAGCGTTTAACTGGCTCCATTGCCATCCGGAGCCTTGTCCTAAGTGCTTCCTGGGGCCTTGGAGCAGAGGGGTCTGGGATGTGAGTATCGTGTGCCTTGCTTCTTCCTCTGACCAGCCAGGGCCTCTCTCACAGAGAAGGGGGAGCAATCACAGCATCTATTAAATATTTAGGGGTTAATTTCTCCTATCGACTGAGGCCTGCCTCCATTTGCACAGAATGTCTAAAACCTAATTTTGCTGCTTTGTGAAAATCGGCAGAGGTATAAGTAACCAGGGTGCCTCTAATAGATGGAAGCATGGCTCTTTCCACTCACGTGGTACTTCCAGGAATTAGATCCTCAGTGAAACCTTTCCTTCAAGCACAAGCAAGCACAAGCACAATGATGCTGTGGTGATGCTTTAATCCTGTCTTCAGTGCTGTCTGCTTGGTACAAATAATGAAACAAGACAGAGAATCCTGTCCTTATACTGAGGAGCAGCCATCCTCGGCACCCCATGTTTCAGCAAAGGTTTGGGTAGTTGTAGGAGTGGGCCAGGCAAATTCAGGGAACCCAGGGCAGTCGCTGAGTGTCAGAGACCCTTAAGTTAGGAAGTGTGCGATCCTAAGAGCCAGCAAGTCCACGGACATGTACCAAAGGAAAAATGCAGCCGAGTGGCCCTGGGAGCATTCTGGTGTCCAGCTACTAGGATTCAAGTCTCCATTTGCCCACCCAACAGGCCTGGTAACTTTGAGCACTTTCCTTAACCTTCTAAGTCTCAGTTTCCCTGAAGGTAAAATGGGGATTGTGCAGAACCTTCCTTTGCTCCAACTACCTGGTCCTTGTCGTGCCTCAAACACACCAACGACACACCTAACCAGAGCCTTTGCACGTGGCTCTTGCCTCTGCCTGGAGCTCTCTTCTCCCAAATGCTGGGTGTCTCCCTCACTTATGTCTCATCTCTGCCACAAGCCCCCTGAGCAGTGAGGCCTTTCTCCAGCACTCCACAGTCCGTCACTCGCTACATTTTCTTCCTTAGCACTTATCACCATCTGGTATGATAAATATTTATGTATTGCCTTACTTATTGTCTACTGACATGCACTACCATTCAAGCTTGCAGAGAGGGAACTTTTTCCCTTTTAGTTAATGCTATATCCTCAGTACCTAGAACCATACCTGGCATACAGCATATGCTTTATAAATATCTGCTCACTGAATAAATGAATGAATGAGTAGTTGAAAGGATTAAATGAAATGATAAATGTAAAAACACTTAGGGGAGTAACTCCCACAGAGGAAGTGCTCACTTAATTGTAATTATGAATGATTATTACAACCCTCCATGTTTGTATAGAGTTTTTACTCCATTATTTACTTTTTTGTTTTATAAGGACCTATTACTGCAGAGGTCTGACACTAAGGAGATGGGTTCTGTGTTGTCTAGGAGTTAGCAGAGGTCTTCAGGGTGGTGTTGGGGTGGGATAGGGAGAGGAGAAGGTTGGCTTAGAATGTTGTCCCTTGTGCAGACTGGGTGGAATTGGAATAGCAGTTTCTACCAAGTGAAGGACAAGAGTCTCTGAGCTGGGCATTGGAATGAAGAGTGGGATGCAGTTTGGCAAATGAAAAGTGGAAATATGTCCCTAGCATAGGGCAAAGGCCAGAAAGGCTAAGTTACAGAGAGAATAGCAGAGAGAACTGCTGTGAATTGGACCAAGTCTGGAGGGAGGATGTGGGGATTCAAAAGGGTCACAGAATGGGTCAAAGCAAAGGGGGTCAGTCGAGTGTAGTTAACAGATAACACATTCTACATAGTCTGTCCTTTAGGGATTTGAAAAGCTCACGGATATTATGGGCTTTCTCTCTGGATAAATATCATACATGAATGCATTATTGCATCAGCTTTCAGAGGATTCATGAACCTGATAAAGCCCAGCTTATGAACCCCCAGAGAGAGTGTGATTGAGGAAAGGCACTGCTTCTCAACTGTCCAGGGATTTCCTACTAGCTGGAGTCTTCACACAGGGAGCCTTCTGACTTTTATCCCCGGAAGACCTGCATCTCCCATCCTCTTTTCTGTACTGATAATGATGATGTATTTTACAGTTAGGGCCTAGAGCAATACCGTTGTCCTTACTAATGCAGTGTGCAGAGAAAAGAAACTAAATTAAATATGCACCCTTTCAGCTTCATGATTTGGTTCAACATGTTTAACCAAGTTGAAATTGAATTTGGCGATTCTCTTCAATTTTCTGTACAACAGAGAAGCCTGGAGCAGCAGCTGTCATGACAAGATGACACCTCCTACCAGGATAGAGTGTGATAGAATTATTTGCCTCACTGGATTAATAATTCAAAGGCTATCCACTTCTAAATAGACAAAAGACAGTGTAACAGCATGACACCGTGTAGCAGTATCTTGTGCCCTTGTGACATTCTCTCTGAAACTCCTTGGTGCTGTTATGGTGCTGGCCGTGGCTTTCCTCCACCAGCACCAGGATGTCATCTAGCACAGCCATCTCTTGGCATCCCTTTGAGAAAGGACACTTCACATACAGGATTTCAAGCTTAGAGAATTAGTGACATTGGGGACTGACTCTTCTAAAGGATCTAGGGCTTTACTCTTAGGGAATTTTCAGCCTGTTGTGGGTCAATGCTCTTAGCTGCCCCATTAATGTATCAGTATTTGTAATACAGTCCCCATTAGATTTTATGGAAACCCTAACAAAGGAGGAGAGTTAAGGGCAGGAGGCTGAGAATCAGACTAAGGGCAGTAGACTAAAGTTGTGAGTAAAGTCTGGGGCAGACTGCCCGGGCTCAAGTTCCTATTCCACCACTTAGCCACGGAGTGACCTGGAACACATAACTGCACCTCTCTGTACCTCCTTTGCCTTGTCTGTGCAGGAGGATTAAAATAGCACCTACCTCACTGGGTTGAAGTGAGGTGTAAATGAAATACTCTATGTGCTAGCTTCTTTACCATGCAGGCTCATCCCAACCTTTGCAACAAACTTGAGAGTTGGGTAATACTAGCCCCAATTTGCAGATGAAGACATCAAGTGTTGGAGAGGTTAAAAACTTGCATCAGCTGATAAATGGGGGGTCTTGGCCTCCCTGGCTCCTAAGTCATGCTCATTCCACCCCAAGAGGATTCACCAACTCCTCTAGAGTAAGAGACGTTTTTATGAGCCAGAGAGTGTGATGGCATAGAAAGTGGGAGAGGGAGGAAATTTCAGAGTGGGAAAATTGCTATAGAATGTTGGGTGGGATTTTAACTTCTAGGCTAAAACACTCCTTGTTCAATTTAGGTGGACACTTTCTAGTACCTTAGTAAAATTATTTTAATTTTCTAGTAGTCAATAATGTAAAATGAAAGAGGTGAAATTAATTTTAATATATTTTCTCTAACCCGATTATATAAAGCCATCATTTCAATGTATAAGCAATATAAAAATTCTTAGAGATATTTTATATTCCTTTTTTTGTATAAGTTTTCAGAATCCAGTGTGTATTTCACATTTTATGACACGTGTCAGTTTGGACTAGCCACCTTTCAAGTGCTTAATGGCTACATGTGGCTAATGGCTGCCATAAAGGATAGTGGCAGTCTAGTCCCTTCCTTTCAAATGTTGTCAGTTCATTTTGGGGATAATTTTTTCCCCATAGAAATACACGTCTATTTTATCAAAGGACAAAAGGGAAACACTTTACTTTTACTTTCGTTCCTTGTCTGTAAGGGAGTTAATCTGTAACATTACAGTGCTTGGAATATGTGTGACATTCCATACAAAACTCTGATAACCCAAAATGGAAGATGGGAATGTAAACAGGAATAGAGAAGGATGAGTCACCAGAACATTCAGGCTGCTAATCTTTGAGTCTGGGTAATTCTGAAATCATCATAGGGGTCACCCCTAGAGTCAGGGAACCTTAGGCTAGAAAGGATAACAGTGATCATTTCTCCTTAAGCCAGAGCACCTTTCTGTTTCAGAGATGAGGATGTGGGCTCAGGGGGAGGTGGGAACGGATTACTGGGATCACTGCACTGGGAGTAGGAGTCCTCCCTGGCTCAAATCTGGGTCTCCTCCCACAGTGTCATCTGTCCCCTGAATGAAACCCCACAGCTGGGCAGAGATAGCCCCTTTTCCCTCTCCTCTATTCCCAGCACAGACAGGCTATCGGTGCATGACGTCAGGTGTCGTGGACTTAAGCCCAGGGACAGGCCTCGCTCACTTCTGTAAAGCTGCCCATGGCACATCTTTGTTGCCATCTTCGTGCCCCTTTGCACACATGGGTGAATGTGTTTCTCTGACTCTTTTGATGGCAATTATAGTCCACAGGTTAGGGAGGAAAGAGGTCACTAGCATCTCGAGGTGGAAACCATGATAGGGCCAGTCAATCCACTGCTCAAAGTTGTTAAGTCTTTAGTTTTGAACCTAAATCACAGTTGGGATTTATGTTTCTGGCTCATAAATCACTTCGTGGACCCAGTTCTATAAGATTTGGATGTTAACACTCTGGCAAATAAATAAACATGCAAAAGATTAAAACACACGTGAAAACACACACTAACACACACATACATGAAAGTTTGAGGAACCCTTTCCCTGGAGGGAGATGAGCTAGCAAGCAGTTCTCCAGTGTCCATCTGTCCATCCCAAGTCCTAGTCTCCAGGCAAGTGTCCCTGATTGGTCAGCTTCAGATCGAAATGTACCAAGGCTGAGGAATTGGCAGGGGTGAGGTCTCCACGGGAACCTTCCGGCTACTGAATTAGGGAGTCCTCACAGAGCCAAAAGAATTTGTAACTGTCCATGCAAACCAGGAATCCTTTACAACTGATGGTCCCTCCTCAATTGCTCTCACCTCCCTTTCTCTCTTTAGTCCTTCTCTCGCTTTATTTCATCTACCCCTAGCTCATAGGGATGGGAGACATTCTGCTGTTAGAAAATCAAGTAGGCTGCACAGGCTTTCCTCCTGTGTGCCTGGGCTTAGGGTCCACAGAGCAGGGGGCTTAGTCCAAGGTTTCCAGTTAGGCTGTTTGTGGAGTGTGTTGCTTTCCAGGCACATGCTCTGCAGCTTTCTTGACCGTCCTCCCTGGGTAGGGTGCCCCTGATAGCTAGCTTCACATCCTTACCCTCTCTCAGGGGTTTGCTTGATTCTCTAGCCTGTGAGCCTTCTGAGGCAGGGGCCACATGGCCTCCCCACTTCTGGATCTACACTGCCTAGCAATTAGGGTACAGTACAGAAGGGCTTGGAGAATTGAACTGGACTTTCCAACAACCCCCCAAGTCATCCTAGAGCCAGCCCCACCTTGCTTTGTCCCTTTCCTTGTCTTGAGTTGTCTCATCGTCCTGCCACTTGGGAATCCTGTGACTTTTCAATTGGTTCTCAGGCTGTCATCTGGACCATCTATTTCCTCCTCTACTTGACCTTTCTGGGGGATGCTGGGTTTTTATAGAAAATGGAGACCTTTTGGACTTATTAATTTCTTGTTTGCCAAGAAAACCCTGATAATAATTGCTGAGACATCCCAGAAGTTATTAGTTTACAAATTTTAATGACACTCATGGTTTATTTATGTACTTCCCTCCCTCTACAGCTGCTCACCCCTATTCCTTAGAGGAATTCCTGCTGAATCTAAGCGAATTAATGGAAACAAAACTGCAGATTGGAATGGCATTTTTTTCTAGGCTGTTAATTAAAAGCTTTCTGTCCCATTCGCTAGGCTCTTCATGTGCAGGGTCCCCAAAGCTGGGATGATACAGGCTGCAAAATAATCCCTCTAGAACTGGGAAGTTCTTCTATTTGCTTTTGGTGATAATAAATCTAGTGAAATCTCCTGAATGGGTCACAGAACATTCAGCCGAACAGATATTAATTGAGCATCAGTTATGTAAGCAGTTCTGTGCTCACTGTTGGGGGATGTAGAATAAGCATGCCATGATTGTCTTCAAGGACGAGGAATGTTTAGTTTGGTTGGGGAGATAATATTAATATACATAGGATAAAATGGCAAGCATACACAAGACTATATAAAATACAGTACTTGGATGAGTGGTACTGCTCTAAAAATATTTACTTTTTAAATTATTTTCATACCGCCTCATTCTTTGAAGGATACAAAGCAATTGTAGGAATGAAATGGAGAAGAGATCAACATGGCATATATTTTCATTTGTGTTATTGAATATAAAACATCTCATTTTCCCATTAGGATATAAGGCTCTTGAGAGGAAAGACTATTTCATAAATCAGTAGACCCCATAGTCCTTAGACATTACTTGGCAAAAGATGAGATAGCCCTGTGCTGTGGTAAAGGGCATGGGTCTGGATTTAGATTGCCTGGGTGTGAATCCCAGCCCTACTACTAACTCACTGTACCACCGTAAGCAATGCTTAAATCTCTTCAAGCCTCAGTTAGTTTATCCATATAATGGGATAATAAGCTCTGTCTCAAAGTGGGTTTTGTGAGGATTCAATGAAATAATGCATGGAAAGGAAAATGCCTGGAACCTGCTTTGTACTTAATATAATAGTTAATTATTATGTGTTCATAGGGCCATATCCTCTAAGCCCGGCAGCTCTGACCAGGCTCCAGTTGACAGCTATTCTGATCTTTAAGGGGGTGGGGTTCAGAGCAAATCTAAAATCCTAGTCACACACTGTTTCGGAATGGTGCATTTCTGGAGAGAAAATCCCTGAGGCTTCTCGTTCGGATACTCATCTGTACCTGACAAAAGAGGATGGTTAATGCATTGCATACGATTACTATCATCATCATCATCATCATCATCATCATCGGTGGTGGTGGTGGTGGTGGTGGTGGTGGTGGTGGTAGTAGTAGTAGTAGTAGTAGTAGTAGTAGTAGTAGTAGTAGTAGTAGTAGTAGTATTTTGGGATAGTATGCAAAGCACAAGCTGGTTATTTTCTTTTTAATGCAGCCATTAGGGGAGCTAAGCCCAATGAAGGATTTTGCTATGTCCTAAGTAATTGACCTGGAAGGCAGGGTAGAATCATTCATGCTTCTCAAACATGCATATCCTCAGAATTACTTGTAGACTGTGTTAAAAATCTTGATCCTTCACCCTACCCAGGAGGCCCCAATTCCGTAGGGCTGGGCGTTACTTGGGAATTTATAATTTTAAAAGTTCCCTGATTGATTCTGATCTGTAGGTAAGATTTGGAATCTGAAGGGTCACTGAGTTCAGAGGAAGCTTGGGTCTAGGCCCAACTCTGTTACTAATTAATTGGATTACTTATGCCAGCCTTCCCTTTCCTAGTTAGTGAAGGCATTGGGTGAGATGATTTCTTTTAAATCCCTTTCAACTCCTAGTGCACAGACTGCTATCCTGGGAAGTCGAAGAGGAAGCCCACGTAGGATTTATGATGCCCAATAGATACCTTCTATGAACTAATGACCCCACCCTCTGAGCACAGCCACCCTCCTTAAAAAATCTGGTGGTGAAATTGCACACCAAAGTGTCAACAATATAGACACATTCTGCTAATTTGTTGTTCACTGATAGATAGCAGCTAGTTGGCAGGCATGAGCCAGCACACCTGTCCAAAGTGCCGTGGTGGATGGTGGTCATGGTAGCATGACACTGTGAATGTCATTAAGAGCTCTGAATTATTTATTTGAATGTGGTATAAAAGGGGAAATGTTAGGTTGTATATATGATCTAGAATAAAATTAAAAAAAAAAAATCCATGGAGCTGCACAACAAAAACAGTGATCTCTAAGTTAAACCAGGGACAATAATAGTACAATTATAAAAATGTGCTTTCATCAATTGTAACAAAGGTTCAGCACCAATGCAAGATGTTACTTAAGGCAGTATGTGGGAATCCTGTATTTTATGCATGATTGTTCTGTAAACCCACTAGTTCTCTAATAAATAAAAAACAAAACAAAACAGGGAGCATCATTCAATCTATGAAAGTCTTTGTTTCAGAAAAATAGAATGAGAAAGGAGTTTGCCCTAAATTTGGGACCATCAGATATCGTACTTTGTTAGAGAATAGAGAAATGAAAACACTGGAGAAGCAGATCTAGATTACAGATTTGATGTTTTCCTATTTATTATGGGAAAGAGGGCTTCTTTTATGGCCTGGTCTTTTATCCTTCCACTAGGCAGGACTCCGGCATGTGTAAATCTTGATTTTGGTTCAGTGGCTGAGAGAATATTACACTTTTGTATAGATCGTGTCTGTTGACTGTTATTTTATGTTGTTTTTCCTTTCCTCCAAATGCAGTGCCATTTTATCACAAGCATAAATAACCCGACCATTTGGAGAAGGGGTGTCAAATTCTGCCCATCCCTTTTCACAGCCTGAGCTCCCTCTCATTTTCTTAGCGGTAGATTCATTAGCTTCCTAATGAAGTTAACAAGTGAACAAGATCAGACAGTTCCTTCTAAAATAATATTTATAAATGGCTGCATTTTTGTACTCTCTAAGGTAAGCCTTAATTTATCTCTCTTGCAGATGTCCATGTGTGTAAATCTGTGATAGGTGGTCTTTTAAAAAAGGAAAAAAAAATTCAATTCAATAGGAACCTATTTACAAGTTTATAGGAGAACAGATTTTACATACCCAATTACTGCTTATATATAACAACTATAAAGATTAGGTAGTCAGGCTTTCAAGTTACTTTCTCATCATTTGGTGGCCAATTACTTTATTGGATGTAGACTGTAAATGTTGTTAGGAGGCTTCTGGCAGCTTCCCTACAAATACCACTGCCCTCGACATTATTTGGGGAGCAATAAACTGGTGAAAAAAAAAAAGGCCTCTCCTCTCCCTCGCATGTCTGCAAGGTTTATTTTCAGGAATCCTTGAACTTAGAGGGGAAGCATTTCATATCTTGCTGTTGTTTCCAAATGTTTTGTGTCCAGGATAAAATGCAATACATAGGATTTTTTCTTGTGAAAGATCCCCCTTACAATGGTACCAAGCTTTTAAATTTGTGTAGTATTTGTACACTTCCCACATGTCATCATCCACATGATTTCATGACAAATCGCTTACTTCTGGGAGGAAGGTAAGTCCCCTAACATAACCGTTCCATTTCATAGATAGACAAACTAAGGTCCTGAGAGGATTGGTGGTCAGTGAATTTAGACCTGGGACCTAAATCTAGGTCTCCCAATTCTCATATTAGTAATCACTCTTTTCTGGACTCTTGTACAGCAACCATTCATATTTTGTGAGAAATCTATGCCCAGTGTATTACTTTGGGGACTTGGGATGGACTTCCTTGGATATTTGTCTAAGTGATTTTCAATTCTGGTGGATCATGAGAATCACCTGGGAAATTTAAGAAAATCTATTTTCCTTGGCCTTATTCTAAACCTCCTGAATTAATTTCCAGGCTCAAGAGCTTGGAATTTATAGTTTTAAAGAGCTTCCCACTTCATTCCGACGTAACCACTGACCTAAGAGATTTCACGGCTATTTTTGCTTCTTAGAGGTCTATAAAAAATTGTTTTGGGAAATCTTAACTCTGGCAGAGCACTTTTCCTCTTTTCTATTTTCCCTATGGCTGGCTTAGAGTGACGAACACCATCATTCATGCAAAAATCCATAGCTGCATCCTCATCTTTATAAAATGACAACCATAAAGGTTAATAATTGGAATGAGCTCTGGAACTTCCTAATTAGCTCACATTCTGTCAGCATCAGGCTTGCTTAATTGGGCAATTAACTTTGATCTTAGAGAATGGTGCCACAAGACAATGGTCATGAGGTACTGTTCCTCATGGAGTTGTGATTGAGATAAGCCTTGTGAGGGTAAGAAGGCAGCTGGGAAACTAGGCTCCCTGGGGGATCAGAGAGCACAGAAAATAAGAAATGGTTTCCAACATGACTTGGAGGACTTTATATTCATAAATGGTTTTTTGTATGCAAGCAATAGAAATCATCAGTAACTTAAGCAAGATACAGGGTTTCTTGGAAAGATACTGGGATGGCTCAATATTTGAAGGAAGCTCTAGGAACAACAAAATCCTAGGCATCTTCAGGTATCACAGCAGCTGGATGTTAATCTCTATTCTCTACTGAGCTGCAATCAGATGGACCCAGTTAAGTGGTCAAAACTTTAACCAATCCCTGTGTTCAGGGAGTGAAGAATTTCCTGGTCTACTCGGGCTATTCATTCCTGTGCATAGGGAGCTCGGGACCATTAGAAAAAGTCTGGGAGAAGGTGCTGAGAATAAAAGCCTGATAGCCTCCACAGAAAATTGCATGTTTTCTGATGGATCCTAATGTTAGGGTGACTTATACAATGCAAATTTTTAAAGGACATCACTTCAATTATACTATTAATTTAAAAGGCTATCGTTCATTATGTGTCAGGGAATGTGCTAGAGGTTTTATACATAAATATATCATTTACAACAGCTTTGCAAGGGGATTTATCCCACAGATAGATGATGAACCAGAGGTTCTGACAGCCAGCAGAGAATGGAGGTAGAATTTGAACTGAGGTGTCTATAATTCCAAAGTCCATGGTTTCTCTACTTGGCCGCTCTAGATAGTTTTTTTTTTTTTAACTTTTAAAATGCTTTTTAATTGGAGTAATATATACAACTCAAAATTTTCCATTTTAACCACTTTCAAGTGTACAACTCAGTGATATTAATTACATTCAAGATATTGTGTTACCATCACTGCCATCCATTACCCTAATGTTTTTGTCACAGAAACTCTGTACCCATTAAACAATAACTTCCCTTTCCCACTCCCCACTCCCCACTCCCTGGTAAACTGTAATCTACTGTCTGTCTCCATGAAATTTGCTTGTTCTAGGTATTTCTTATAAACAAGATCACACAATATTTGTCTTTGTGTATCTTGCTTATTTCATTCAACATGATGTCTTTATGGTTCATCCATGTTATTGAAAGTATCAGACTATCACTCCTTTTTTACACCTGAGTAATATTCCATTGTCTGTATATCCCACATTTCATTTATTCTTTCTTCACTTGATGGACACTTGGCTTTCTTCTACCTTTTAGCTATTGTGAATAGTGCTGCTATGAACATTGATGTATAACATCTGTTCAAGTCCCTGTTTTCATTTTTTTTGGGTATTGTGTTAGTCAGCCAAAGGGGTGCTGATGCAAAATGCCAGAAATCAGTTGGTTTTTATAAAGGGTATTTATTTGGGGTAGAAGCCCACAGTTACCAGGCCAAAAAGTGTAAATAACTTCCCTCACCAAAGTCCATTGCCACGTGTTGGGGCAAGATGGCTGCTGATGTCTGCTAAGGTTTTTCAGGCTTCTTGGGTTCCTCTCTTCCCGGGGCTGTGTTTCTCTCTGGGCTCAGCTCCTCTGTTTCCTCCACAAGGTCAGCTGTAGACTATGAGGCTCTCTAGGCTTTGCCTCTCTCCACAAGGCCAGCTGTGAACTGTCAGGCAAATGGCTCATTTCTTTTCCCGGAGCCTTCTCTCCTTCACAACCAAGCTCTTCTGTGTGCTTACTTCCCCGGGCTCCAGCATTAAAACAGCGTCAAAACTCCAACTCAAAACTACTCCTATTCTGTCCTTTGCCATGTCTTTTTATCTTTGAAACCCACCCACCAAGGGGTGGGGCTCAACGCCTTACTGATGTGGCCCAGTCAACGTCCTAATCATAACTTAATCATGCCCAGATTAACAGACCGGTTTACAAGCATAATCCAACATCTATTTTTGGAATTCATAACAATATCAAACTGCCAAACTGCTACAGGTATATACCTGGAAGTGGAATTGCTGGGTCATATGGTAATTCTGTGTTCACTTTCTGAGGAATCAACAAACTCATTTCCATAGTAGCTGCACCATTTTATAATGCCTCCAATAGTGTGTAAGGGTTTCAATTTCCCCACATCCTTGCCAGCACTTCTTATTTCCTTCCTTCCTTCCTTCCTTCCTACCTTCCTTCCTTCCTTCCTTCCTTCCTTCCTTCCTTCCTTGCTTCCTTAATAGCCATTCCTAGTGGGTGTGGAGTGGTATCTCATTGTGGCTTTGACTTGCATTTTCCTGATGACCAACCATGCTGGGCATCTTTTCTTGCACTTACTGGGCATTTTTATATCTTCCTTGGAGAAATGTGTATTCAAGTCCTTTGCCCAAATAGTTTTTAGTTCAGTGTTTAGTTAGTGGGCCCCTTCACAGCTCTGTGTACTGTGTTTCCACATCTGTTCTCCTGACAAGCCCTAGTTCCTGATATTCTCTAAAATCCTTCTTTGTGGTAACCCCACCCCTATCCCACCAAAGGTGTAGATAGAATGCTCCCGATCGCTCACAACTTCCCATACATCCCTTTTGTGAAGAGTGGTTGTTGATTACAGAATATAGGCTGGGATGGGGGTGCCATTTGTGATCACATACTTTTTTATTGAAAGATTTATTGAAATAATTGCAGATTAACATGCAGTTTTTAAAAAATAATACAGAGGAGATCCCATGTACACTTTCTCCAATGGTAGTATTTTTCAAAGCTGTAGTATGATATCACAACCAGGTTATTGACACTGGTACAACCCATCAATCTCATTCAGGCTCCCTCAGTTTTACTTGTCCTTGTGCATGTGTGTGCATGTGAGTGTAGGTTTTTCTATCCACTGTCACAGTTAAGCTGCTGAACAGTTCCATCACCACAAGGATCTCTCGTGCTGCCCTTTCCTAATCACACCAACTTCCCTTGCCTTCCCCTTCCTGAATCTCTAAACCCTGGTGACTATTTATCTGTTCTTTATTTCTAAAATAATGTCACTTCAAAAATTTACAGAAATGGGATCATACAGTAGGTAACCTTTTGGGAATGGCTTTTTTCATTCAGCATAATTCCCTGGAGATTTATCCAGGTTGCCACATAGCAATAGTACATTTCTTTTTACTGCTGAATAGTAGTCCATGATTGTATGCATCACACTGTGTTTAACCACTCACCTGTTGAAGGACAGCTGGGCTGTTGCCAGGTTTTGGCTATTACAAATGAAGCTGATAAGAACATTTGAAAACAGGTTTTCATGTGAACACATGCTTTCATTTCCCTGGGATAAATGCACAAGAGTGCAATGGTAGTTGCATGTTTAGTCTAATAAGAAATTGATTGCCAACTGTTTCCTGGCGTGGGGTCATACCATTTTACAATCCCATCAGCAATGCGTGAGTGATCCAGTTTTTCCACATCCTTGCCAACTTTTGCTGTTGTCACTATTTTTTATTTTAGCCATTCTGATAGGTGTGTAGTGATACCTCATTGTGGCTTAATTTGCATCTCCCTAATGGCTAATGAAGTTGAATATCTTTTTATATGCTTATTTGCCATCTGTCTATACTTTTTGGGGAAATGTCTGTTCACTTCTTTTGCTCATTTTCTAACTGGATTGTTTGCTATTTTACTGTAGAGTTTTGAGAATTCTTTATGTATTCTAGGTTATAGTCCTTTGTTAGATATGTGATTTGAAAACATCCAATGCATAGCTTGTGTTTTTATCCTGTTCACATGGGTTTTCACGGAGCAAGCTTTTAATTTGGATGAGGTCCAATTTATTAAAATTTCCTTTTATGGATCATGCTTTTGCTATCAAGTCTAAGAACTCTGCCTAGCCCTAGTTCCTGAAGATTTTTTCTTGTGTCTTTTCTAGGTGTTTTATATTTTTACATTTAAGTCTGTGATACATTTTGAGTTAATTTTTTTTACAAGGTGTGAGGTTTAAGTTGAGTTTTTTTTTTTTTTTCTTCTTACCTATGGATGATCAGTTACTCTAGAACCGTTGTTCAAAAGGCTCTCCTTCCTGCATTGAATTGCTTTTGAACTGTTGTCAAAATCAGTTGAGCATATTTTTGTGTGTCTATTTCACAGTTCTCTATTACGTTCCCTCGAGGTCTGTCTCTCCCTCTGCTAATACCACAGTGTCTTGTTATTCTATCTGTATAGTGAAACTTAATACTAGATTTTTCTTAATATCACTTTATTCTTCTTTGTCAAAATGGTTTTAGCAATTTTAAGACCTGTGCCTTTCCATATAAATTTTACAATAAGTTTGTCTATGTCTGCAAAAACTTTGATGAGATTTTGATAGAATTTCATTAAACATGTCAAGAATTTGCAGAGAATTGACATTTTTACTATGTTGAGTTTTTCAATCCATGATCATGGGATGTCTCTTCATTCATTGGATCTTGAGTTCTCTTATCAGTATTTTGTAATTTTTAGCATACAAAAAACTTGTACATGTTTTGTTAAATGAATACTTAAGTATTTCATTTTCTTTGGAGTGATTTTAAGTGGTATTATATTTTTAATTTTGTTTTCCACATGCTCATTTTTTAGTATGTAGAAATTCAGTTGTTTTTTTATGTTTTGATCTTATATCCTGAGACTTTACTCATTTGGCATTTACCTTTGAATTTGTACCATGGAGTGGGCACTGTACTAGGTGCCTATTTACTACATCATGGGACAGAGTGAAGTTCCCCTGTGAGGGCTCTGAGCCCAGAAGATTGGCTCTATTAGGACTGTGCATTAGTTCACTTCATTTCATGAGACCTACTAGCTGAGGCACTGGGACCATGCAAGGCTGTAGAAGAGATTTTCCCATCCAGTAGTCTCCAATAGATAGAGAGAGAAAAAAAAAAGGTGGGGGGAGCATGGGTACATACCTTTCACATGACATTGTATAAGAAATAATTATATTAGAAGCTTAAAACATAAGCATAGGAGAGAAAGATCTTATTGCTAGACTTGAGGCTCAGAGAAAGCTTATGGAAGGAGCAGTATATGAAGTGGGCCTTGGGGAGAGAGGGACTTTGATGGGTAGATGTAAGGGGATGGGCATGCTAGATAAAGAGAAGGGCTAAATTAAAATCCAGGAGGAGAGAATGACTGGGGAAATTTTGGAGAGTGGTTAGAGGAACAGAGGCATTAACATTTGGATGTAGGGAATGTGACCAAGAAGGAGGCTGGGCAGGAAGTAAAAGTCCCCCGAGGAAGTCTTTGCTGCCTGTTGAGGAGTTTGGTATCTTTCCCATGGGCTTAGAGAGGCATGAGCGAAGGTTTTTGAACAGAGATTATAAGCTAATGGCTGCATCTCAGAAAGATTTGTTTAAAAAGGGTGATTTGGTATGGGGAGCAATTGTAGGCAGGGGGATCAGTTAGGAGACATGATATTTTATTGCTTGTTTCTGATTTATTGATTTATGCATGCATGTATTTGTTTGCTTGTTCACGTACTTTTCTTTTCTTTTCTTTTTGCCTAACCCTATCGAATGTTCAATGTGATGATATTTAATTGATCAGGAATGAGGAAGGCAGGAAGCCTAAGTGTAAAGCCTCCTTGCTTAAGGGAACACAGAAATGTGTGTGTCCCCCCCCCCCCCCCCGCCACCCACGCCTCTCTAACTGGCTTTCAGCTGTATAAACATGGATTCCACACCCTGGGGGTTACTGGTACACCAATTGGCCTTGCAGAGTCTGAGCTGGTGAGGGGCTGTCAGGGAACAGGAATGCTTTCCTGGCTTATGTTCTGAAGCAAAGGTCAGATCTCAAAATCCTGAAAGCTTGGGACCCCCCTGGGGCCACTGAGCCTCTTGTGGTGGTGAGGCAGACGGTAAAGGAAGTGGCATGACTTCTTTAGTTTATCAGGTATTCCATTGCATCCTTGTGCTCATCCTGGGCATAGGAGGGGGCAGTAAGGCTGCAAACTCTGAAGAGCTGGGAATTGGCTCTAGTTCTCATTCCCTGTGGTATGGTACATTGGCATCCGCTTTAAACACATTGACCTGAATTCCCTAAGACTTGAGAATTGAAATGTTGTACAAGATCTCGTCTAGCAGAAAAGGAAGAAACAATGAGTTTTCTAAGCTTCTAAATTTTTTTTATATTTAAATTTTGGTGCAGTAACTTTACTAATAAAATAATCTTCCCAAACTGAAGAATAGTATACAAAACACCAACTCTCTATAACCCCGTTGAAAACTGCTGTTGTGTTTTGGCGTGTGTATACCTGACCAGTTTTTTTATGTATACATTTTTAGATATTTGAGATCTCATGTATAAACAATTTTGTTTCATGTTTTTATATCACATTTGACTAAGCATTTTCCTATGTTCTTCCAAATGTATTGCAAACATAATTTTAATGTTTGCATAATTGTGTATAGTATATTGCTGATCTATAATTTACTTAAGCAATCATTCCTCTATTTTTGGAGAGTTAGGTTGTTTCACAGTTTTTCATTATTTAAAAAATGTAAAAATGTTTATGTCTGCATTTTAGATGTTTTCCTTAGGACAGACTTCTAGAAGAGGAATTTTAAGACTCTTGGTATTCATAGTAAAATTTGTTAGGAGAAAGGTACATTTCTGAAACTCCTATGCTGGAAAAAGCAAACTGAAATTAAAAGAGAAAGTTTTAAGTGTGTATTTAGGTTTGTGGGATGTGTGTGTATGTGTTGCACCCATGTATTTACATCCTTCAGGGTAATTAGTATGCCCCAAATTATTGTGAAATTACTGGAATAAGACTTGGGTAACAAGATCCCTGAAAGGGATGCATCCCTCCTGCTGACGAAGAATAGCCAGACCCTTTGATCTGGTAAAATGGAAACAATAACAACATCAATAATAAAACTTGCTTGCGTTTATTGAGCACTAAGTTTGAGCCTAGTACTGATTAGGTTCTTCACGGTTACTTAACTCATCCTTAATACAAACCAGTTAGGTAAATACTATTATCATCCCCACTTTACAGCCAAGGAAGCTGAGGACCAGAGAACTTAGATAATTTTCCCGAGGCCACACTCCTAGTAGATGATAGAGCTGGGGTTTTGGGCCAGCCCTTTGATTGTATAGTTTGTGTGTTTAATTTTATTCTAGACCAGGGGTTCTTAACCGTTTTTGTTCCAACGGTCCCTTTGCCAGTCAGGTGAACACCACAGACCCCTTACGAAGTCCACACTATACTGTGTATTATTTAATAAATATATCACACCCACACCAACACGTCCCTACAAGAATAATGTTTTTCTGAATTTCAGTTCAAGCTCATGGACCCCTGGTTAAGAACCCCTGTTCAAGACAGTTACTAAGTAAGACCTGGCCTAAGTTGGAAGTAGTCACTGGGGTTCCAAACAGTCCAAGACTGAAAACGCCCTTGGTGCAAGACCCATGGGCTGGAAGGAGAAGATGAAGAAAGTCCTGGGCTAGACTTGTGGTGCCTCCCACCTAAGATACCATCTGTGATGGCTCCATGAAGGGCAGGTACATCGGGGAGTCCAGTCACCTTTCTGAAAAGGTTGGAACATCCCCCAACTTCCCCCCAATACTTGAAAACCCCCGTCCTGAGGGATTTGTGGAACAGAGCTTATTCCTCCCTACAGTGTGAAGAGGTTAAGAAAACATGCTCTGGCACTGATTGCCTGGGTTCGAATCCTGACTTTGCCACTTCCCAGCTGTGGATGTTGGGCAGCAACCTCTATGGGCCCCACTTCCTCATCTGTAAAGTGGGAGCAATGAACCTACCTGGCTGGGCAGTTGAGAGGACGTCCTGGGTCAAGGATGCTATTGTTGGGAGCAGTGCCTGGCTCACAATAAGCAGGGGCGCTGTGTTTGCTCCAGTCCCCGTCAGGATTGCTCTGCTTTCTGTCTTAACCCCTTAAGGCTTCACTGAGGTCCCGAGCCTCCCGGGACATATGCCCATGTTTCCGGACATAACAAATACTTATTGTGTGAGCAGACAGACCTGCTGCCTGCGCGTTTACTGCCCAGTGTGGAGGTAGACGTAACCAGGTACTCTCAGAAATGTTAGAAGGGGAAGGTGCCACAAGGGAGTGAAGCAGCAGGACCTGACCAAGGCCAGCTTTTCTGGGGAGGTGTCTAAAGTCTGCTGAAAGATGAAACAGAGTTAACCAGGACCTGTTGGGGAAGAGAGGAGGGAACATTCCAGGTCTATGTGAAGATGCTGTGGCAGGTGGGAGCTTGCCTTCTTCAAGGATGGGAGAGGGACCATGAAGACATGGACAGATAGCAGGGTGCAAGTTCTGTGATGTCTTATCAGGCATTTTAAGCAGTTTGAGATTTACCTTGTACACAATGGGACACAAAGGGCTTTAAGCAAGGAAGTGACATCATTTAAAAATGTTTTAGAGACATCAGTATAAAGTTTTATTTTGGTTATTTTTCATTTTTAATATTTTTATCATCAAGAATGGGACTTTTTTCTGTTTTGTCTACTTGTAATTCCTTAGATATATTTTCTTTTCATGTGTTTTGCAAATTTTCTTATGATGACTTCCTTCTAATTTTGTTGATGTTTTTACATATAATGAATAAGCTGAAATCCTTGTTGAATCTGACACCAGTACTGCCCCCATTCTGTTTTCTCCCTGTTGTCATAGTTTTGCATTTCATTAAGTAGGGGTTTCATATTTTGTAAATAATCAGATCTGCTAATCTTTTTTTTTGTTTTAATTGCATCCTTCTAAGTTAAGATCGACAAGTTCTCACTTTTTAGTCTATCCTTACACAGTAACGACTCCATCCAGTAGATGGATAATTCATGCTAGAAGGTGAATAAGCAGAAACATTCATTTGGGCATCAAATGATTCTCATCAAATCCTCCTTCAAATCTTGCAAAATAGGTGCTGTTACCTTATTCCATTTTGCAGATGGGGAACCTGAGATTTTAAGATGGGTAACCTGCTGAAAGTCACACAGGTGGGTTTTGGTGATTAACCCAGATGGGCAGACTCATTACTTGTTCATTACCAAGGAATTTCTCAGCTGGAAGCTTTGGCTGGTTTTGGGGAGGCTTCTATCCTATCGCTTCAGAGCTTGGTACCCACTTCTTAGGTGGAAACTAGGAAATTCCCAGCAGAGCAAATGCTCTCATAGAGCTGTTTTAATCAAACTACTACCTTAATTTCCAAAACTCCTGCCTTTATTCATGCAATTTCCCTTTCTGGAATCCCCTCCTCTCTCCTATTTCCTAATAGGTCTCTATATATGTTCCACTTCCTTCAGAAGCTTTTCTGGAGCATCCTGGCCAAGTGCCCTCTCTCTTCTTTCTTTTGGGTCCTTTTGAATCTGCTTTTCCATTCATGTCACACTTGGCCTTATCCTACCTGGCTTCGTGAGATCACCCACAGCACCTGGTTGTGTGTATTTAGTGTCATATGTGCCCAGTGGGTATTTATTGGGTGAATAAAGGAGCAGAATCCCTTTGAGTCTCCTTGGCCTTGATCTTGGGAATTTGTTGATAGCTTGATGGATCTAGCAACCGCAGGGCCTGCGGGTGCCCCAAGTGTCAGGCAGCATCCTAGGGACACTTGGTTCCTGGTGCCCCTCCTGCTCCTGCCGCCAGCCTGGAGTGGCAGTGTTTCCCGCTCTGTAGCACATCCTGCCACAGCTAGATAGTGTAGGATGGGACAAATGGGTGTTTTGGAGTGATGGCATGTGTTGGAAGTCATCCAGCTATAACTGAGAATGGCACATACCAAATGTCAAAGTTATCAAAACTCACTGGCTATTTTGAGGCAGTGCCAGATTGCTGCTCAGGGTTGACTAAAGGGACATTTCCAAGAGATCAGGGGATAAGTGGGGGCAATATGTGCTTTGGGGCAGTTATCATAATTGCTCTCATATATTGAATGGCTGCAGTGTGTCAGGAATAGCTACTTTTGTACATTATCTGTAATCTAAACATGCTGATGGCAAGATGTTTAGAGAAGTGCCAGGTGTAGTAAGGGCCAAGCAGGATGCTGTGTGCAGGGGAATGTCGCTTGGCTTTCTGGCTTTGGTATCTTGCCCAGAGATGTCAGGAATTGTTAGATGTTTACAAAAGCCTTAAGGTTTAGGAAATAAAGAAAATTTTAAAAAGATTTTCCTCTGCTAGGAACCCGTGGGACTTGGGGAGAGCTTGGGTGTATCAGCCATAGATGCCACTCATGGTGGCCTTGTGTGGGTTTGCTGGGGATATGGAAACTGGGAGAAGGAGAGAGCATGTGCTAAAGGAGAGCCTGAGAAAATGCAAGGATGACCTGTGCCCGCTCCAGCCCCAGGCTTGGTGTTACTGCTGCCACAGCCACACTAGGGGTGGCCTCCCGAGGTCAAGGTCACACTGAATGAGTGCCTCACAGAGGGAGCCCAGCCTTCAGCACCTCAGGAAACCCTATTAGCCTTTTCATACAGAAAGGGAATTCACACCACTTTATATGGACTAGTCCCCTCAGGGTTCAGCTCACTCTGCTGTGACAGTGGTGTCTGGGGTCAAGCTTCAGACAGTTTGTCACAGGGGTCTCAGGTGATGCTATCTTCCTTTCTTGATCTCTTGGTGTGCTGATGGGCAAGGTCAGCCTGTACGTGCTAGACCTTGTGCTGGCAACCTCTTAGTCTCAGGGATCTCCTTATACATATCATCTATCGCCGTGCTCCTCATTGTCTCCTCTTAAAGCTTCCGCAGGTCTATAGACCCTCAAGAGCAGGGTGGGGGGCTTGTGCAGGCAACCCCAGCTACCAAAGTCAAACTGATTCTTTCAGTCTCCTTAGAACAAACGAAGCTTTTTTCCTGCCTTGGCTATTCAAACCTGACTGAAATATTCTCATTCTCCTTTGTACCTCCCCCCATCCCTCTTTCATCACATGTTCCACAAGCCTTTTTCATCTTTTACTTCTTTAACCAACTCTCTCTTCTCCAGAGAGGCATTGCCTGATTATTCTAGCTGAGAGAGATTTCCATACTGGTCAGTCTCTCTGTCCTCTTTTGAGCACTTGTACAACTTGTAATCATTTTCATTTTATGTTTGATGTAGGGTCACTTTATTTATTTGTTTGTTTGTTTTTATGCTACTGTTTCATCTTCCTCATTAAACATAAACCCATTGAGAGTGGGGGTTGTGTTTGTCTCATTCAGCTGACTCCTCACTGTCAAGCACTATGCTTGGCAAATGGTAGGATCCATGTGTTGGAAGAATGGAAGGAAAGAAAGAATGAAGAGAAGGAAGGGAGAGAGGGAGGGATGAAGGAAAGGAAGGAAGGAAAGGAAGGAAGGAAGGAAAGGAAGGAAGGAAGGAGAGAGAAAAAAGGGAGGAATTCATAGGGTAATGAGAAGTGAGATTTCTGTTCCCTTGGATGGCAAGATTTGACTTGACCCTTTGTGAATCTTTTCCTTTTTAAACTTACTCAACTAGGTAGCTGATATTTCATACTAGGAGAAATGTATGTCATCAAGTCTACTCTACAGAATTTAGGGACGAGGCAACTGAGGCTCAGAGATAGGAAATGACTTAAGAGCCCAATGCTACCTGGTTAGCCAAAGAGATTAGACTAGACCAAAACCAGTGGCAGTGTCAGCCAGGAAAACAGGCAATCATGAAAGATCTTTAGAATTCCGTCTTCAGGGATTTGTGACCAAACCTTTTGCTTTTTAGAGGAAAAATAGAGGAAGTGGGAAACTTAGACAAGTTGTCTAATTATTTTGAGTCTTCTTAAAGACTAGAATTATTGGATTAGTTTATTCAGGAGTTATTTAGAATATCCAGAGTTGGTAATGATGAGTGAGGATCATTAATATCTATTTATACTTGGAATCCTTTGTGGCAGTTTGATGTAATTATGAATTCCAAAAAATATAATTGAATCATGCTTGTAAACTGATCTGTTAATCTGGGCATGATTAGGTTAGGATTAGGGCTTTGAGCCCCACCCCTTGGTGGGTGGGGAATCGAATATAAAAGGCAAGGCAAAGGACAGTTGAAGCAGTCTTTTGAGAAGAAGTTTTGATGTTGGAAAGAAGGCCCCAGGAGAAGAGAAGCAAGCCATTTGCCTGATTGTTTACAGCTGACCTTGTGGAGGAAACAGGAGCTAAGCCCGGAGAGAAACGCAGCCCCGGGAAGAGAGGAACCCCAGAAGCCTGAACCCTGGCAAATGCCGGCAGCTGTCTTGCTCTGACACGTGGCAATAGACTGTGGTGAGAGAAGAAACTTAATGCTTTATGGCCTGGTATGTGTGGACTTCTACCCCAAATAAATACCCTTTGTAAAGACCAACCCATTTTTTGGTATTTCACATTAGCACCCCTTTGGCTGACTAATACATCCTTCAAATTAAAAAAACGATCTAGGTGCTTTGTTAGGTCATATGTGTGTGAAAGAGTAATTTTGGCACTTGGAGAAACCTAATTTTGAACCTTGGATCCCTCAGCTATTAGCTGTAAAATCATGGACGAATTCTGTAATCTACTAAACCTCACATTAATTTTATCATCTGTAAATTGGGAACAGTGTTTACTTCAGAGGGTTTATGTCGGCATTAATTGAAATAAACTTGAAGTGCCTGTTATATGTGGGTGTTCATTCATTGTTCACATCCATTTTTTCTCTCAAGGATTTGGAAAAGGTGGCTCTGATGCTTCTGGAACTCACATTTTCTGATTCGCTCTTTACCAACTTAGGCGCTTTTTTGCTTCAAATCTCTTTTGGGGTATCTAAATTCTGAACATTTACCCCTACCTTCTCTTCCTGCTTCCTTCTCTATACTTTAACAAGAGTAGGAAGAATTGGGGCTTAGGAGCTTTTTTTTTTGGGTTAGTCATTGAATACCCTTCTCACAGGAGGCTTCACATCCTCGCACCAAACCAGATTCGTTTCTGAAATCGACACTATGTGCGATGCCGGGGACGCGGGAGCAAGGCACACCATGTCCCTGCTCTCCTGGGGCAGACGGGTGGGGGCAACTGACAGTAGATTCACTGCCCCCGCCTGGTGCTCCAGGAACCAGGTGGGCATGGGAGGGGAGTGGTGAGGAGGGTGCTTCTAATGAAGTGGTTAGGGGGCACCTCACTGAGGAGCAGAACTGGGACTAGGGTGAGGTGAGTGCAGGGTGCAGAACCGGTGCAGGGTTGAAGGAACGCCCTGTGCTCACAGGGTCCTGGAAGCGTCTCCTTCAGCTGTGCACCGTTGGCACCTGCTTGCTTCATACTAGTCCCAGCACTGCCAAGGAGGGAGCACTTGAACTGGGACCTTCAGAGAGCCTCGTAGTCATCAGCTAAACAAGAGAGAGAGAAGCTTGCCTTTGCTGATGCAGTGGTGCAAAGATATCCCTGTAAATCCGGTAATTGCCAAAATTGACCCATCAGTGTTAAAGACCCTTTTTAAGTGGATCATTTTCTTCCCTTTACACAGCCATCAAATGCAGCACTAATGAGGGGTGGTATTCATCTTGTTTTACAACCCCGAGCTGTTCTGCGTTCATTAGCACACAGGAATCTGACTGTGGCTCTTAGAAAGGCACACCCCGGTCCTTGCTTCCTGGTTTCCTGTGCAATTGTTTTAATTGCTGAGGAGCCTTGTGGTTCAGACCCACTGGTTCCATTTCCGCCTTTATTCTGCCTTCAGAATGCTTTTGGCTACGGTTCTCTGAGGGAAATGTTTGGGCTGCCTTCTTAGGGAAATGTTTTTATAAATACCATGTGCAACTATAGACCATTAATTAAAAGCATGTCAATGGTATCAACACAGCAGTGAGAAATGCCACACTACTCAGTTCCAAAACTACAGGGGAAATTCTAACTCCTGAGCGAGGTATTGCTCTTTCTAATATAACCTATGGCAGAGCTACATTCTCACCGGATCGCCCACCCCCCACACTTCTTTCAGTCTGCCAGGGGAGCTGCCTTGTGCCTTTCACTTCAGATGGAGGCCCCTTCATCTAGCTAGTCCACAGCCATGGCCTTCAGGCCAGGCCTTCGCCCTGCCAACCCGGCGGTATTTTCCCCTCACTCTGCTGTCCTGATGGTATCTCTCACAGGGACCCCTCTGGGCTTCAGAACCCACCACCCCTCCTCAGACCAAGAGCAGAACACATGCTGTGCCCTGTTGAAATGTGCTAGACTAAATGTCTGGAAGCAGGACTCAGTTGGAATATCAGGATGCATGGTCGCCACATACATTGTCTAGTACTGCCCTAGCACATCAGTCTAACTGGGTCCTCTTGCTGGCGTCATCACTTATTAGCTGCAGCAAGTTACTTTTTATCATCCCTGTACCTCAGTTTTCAATCTGCAGAATGGGCATAAGGATGGATCTACCACATAGGGTTGTTGTGAGGGGTAAATGAGTTGATACAAATGCAGTTCTTGGGAACATGCCTTCCTCTATTAATGCAAACTATTGTTATTGTTAGCAGCCAGTAGTAGTACAAGCATACTTTGTTTTATTGCACTTTACAGATATTGCATTTTTCACAAATTGAAGGTTTGTGGCAACCCTGCTTTGAGTAAGTCTGTTGGTGCTATTTTTCCAACAGCATGTGCTCACTTCATGTCTCTGTGTCACATTTTGTTAATTTTTGCAATATTTCAGAATTTTTCATTACTAATATATCTGTTATGGTGATCTGCAATCAGTGAGGTCATTGATGTTACTATTGTAGTTGTTTTGGGGCACCATGAACCATGCCCATATATGTTGGGGAACTTGAATTGATAAATGTTGTCTGTGTTATGATTGCACCACTGACCGGCTGGGTCCCCTTCTTTCTACTTCTCCTTGGACCTACTTCTTCACTGAGACACAACAGTATTAAAATTAGGCCAATTAAGCCTACAGTGGCCTCTAATTGTTCCCAGGAAAGGAAGAGTCACACATCTCTCACTTGAAAGCAAACACTAGAAATGATTAAGCTTATGAGGACGGCTTATCAAAAGCCGAGATAGGCTGAGAGATAGTCCTCTTGAGCCAAATAGTTAGCCAAGTTGCGAATGCAAAGGAAAAGTGCTACTCCAGTGAACACATGCATGATAAGAAAGCGAAACAGTCTTATTGCTGATATGGAGAAGATCAAAGCAGCTACAACGTTCAACATTCTGCTATGCCAAAACCTAATCCACAGCAAGGCCCCAATCTCTTCAATTCTGTGAAGGCTGAGGCAGGTGTGGAGGCTGCAGAAGAAAAGTTTGAAGCTAGCAGAGGTTGGTTCATGAGGTTTAAGGAAAGGAACCATCTCCGTATCATAAAAATGCAAGGTGAAGGAGCAAGTGCTAATGTAGAAGCTGCAGCAAGTTATCTAGACGATCTAACTAAGATAATTGATGAAAGAGGCTATACTACACAACAGATTTTCAGTGTAGACAAGACAGCCTTCTATTAGAAGAAGATGCTATCCAGGACTTCTCAGAGCTAGAAAGAAGATGTTAATGGCTGGCTTCAAAGCTTCAAAGAACCGGATGACCCTCTTGGTAGGGGCTCATGCAGCCAATGACTTTAAGTGGAAGCCACTGCTCATTTACCATTCTCAAAATCTTAGGGCCCATAAGAATTATGTTAAATCTACTCTGCCTGTGTTCTATAAATGAAATGACAGAGCCTGGATGAAAGCACATCTGTTTACAACATGGTTTGCTGAATATTTTAATCCCACTGTTGAGACCTACTGCTCAAAAAAAAAAAAAAAAAAAAAATCCCTTTCAATATATTACTGCTTATTGACAATGCACCTGGTCACCCAAGAACTCTGATGGAGATTCATGTTGTTTTCATGCCTGCTAACACAACATCCATTCTGTAGCCCATGGATCAAGGAGTTGGTTCAATTTTCAAGTTTTATTATTTAAGAAATACCTTTTTTCTATAGCTGCCAAAGGCAGTGATTGCCCTGATGGATCATTGGGCAAAGTACATTGAAAACCTTCTAGAGGGGAAGTCACCGTTCTAGATGTCATTAAGAACATGTGTGACTCATGGGAGGAGGTCAAAACATCAACATGAACAGGAGTTTGGAAGAAGTTGCTTCCAACTCTCATGGATGACTTCGAGGGGTTCAAGGTTTCAGTGTTAGAAATAGCAAGAGAACTAGAAATAGGAGTGGAGCCTGAAGTGCAGCCTGAAGATGTGACTGCAATGCTGCAATCTCATGATAAAACTTGAATGGATGAGGAGTTGCTTCTTATGGATGAGCAAAAAAAGTGGTTTCTTGAGATGGAAACTAGTCCTGGTGAAGATGCTTTGAACATTGTTGAAATGACAACAAAGGATTTAGAATATTACATAAACTTTTTTGATAGGGCGGTATCAGGGTTTTAGAGGCTTGACTCCAATTTTGAAAGAAGTTCTACTGTGGGTAAAATGCTATCAAACAGCATGGCATGCTACAGAGAAATCGTTTGTGAAAGGAAGAGTCAATTCGTGTGGCAGACTTCATTGTTGTCTTATTTTAAGAAATTGCTGTATCTACCCTAACCTTCAGCAACCACTACCCTGATCAGTCACAGCCATCAACATCGTGGCAAGACTCTCCTCTACCAGCAAAAAGATTACTACTTGCTAAGGGCTCAGATAATGGTTACCAATTTGTAGCAATATAGTATTTTTAATTAGGGTATGTACATTGTTTTTTTAGACTTAATGCTATTACAAACTTAATAGAGTACAGTATAGTATAAACATAACTTCTATATGCACTGGGAAACCAAGAAATTTGTGCGACTCACTTTATTGCTGTAAACTGCTTTATTGTGGTGGTCTGGCACCGAACCCATAGTATTTCTGAAGTATACTTATATTTCTGCTCTCACAAAATTGATGCATATTCTCAAAGAGTCAATAATTCTGTTAGGATGGTGCACATTTTACACCAATTTCATCATGCAAGTGAAACATGTAAACAAAAGCACAAATTCAAATTAGTATTTTCATCATTGGCCCTATGCTCTGGTACTTTCCTTCTTGGCCAACCTAAATTCTTAGGAAAGAGAAACAGTGAGCCACCTTTAGTAAGTGGAAAGTGAGTGAGGAGTCATTCGTTCGTTCATTCATTCATTCATTCATGCATGCATGCATTAATTTAATGCTGGCTCTAGGACAGCCTCTTGATGAATGTGATAGATGATTATTATGCTGAGCCAAAAATTTTGTTTTTGTTAAAAACCAAAGGAAGGTGACACTGAAAACTGCTCTCCATTCCTGGGACCTCAGTTTGAGGGAATATTTTGAAAGAGACTTTCGAGGAGGGCCTGGGGAAATTGTGAGTGTTCCAGTTGCCTTGTGGCTGCAGACAACAGAAGGCATAGGGCAGGTGGCTGGGAAGGCAGACCTCAGGGTGATGGCATGAGTGGAAGGAAGGAGAACTGAGATCACTCTGGAGAGGGAGAAGCTGGCCACAGTGTAGACACCATTTGCCATGTTAAAAGTGACCCCAGGGATCCTTTGGATGGTAGGCCCACCTTCTCTCTCCTCTCACCGCTGCTCCTTTCATAGCACCTGGAGGTCCATTTTGGATGGAATCTTGAGATGAACCCACCTCTCAGGCATCCTCTGACTCTCTTGTCAACCTGTACGTACTTTACAGTGGGAGGCTGAAGGACATAAGACTGCCAGCCCTTGGGAGCTTAGAGACGAGGGCACAATAAAGCATAGGGGTGAGCAAAACAGTCCTAGGTGCGCAGGGGCCTGGGGGTCCCTTCATGCTTTAGGATATGACTAATGGGAGGAGAAGCAGATCAGTGTTAGTCCGAGGAGCCAGAGGATAATAATAATAATAGTTAATATTTATTGAGAGATTACTACGTGGCATACATTGTTTTGGACATTGTACATGTATTAACTTTTTAAATTCTCACAACAATCTAATACGTTGGATAGTCACCTCCATTTTACAGATGAGGAAATTGAAGTGTAGAGGAGGTTTCACAGAGATCTCCATCATGACTGAAGCCTTGAAAGAAAGCTAGGATTTAATAATGAGAAAGGAGGGAGCTTTCCAGGAAAAGAGAAGGAAAGGCTCATGGTCTAACTGGGAGGTCCCTTTAACTAAATTCGGGGACAGACTAATCTTAAGAGTCAGACTTAATCAGTGGAGTGTCCTCATTTGAGTTCTGCCACTTTAGAAATGTTGAGCTCTTGGCTCTCAGCCCCACTGGGCACACCAGCGCTGAGCAATCCAGGTGGCCTCTCAAATGCAAATTGCCAGCAAGATAAATGAGGATTGGCAGCTATATTTAATTATGCAGCCTTCTGTAATGTGTCTACTGCAGACAGTTTTCTTACGGAGAGTAATTATTCTTAGTGTGCCCATCTGAGTGAGATTATGCGTTGGTAATTAGTTTTGAATCCTAGATCCATTTTTATTTATGCCACCTTGCTATAATCCTTCCTATCAGTGTTTGTGAATTGAGTCTGAGGTGCACCTGCCACTGTGACTCAGCTTAAAGGTTTCTGCCTTTCCTGGAAACCAGTTGAGGTGAGATGCTTGGAGTCCCCGTGATGAGGGGTCAATGCTGGGCTGTGGGATATGCTTGAACAGCACTCTCAAACCCTGCTGAGAGGTCTTCATTGCCCCCTTTGCATCATATTTCTGGTTGAAGTCATAACAGGTTGGAACACAATTGTACTGTAGGCAGGGAGATGCCTTTTGCTCTGTCCCACACTCTCAGGCTGCTTAGCTCACTCCAGCCAGTTGATCCACAAATACAGCCTGGCACTCGTCTATTTGGCTAAAGAAACCACACAAAGTTTGCATCTTAGTCAACCAAATCCTACACCAAGCCTCTATACCCAAAACTATAAGTAGAATAATAAGGTACTGCAAGGGCCAGAAAGTACTGTGAGGAGCACATGTGATAATAATCGGGGCAGAAGTTAAATTATAAATGCCAGGTGCTGTCGCCAACCTGGACTGCACCCTGGTGCTGGTTTTTGGGTGACCTTTGGCGAGTTGGTTTTCCTCCCTGGACTTTAGTTTAATTGTCAGGGAAATGAGGGCTGTGCCAGTTGAAATTCCTGATTAAGCATTTTAGAGACTATCTGCATGCTAAAGACCTTGGTAGGGGGAGGAAAATGGGAGGCTTATTCTCAAGTTTTGGGTGCCTTGTGTCTTAGGAGCACCAGCCCACAATAGGCCATCATCTTGGTAAAATGCCAGCTTCTGGGTCCCACCCTCTGTGGATGCTGGTTCAGTAGATTGGTGGTTGAACCTAGGAATCCTCATTATTTTGCACACATCCTAAGGGATTCTGATGCCTGGTCCACAAGCCATAATTTGGGAATCTCTCTAATAGGCTGTGACTAGGAAAGGAGAGTGAAGGAACCACTTGTAATTCTGCCTCCTTTTGGGGTGTCTGGGTTTCTGATGAGCTTCCTTCCTTTAGCTCCATTTTCCTGTGTGTACCTTGTGTGCTTGCCCAAGTGTGCACGCGCATACATGCTCCCACACACCATTACAAACAATATGGGTTGAAAAGTTTGTTTTCTGAAAAGCACAATATGCTAGAGTTCTGGCAGAAAGAAAATTGTGTTATATGCTGAAAGTATTGTCATTTGCCATGCATGAAAGCTTATGGCTAGAAGGACTGATTTTTCATTTGCAGAGCGTGATTTATAATCACACGTGCACACACACACACACACACATGCTTGAGTGTGCTCCCACACAGCAAATGTGATAATGGAAGAGCAAAGAAAGAGATGAAGAATTCCTGTCCTCTCTGCAGCAGAAAGCAGGGAATGCAAATGTGTTAGTAATTTTTCAGAAAAAAAAAAAGGCTTTTGTTTCCTGTTTTCAAAATGAGCAGAAAATAGAAACATAGCAAGGGCTTCGGATGCCCTACAGAAATGCAGTAAAGGATGCGGAATGGTGTATTTCATTGTCCTGTACCCACTTTCACTCAGTGGAATAAGAACCCCTTGGTTTTGTTCTTCCATTGTGGCTGACTGGATTCCTCCTTGCTGGGAATCCATTCATTCCTGAATGGGCTAGTAGCCTCCAGTCACTCCAAAGTGGTACCCCTTGGAATGTGTGCAGTTTGTGAGCAGCGGGACCTGGTCCTGAGCACAGAATAGAGGCAATCAGCAGCCCCATTTGCTTTTTAGCCGCCTATCTTCAGAAATACTCTTCTACCTGTTTAGAAGGAAAGTGTGTGTAAAAGGTAATTTCCTCTCCCTTGTTGATAGTGGGAAAGATTGCCTTTTGGGGGTAGAGTCCCAGCATTCTCTTGTGGATGCAGTAGTCATAATCACTGTTTGGAGATGTGCAATCTCTCATTTTTATTATAATTGTGGCATATCTTTAATTTGCTTGCCATAATGCACTTAATCTATAATTGTAAAATATGCCCCTACTCCTTGGCCTCATTCTGCTCTCCCACCACAAAGGCAGCTTGGTGTTTTTATTAATTTAACTTTACAAGCTAACAGATTGCCATAAAGGAAAACAGAATTTCTCAACCAGTTCATCTAATAGCTGTGTTTCAGCAAAGGGCCCTGTGGTACGTGTTGAACAATAACTACCTCTTTCCAGCGCCACTTGCAGTTTTTAATTGAATTTCTATCTCATGGATATCGTGTTGGAACTATTCATCTGCTCCACTAAGTCTTCTGATATTAAACAAGTTCTTCCAGGTTATTATGGTAATACAAATACTGTTAGACAGTTGCTTTGCATTAGAAATTCACTGCCGTGGTGAGGCGAACACAGTGAAGGGGGCTTATCCTGAAAATGGCCAGGCAGAGAAGTCATATTAATAGGGGTTAAAATGCAGTGTGCTTCTCGTTTGCTTCCTTCACACTCCCCTTCTTTGTCTGAGTGAGGGGATTTGGTCACCCTGACAAATTTTGATAAATGACAAAATACTGGGCATTTCCAGGTAGCCCTTGGTTTGGTTTTAGATATATGTCATTCAGAACTGCCAGCAAGAGGCAGGCACATCCAGCTGGGTTTCTCTTTTACTTCTATTTTTCTTCTGCTATCTCATCTCTAGCACATGGTGCAGTCCTGGTTGATATTAGTAATGTCTGTCCCTGAGAGCTAGTCTTACTGCTTTAAGAAACATTTCATAGTCCTTGTTGCTAGTCTGCTGTTGCCTTTCCAGTGTTTGCCACCCATACTTCATGATTTTTGTAGACTGACTAGACCACTAAAGTTTCACGACATCAAAACCTTGGGGGGGATCTCTGAAAGCTCCTAAGAGGCAGGGTTGTGGGGTTTTTTTGTTTGTTTGTTTACTAAATGGAAGCAAACCTTACTCTGCATATTGGGATGGGTGTAATTAGGAATGGTAAATCTTATTCCAACCCTGTGATGCTGTCGTAATGGAGGGCATTAGGTTGTCTGTCCCTAACGGTTCTCCTCGTCATCGTGTCCTGAGATATCTGTCCTGACTTATCCATCCATATTAGAGGACACAGTCAGTACTCTGACCTCATAGTCTTCAGCTCTCTTCTGCAGTCACCAAATCTTGGTCCTCATCATCATTTGGAACTGCCTTTACCTATAATACCTTGAACCCTGAAAAGTCCCCATGTGATCACATCCTCTTTGTCTCCAATTTTCTCACTCTTCTGTCTGCTGAATTTGTGTTTTTGTTTGCTTGACTTCACAATGTCTTCCATTTTCTCAGCTCCTCCTTACCCTTGAGTCCTCAAGTAACATGTTCTCTTCCTTAAAAGATGGTGTGTTCTTCAAAGCAGAAATCAAATCTTCTACATACACAGTGCTGCTTGTGAAATAGATGCTCTGTGAATGTTTGCCAACTGATAGGTAGTTCCAAAACAATAGTGTTTGACTAGTCAACAAGAAAATTATACCCTGACTTCCGTCTTGGGGTGAAGGATGCCATTTGGGATATAGGCCATTATTTACATGTTGGCTTCACTTAATAGCTGTGTCTACCTGGGGCATGATACTTTTCCTACCTTCAGTTTTCTCAGCTGCAAAATGGGGCTTAGTAATAGGGTCCATCTTATGAATTAACTGTGATAGTTAGTTTATGTTTGTAAAATGATTAGCATAGTTCCTAGAACTTAGTAGATTTACAAAAGAAAGTTGGTGGTTATTATTACTAGGAGTCATTGATCTGCTCAAGTTTCCCACTAGTGTTAAGATGAACCTCTGAAATTTCAAGTCCTGTTCTTTTGCAGCATTGAAGACATTTGAGTCTATAAATTGTGGCTGAAACCCAGCTGCTCTAATGAAATTCCTAGTTAGTTATTGCCTCTGGCCTGCCCATGTCTATGGAAAAATAGATGGTCTCACTGGCTCAATGGTGCATATTAGAAATGTTTCTAAATTGTAAAACCTGCACGCCTGTCTGAATGAGTAAGTGCTAGGGTGATGGTCAATGCAGAGCTTTAAAATGGATATAATTATTTGTGTTTTTGAAACTCTAGACACCATAACACTGATGTAAAAGCCTTAGAATGCCTAAATAGACTCACATGGAAAATAGAAAGTGACTGTTTTTCACATAACACTGCCAAACATAAGCCCACAGTCTCCGAAAGTTTATTTGAGAGGTTCTGAACCATATCGTTTTTCTCTAGTTACTCCATTAGTCAAGGTCAAATGCCAAAAAAGTAGCAAATGGTATTTCTCACCTTGGCGTGGTTGTTAGACCTGACATTTCTAGAGAAAAACAGGAAAGCAAGATGACAAGGGGAACTGTGACTTCACCCATTGTAAGTCACTAAGGGCAATAAAACATTCCTGAAAGAGATTGTATTCTAAGGATTGTAATCATCAACTACTGCAATCACTTTGTGTTGGATAAACGTGCCATCAAATGCCAATTACTTGCCTTGATTATTCTGGCTATTGGAGGGCGGTGCTTATTTTAATACTATTAGCCTGATCTCTGGGCCTTTTCTTTTCACTACTTACATAGAAAACCAGGATCCAAAATATTTTATAATTATGCACACTTCAAATTAATTCATAGAAGCATAGATTTGTGTCCATGGGCATAATGCTAGACACCCAAAAACCTGATTCTTTCAGAAAATGATTATACCTCTTTATGATACAAAAGAAAGAGCCTGTGTTGGAGGTTAGGCAGCCTAGAGGGAGCTGTTAATGGCTCTGACCCTTGTTGCCTGCAGAATGGGTGATACCACCTCCACATACCTCTCAACTCTGCCCACGTCCTGTCACACCCACACCCAGGTCCAGGTCTACCTGTTTTAATCATGACACCTACTATTTCTCAGTAACTGTAACCCCTGCTTCAGCTAGTCACCCCCCACCAGCGTCTAGCATGCCCCCTAATTTCTTATTTGCCCTTGAAATCTCTCTCTCCCATCATCCCTTCCTTTGCCTTTTCACGTTCTCCATCCTCCAAGCCCAGCCCCAGTTCCTTCCAACACAGTGATCTGTGTGACCTCGAGCAGTTGTATGTACCCCTCAGAACATGTTTCTTTGTCTGTAAAAAGGATGTAATAATAATAATAATAGTAATAATAATAATAATGCCTCTCATGAGGTTTAAATACATCCATGCAAAGGTGTTTGGCCCATAAAGGATGCTCAGTGGATTTCATTTCCCCCCACTATAAATGTAGCTTATTGTCATTTATTCCTTCAAGACCTGTGTGTAGGGGCCTGGGCTGGGTTCTGGAAATAAAGAAGTTCGACTGGCCACACTCTCCAGAGGCTCAGAATCAAATGAGGAAAGATGTACACAACAAGGAATTGCAATGCAAGACCATTAAGGGAATGCTCTGAGGGACAGGAGATGGGCTAAATTATGAGAGGAAAGCTTTTTGTACAGGGTGAAAAGAAAGAAGTTTCTTGGGCAGTTATCTTATAGTATCCTTACTGTACCATTATCTAGAATTTTTCAGAGTTGCATAGGTCATGGACACTGTATTAGTCAGCCAAAGGGGTGCTAATGTAAAATACCAAAAATGGGTTGGTCTTTATAAAGGGTATTTATTTGGGGTAGAAGTCCACAGAGACCAGGCCATAAAGCGTTAAGTTTCTTCTCTCACCACAGTCCATTGCCACATGTTAGAGCAAGACAGTTGCTGGCATTTGCCAGGGTTCAGGCTTCTGGAGTTCCTCTCTTCCCGGGGCTGCGTTTCTCTCCGGGCTTAGCTCCTGTTTCCTCCACAAGGTCAGCTGTAGACGATCAGGCAAACAGCTTGCTTCTCTTTTCCTGGGGCCTTCTTTCCAACATCAAAACTGCTTCTCAAAAGACTGCTTCAACTTTTCTTTGCCTTGCCTTTTATATTCAATTCCCCACCCACCAAGAGGTTGGGCTCAATGCCCTAATCCTAACTTAATCATGCCCAGATTAACAGATTAGTTTACAAGCATGATTCAATTATATTTTTGGAATTCATAATTACATCAAACTGCCACAGACACTACCATTGATCTGAGACTACAGCATGAGCAAAACAGATGTTTTTTAAGGGCACACCCCAAAGTCATGGCAAATCTCTAAGAACCTGCTCCAACCTAGTCCATCAGTCTGCATCAGCAAAGTCAGTGGTTCTCAAGGATAGCTTTGTGTCAGGAAAGACTGGAACTTGTTTTTCCTGAAATTTCTGCTGCAGGTCAGGGCTAAACTTTGGAGAGCTTCAGGTTGGATGGGCTATACTTGATCATGCATATGTCAGTTTTCTATTGCTGCTGTAACAAATCACCACTATCTGAGTGGTTTAAAAGAACACATATTTGTTTTATAATAGTTCTTTAGTTTAGAGTCCAACATGGGTCTCACTGGGCTAAAGTCAAGGTGACGGCAGGGATGCATTCCTTTCTAGAGGAATGTTTTTAGTTTCCTAAGCTCCTCAAGCAAATGTCATGAAATTGGTAGGTTTAAGCAATGGGAATTTATTAGCTCATGATTTTGAGATTAGGAAGATGCCCAAATCAGGGCATCATCAAGGTGATGCTTTCTCCCCAAAGACTGTGGTGTTCTGTGGCTGGCTGCCAGTGATCATTGGTCCTTAGCTTGTCACATGGCAAGGCATATGGCGGCCATTCTCTTCTGGGTTCCATTGATTTTCAGCTTCTGGCTGCTCCCTCCATGGCCTTCTCTCTCACTGAATTTCATTCCATTTATAAAGGACTCCTGTAATAAGGTTAAAACCCGTTCTGATTGAGGTGGGCCACACCTTAACTGGAGTTAACTGCATCAAAAGATTCTACTTATAGTTAATTGACCGGAATGGATTAGGTTTAAGAATATGTTTTTCTAGGGTACATACAGCTCCAAACCACCACAAGGAACTAGGGGAGAATCCCTTTCCTTGCCTTTTCTACCTTCTAGAGGCTGCCCACATTACTGGACTGTGTTCCCCATTCTCCATCTTTAAAGCCAGCAATGGCGGGTCAGGTTCTTCTCAAGTTGCATCTCTGGCCAAATGCAGCTAAGAAAGACTCTCTGCTTTTAAGGATGCATGATTAGATTGGGCCTATGTGGATAATCCAGAATAACCTCCCTATCTCAAGGTCTACACCCTCACGCATTTGTCCATTCCCTTTTGTCGTTGAAGGTGACACATTCACATGTCTCAGGGATTAGGGCATGGGCACCTTTGGAGGCCGTTATTCTGCCAGTGGGAAAGATTGTGGGGCTAGGCCACCACTAACCCATGTGAGCGCATTTGTGCACAGCAGAGGGAGCTTTCGTGTGAATCCAAAAGGATGCGGCCCTGAGCCGTGGTGCGCAGCCTGCCTAGCAGAGTACAGGCTGGCTTTCAGATCCTCACCCCGTTGGGTAGAAAGCCCTGGGGCAGGGCCCAACCTGCACAACACTATGCAGAGGCTCTGGGTGGAGTCAAGAGGTAGAAGCATCTAGAAGAGGGGTATTGGAAGCCCAGTGACTCTCTGCTGGCACCTGTCTTTCAAAAGGTTCTCAGGTTGGGGGGTGATAAGTGTGGGAGATGCCTTGGGGCAGGTAAGGACTCAACTGTCAAATCCTTTTCCCCAGGGCCTAAGCCACCCAGGATTCATTTCTTCATACTTTCAGCTGTACTTTTAAATAATTATGTATCACCCCCCCCTGCCCCCACCCCTTCCTCCGACCAGGCTCCATGTTCCTGGACAGCAGCAAGCCTGCATTAGCTTCTCTTATGTGCCTTAGAGCTCAGCCTGGTTATTAGATACTTAATGACACATGTGGCATGAATGAACCAATGACTGAAATAAAAGGTGATGGGAGTTGTAAAAGACCTTAGAGATTTAACAACGGAACGGATTTAACAATACGGAGAAAAACCATCAGACAGTGAAGTGTATTTCCCTACTTCAGTCTTCCCTTTCTCTGAACACGCCTTTCCTCCTGTACCTCTCTCCTTCCCATTTGACTGCTCAGTGTTCTCTGCCTGTCCTTTCCTCTAAGTGCTAGCAGTTATTGACACTTGGGTTTGATTGAGTTTATTATTGTGGTCAGCCTTTCAGGGATACAGGACTTTGATGTCTAATTATAGAATAGAAGTCTTTGTTTCCTGTTAAGAGCATTGACAAACAGGTGGGAGAAGCATTTTGGGTCAGGGCACTCCTTGGTACCTCTAACACCCTCATAGGCTGCCACCACCTACCAGTGCCCCCAGCAGCTCCCCAAGGAGGGTGGGCATGGGGAGGTGGAAGGCAGCCTTGCAGAACATTCAGAGAACATTCTTCAATCCCATTTCAGAAGTCCTGTTACCCTCCCACCTGGCCTCCCTGTTTTGCTCTGTAATATGACAATGCAGATAAGCCCAGAGGCAGTGCAGATTGACGGTTCATTTCTGAGTGATGTCGCTTCATGAGCTATCCGTTTTTCAGTGGGAATGTTATAGTGTTAATGTATGTAACATTAAATGTATGTTAATGTTATATAAAGACAGAGGCTTTGCTCTACTAATGATTGAAGAACAAGGAGCAATTTTGATCAAAAAACCACAATTGGATTTCAAAACCACGTGTTTGTCACTCTACATCCAGGGGAGAAAGAGATTAATATTTCAAAATTCCTGAGATGGTTCTTTGTACTGACTTGTTAAAATATGTAATCTCTGTAGTCTAAGAGATAATGCCTTGAAGTTGAAACCATGATTATTTATTTGCTCCAACTTCAGCATCATTTATGCAGCAAAGGATGAGAAAAGAATTATGCTTCTTGATAACATCACTAAACTCACATTTAATGCAGATGTAAAAGGACAGCTGCTAGTTTACTGGTCCCCCTGATCATTACATACATACTGAGATTTAGCAGCTGTGCAGTAGCAACGTGATGAGCACAAGAGATACCAAATATGGGTGAGTGCATATAGATTGTAGTTTACGCTCCCAAAATATTTCTACTGATCAATTACTGTAGCATTGTGGTGTGCAATTGTCCCCTTTAAATCAAAATGACCTGCCTATTTGTGAACTGCATTTCAGTGCTTTGCTGAGGGAAAGAGGTGGGAAAGGAATGTGTTAGTAATGCATGGAACACTACTTTGTAATCAGAATATTAACATTTTAATTGAACTGATGGAGCATTTAAATGGAAATATTCAATTGCAAAGACTGAGTTTGGGAGGGAACCTATGACTTACAGAGTCTGAGCCTTTTTTTGACTAAAGATAATGTTTTTAATGTAGAAAACAGTAACAGAATAAAGAACCTTATAGTAAGAATGGAAGGAAGGGCAATATTCACTTTTCAAATGCTTATATTTAAATGTAGGAAAGTATACACATTGCCATATATAAAGACAGAGGCTTTGCTCTACTAATGATTGAAGAACAAGGAGCAATTTTGATCAAAAAACCAAGCCGAGTAGCATGGCAGAAAGACCATGAAATGTGGCAGGTCATCAGGCTTGGATGCTAGTGCTAGCTCCAACCCTAATTAGCCATGTACTCTTTTAAAAAAATATTTTAATACTTTAAAATTTTTTAGAAAATAGATTACATAAATGTTACATAAAAAATATAGGAGATTCCCATATGTCCCACCCCCTACTCTCCCACATTAACAACATCCTTCATTAGTGTGGTACATTTGTTACAATTGATGAACACATATTGAAGCACTGCCACTAAGCGTGGATTATCATTTACATTATAGTTTACATTCTCTTCTGCACAATTCTGTAGGTTTTGACAAAATATATAATGACTTATATCCATCATTGCAACATCACTCAGGACGATTCCAATGTCCTAAAAATGCTCCCATATTACACCTATTTTTCCCTCTCACTCTCCTCAGAACCTCTGGTAGCCTCTGCCTCCACATCAATGATAAAAGTTCTTCCATTGCTAGAATAACAATAAATCTATAGTAGAATAACCATAAGTCTACTGTAGTCCATTGGTCATTCCCCAGTCCTGAGGATTCTGAGATGGTAATGCCAACTCTGCCTCTAATTGAGAGGGGGCTTAGATCCCATGGTGCTGAAGGATGGGACCATCTTGCTTGCAGTTGAAGACTCTTTCTGTTCCTTGGCATGGACATTGTCTATTATTATCTCCTTGATAGCTGTCTTGGGTGAGTCCAATGAACTGGAGAGTAGGTGTTGCAACTCTGTTGAGATTCAGGGCCCAAATGGCACATGGACAGCCCAAAAATTTAAGTCACTTGGACATAGACTTATCAAGTCTAGTACTAACTATTGGTTCAAATAGAAGGGGCAGACGACCCACGTGTAGGGAAACCACAAATGAGTCCAACTCTGTCACACTGGAGAACATAAATTCCAAAGTAGGGCCCACTGGCAGGGTGCCCAACTCCTGAGCTGTCTGCCCTGTCTATAGTGTCTGGATGTCTCTAGAGCCCTCAGGAGCCCTGCTATTTTAGGGAATATTTACTGTGACAGTCATTGAGATCCTTCTGAGACATATATAAGCGTAAGCTCTGGAAAGACTTCCTGGATCACTTTGAAATCTCTTAGCCATAAAAACTCATTTGCATTTACCCTTTCCCTCTTTTGGTCAAGGTCTTTTTCCAGGTACATTGCTAGTTGGTAATAATCCCTCAGTGCCAGGGAGGCTCATCCTTGGCAGTCATGTCCCATGCCGGGGGGAAGGTCGTGCATTTATATCCTGAGTTTGGCTTAGAGAGAGGCCATATTTGAGCAATAAGGCCACCTCAATGTCTCAATGGCTCAATTTTCCTCACTGGTCAAATGGGGACAACAATACTCGCCTTTAAAGACATGCCATTTTTTGTGTGTATTGAATCTGACAACAGCTCTTTGCATCTTCAGCAGGTGTTAGACATCCCTGTTCCCCAGTGGGAAGAAGTAATCCCAAATGGGATCTGAAGCCAGAGTTGATGAAGTATTCAGTGGATGGTCAGTGCGAATTAGAAGTTAGATTCTTCTTTGAGGTATTTCATCAGATCACTGCTGTGATCAGTAGTCACGTTTTCAAGGGTAGAGGAGAGATCTGAATTTTCTTTTGGCAATTAATTTGGGTAGATATCTACCTGATGCACTGACACCTCTACTTTGTTCTGAATCCACCTTGGAATGAAACATTTGACTGCTTTTAAAATGCTCAGATTTATTATAAAGGTGGTTCACAAATCACCTTTTAAAATTTGGCCTTGATGCAGAATCAAAAGCGTGACAATCTCCTTGGTCAAAAGAACCCCGCCTCCCCAACCCCCACTTTTAGACATTCTTAGAGCAAAAGTTGGTATTTGAAATGAGGAAGGAAAAATGACTTTCAGAGCACCAGCTTGTGAAGGAAGTATCCCCAGAATGTATAAGGTTTTGAAGGGCAGTCCTGACAAATATGGTCTCATTGATGGTGATGGAGAAGGAGCTGACTTCCTAGAATTGTAGAATTCTAGAATTCTACAGAATCATTTTACAAATGAAGAAACTGAGACCCATGGAGCAAAAGTATTGGGAAACATGTTCATAAATTTGACCCAACCCTTCTATTTAGGGGAAAGCACCCTGATGGTCTCCCTTACCCATTACACAGACTATGAATTTTATTTCCTTGGGCACCCTTCCAATATGATGCTGTCCAGGCCCCTCACTATTCCAGTCTCCCTGTTCAGTGCTCTCTCCCAGCCACAGCTGAAGAGGAGAGAATATTTGCAGATATCAGAAAAGGCTGTGAATATTTGGACTGGAAAAGAATGCTAACCTACCATTTCATTGTCCCACAGTGTTTCCCCACTGAGCCTCTCTCCTCCACTTCAAAGAATGCTGCTGATTTACAGGGAGGTATAGAAGAAAGCATCCTGGTCCTCAAGAGATCAACACTGCATAATTACAGGGAAGAAGGGCATAAGTTTTTAGGTTACAGGTGTTTGTACCATCTGTTTGGTCAGTTTTCAGTAGACAGAGCAGGAGCTTCATTTTTCTATTCCAGAGGAGAGGAGTGGGTGTGGGATAGGCTCCTGGACCTCATCAAGCCACTTGCCACAGGTTCTGGGGAGCCCAGGAGTCTGCATTGGGGTGAGTGGGTGTGATAGCAGAGGCAGGGAAGGAGTCTACAGGAAAGTGCCACCTAATTAATCACAGGCTATCAGAGCCCTTAGGCAGTAAGAGTCTCTGAGGTCTTAACGACACCCCTCAGTAATGTTAAAAGCCAGCTTGGTATGACTTCATTTTCTTAGGGACACATGATTGATCTGGCTATTGGTGAATGGAGACACCACAGCTTCTTTCCATTTGTGGTGTCATTAGATGAGAAGATTAAGTGCTTTTGTGCAAATGCTATGGGAAGACTGTGAGTGATTCACCAGGAATGAAAGGAAGATAAAGAAAATTCTGAAATATATTTTTTTAAAGGCAAAATCTTACACTTTACTTCATTTATTAGCATCATAAAAAGCTTTGTAGAGAGTCTGAGCTAAGAAAAATGCTTCCTCTGGGTCAAGTATTTCAGGGATGTTGCACATAGCTGCCCAGTGGGATGGTATCTATGGGTTATATCATATTTTCTATTTGTGGTCCTACTCTGTGCCCTTTCTAGAGCATTTCCAGGCTCTGAAGGAGGTGGGGATTTTTTTCACTTGGGGCCTTTTAATTCTTAGAAAGCAAGACTAGAGCAACTCAACTTGGTTTCCTCCAAGGAGGTAGGGAGGCAGAGTTTGTTAGAGTGGCTCCTGTGAATGATACTCAGCCTTTCTCAAGCTTTGCTGAACTCCTCCGAGCAAGCTGATAGCTTTCCTTCAGGTAGCCAGTCACTATACTCAGTCCTGTGTGAAACATAAGGGATGGCCAGGCATTCAACTTTTGTAGATCCTACTGACTAGTTGGGGATAATGGCTAACATCATTGAAATGGTAAATTAACGGCACCAGACCTTGACACTATTATTCAGGATGGGGTCAGTACCTTTTGCTGAATATTAGATAGCATGCAAAGAACCTAAACAAATTCTGGCACAATGCTCAATAAAAGTTAGTTAATATGACTCAAACATGTAAATTGAAGCTAGGGATTGCAAAATCAAAAATACAGGTTTTAGACAGGAGAGTAAATGAATGAAGCAGGGAGGGTTCTAGAGTTATGGGGTCTGCAATCAAATGGTACATTTATATCCCCTCTGTTGTGATTCAAATTAAAATATTTAAATGACTCTTGGCAGGCCAAATTATTTTCAAGAGGACTTAGCCCAGGAATTTCCAGTTTGCAGATGATATAGAAGTTTATAGAGGAAAGGGGATATTTAACATGAGTATGTTTTTTTTTCACTTCATCCTTTTATTCATCCATTCCTCAAACATGAGGGAGTACCACTTGAAGGTACCCTGTAGGGGACAGAAAGATAAATATCTAGCCAGTGAAATAAAGCAACCTAACATCTAGGCTTTGTTAGATAGTACAAACATCAATGTGTTCTATAAGAGACCTTAGAATGTGATACTGTGAAGTTCATTGTCTGTAAGATCGTGGACTTTGGATGCCAGGTAAAGAAAGCAGTCGTTAGACTTGGATTGCTGATGAAGTTTTGAATTGGGTGTATGAAGATCAGAAAGAGAATTTGGGAAGAGTAATCAGGCTGTTGAAATGGATGCAACGGGTTGGTCCTGAAGAAGGAGGGACATGGTTCCATTGGGTTTAGACAGGAAATGGCCCTTTTGAGAGGTGATATGGATGTAAAACCTACTACTTTTAGTGGAAGATTTAAGTGTAGGGAAGACATTCCCCAAATAAACTTTTCAGCCCCTGTAGGTAAAGGTAGCTCTTTGGGTGAAAAAGCAGGTGCCCATCAGCCAAGCTCTCCATAATCTGGTTCCATGTAACTTTCCAGCTTTTTTTTATTCTATGTACCTCCAGGGACACTTGTCAGCAATCATAATAGACCTATACTATTTAATCTGTCCAGAGCATCCCTGGAATTTCTTGCTTCTAGATTTTCTCTAATACCACTGAGATTAGTAAGAGGTTGGGAAAGTGTGGGTAGACTAGTAGGACATTCTCAATTCAGGATTTTGACAAATAGTTCCTGAGAATGCACCAATGTCAGGCACTGTGCTCAGGGCTGGGAACACAGTGAACAGGCTGACCACTTTCCTGAAGCCAGGCTGTTGAAAGCAAGACTGGATGGCTTCCCCGCCCCCATGCAAGAGGCATCATCTCCGTGTCAGCTTGTGGATGCCCATGGGCACAGCCAAGTGGACTTTGGCCCCTGTGTCAACATTATCTTCTCCTGAATATTCTAGAGTCAAAAGTCTTGCCCATATCAGGGTCCTGTCAACATAGATCTTAAGGACAACAGATTCCCAGTGAGATGTAGGAGATTTCTGAGGGCATACATATCTGTGTTACAAGTGGACGAGAAACACTTCAAAGGTATTCACAATATTCCTTTCCATTCCAGAGACCCTCCTCTGTGGGTGGTCCTTGTGGCTGTATGGTCTCAAGTACTCAGCAGTACTTTTAAGTGTGTCTTTATGTATTTTAATTTTGTAAGGATTAGAAAACTGTTAATGTTAAGACATTTTTTTAAAATTCTTGCAGGTATCAAAGCTTGGGAGGAAAAGGCTCTCCTTCAAATATAGAATGCATAATCCAGAAGTGATTTTTGTTGTTGTTGTTTCTTTCTACTTCTTTCCCATTCTCATCTTCTCCTGTTTATATGAAGTGTGTGAAGTAAAGCAGGTGACTGTATCAAACTAGGCATACAAAAATTGAATATCCCATTATTCTGAGAAAGTCTTGAGTATACCTTAGTACTAACTGAACTTTTTAGTATTTCTCCTTTTTCCCTGAGTGGTTCCAAGTAGTTCTTTTAGCCTACATGATCTGAAGTTAAGCAGCAAAGGTACCGATATCCAACAGAACAGTTAGAAAAAAGTCAATGCATTTTATCTATTCTCTGTGCCTGGTGTTTTGGTAATGCTCAAAGTAAATCAAGAACATCAGAACTGGAAAGGCTATCTTAGCGATGGCTCCCCTTTAGCAGATGGGGGAATCCAGGGATCAGAAATATAAGGTGATGGTGTACCCAGCTAGAGAGTAGCTTTGTGGGGATTAGAATTCATATCTCTTGTCTCCATGTTCCAAAGTCTTGAAACACATATTTAATGCATTTTTTTTTTTTTTTTTAGCAAGAATAACTTGGTCATGGTTTTAAGCAATGGGATGAGTTTGGAAGCTTTTATTTTGGTGATTGTAATTTATAATGATTGAGCATCTGTATTAGTCAGCCAAAGAGGTGCTGATGCAAAATACCAGAAATCTGTTGCCTTTTATAAAAGGTATTTATTTGGGGTAGAAGCTTATAGTTACCAGGCTATAAAGCATAAGTTACTTCCCTCACCAAAGTCTGTTGCCATGTGTTGGAGCAAGATGGCTGCCAATGCCTGCAAGGGTCCAACCTTCCTGGGTTCCTCTCTTCCCGGGGTTCATTTCTCTCCAAGCTCACCTGCTCTGCTCTTTCCACAAGGCCAGCTGTAGACTATTAAGCTAATAGCTTATCTCTTCCCAGGGCCTCTGCTGTATCTAATGGAGCTTTCTCTCCTTCCTGCTTCTCTCCATATCTGCTTCTCTGTGTGCTTCCCAGGCTCCAGGATCAAAACTCTAACTACTCTGCTGTTTAGTTTTCTGTGTGAGTCCTCACTCTCAGGGACTCAGTGTCCTACTGACGTGGCCCAGTCAAAGCCTTAGTCATTATTTAATCAAGTAAGAGTGAAACCTCTGAATCCAATATAATCTAATATGCCCGGGGGAAGAGACCAGTTTATAAACATAATCCAATATCTATTTTTGGAATTCAGCAACAATATCAAACTGCCACATCATCCCTGCACAGAGGCAGCAAAATCTATTTGGATAGATTTTCAGTATTTCCAGGATACTTTTCAGTATTCCTGGAAATTGCATCTGAATACCTTTATCACAGGATAATTGGTGAATTCATTCCATTTGATTTATGGACTTAGTTTTATATATATTTACATTTTCTCAGAATAGGTGGATAAACAGATGTCCAAATACCACATAAGTAATAAAAGTATACATATATATATATTTCTAGACATAGATGTGGAATTAGAATATTTCTCTGGGTAAGACCCCAAGATAGTCACTAGCCATTGAGAGGAGATGGCATGTGAGATGGAACCTATTGTGATTATATTATTTGTTTAAATTAATATATTAAATTTGCAAAACAAGGGGGGATATATGTGTCCCTAGATCTCCTGAATAAATGCTAACTCTTATCTATGGTGACAATTTTCAGCCTTAACTTAGAGAGGCTTTTTTTTCTTTTCTTCTCTTTTTCTTTCATGCTTTATCCACTGCCTTCTGATCCAACTTTTTTGGATAATCTGATTGGAACACAACCAGGTTATCTGCTTTCCTGTCTATGAGCTCAATTTCAGGGCAGATGAACAGGAAAGTTTTCTAAAAGGAATATTTGGATGGGAGTGTCTAGATAAGCCTAGTGATTAGAAATTCTACATTCAGCAATAATTTAATTATTGCCTCACTAAGCATAGCAGAGGAAATAATTCATTTTGGATGTCTTTTTTATAGGAATTTATGATTTCATTGGGGAGACAAAAATTCACATAAGCAGTGATTGTATGAATATATAAAACAATATGTGAATAAATGGCATAGACACTTGCCAGTTAATAAATGTTAAAGGCCTTCAGAAGGAAAAAAAGATTACTTTGGACTGGGATAGTAGGGGGAAGACTCCTTGGGTGGGGGCAGTTTGAGCTGGGGATGAAAGAGTTAGGAAAGAGATGGGTAGAGGAGGAATGGAGAATATTCTAGCTAGAAGTATGGCATGAGCCAAGGATTGGGGATCAGAAACGAACATGGCTCTGGGAGACTCGGAATCATTCAGACCTGCTGCTGTGGAGAGGGAGTGCAGGGAAATAACAGAGCTAAAGCTACAGACATGGTGGTGGAGATGGGAAGGTGGAGATGTTAGAGGACTTTAACAGCTCCAGAGAGGAGTTTAGACTTGCTCCTGTGGGCATGAGTCCAGTTGTAGGAAGGGATAGAATTGCCACTCTGGGGCAGATTGTTGGGTGTTCCTCCTAGGATTCTGTCTGCCCCAAGACATCAAAGTGGTGATTGTTGGTGATGCTGTGCTGTTTCTCATCCAGAAGTTTATCCAGATCTCATGCAAACTGGATTGTTTTCAACTGGTACTATTTTTGAGAGTTGTGCTTACTTCTGCATCTCCATTACTTTGCTATTTCACTCCTGCTTCAATGCATGTTTTAAGCTTTACTAGGTCTGTCATGGTTTATAATTGTCAGATATGCACATGGTATCCAAATAGGGATGATTGCATGTTTAGTACTAAGGCAGGCTACCACTTCTGTGTCCTGTACCTCCCCAGCAACGTGGTGAAGGGCAAATCCATGGAGGCAGCATGAGACCAATGAACGTGCTTCCAAGAGTTTGAGCTTATTATCTGCTTTTTTGAAAGTGGATGGGAAGCTGTGCTCTCCCCTAGGACCTCTCTTCTTCATGCTTGTAGCATTGAGACATCATAGATTTCTTTTAGTGAGGATTGTAAAAACAGTTCCCCTTACTTTCACATTTTAGAGTCTCATACAATTGTAGCAGTTAACCTCTTTTAAACGATTTTACTCTGACTTTTATTCCCCTGTTACTGAGAATAAAACTGAAAATTAAAGGTGGAAATCAAACCCATAAATCCCTAGCTACTACCGGAGCAAAGTGACTGGCCCAGTAGTCAGACCAGGAGACTCATATGCTGGCTAATCCCCAAAATTGGGTTCAGTTCTGTTTTCCTGCAGAGCACCAGAGCTTGTGGGGTTTAATAGGAAATGAAAGGTGGTCCAATAGAAGAGTCCCATGTTTTCCCTATGTCTGCAAACTTACATTCCACACATGCTACCAATGCAAAGAAAGGAAGATGTCATTTTTTGTTTCTCTGTACTTGCCCACTCCTCCTACATTCAACATTGTCTGTTGTCTCTATGTTGAGTTGACTTGAATAAATGGAATGATAAAACCTTGGAATAGGCAGGAAATTTGGAGGTTACCATCATCAAAGCTTATTTATCAGAGGTGATAATATTATCAGAGCTGATAATAAAAATACTAAAAAAAAAAAACCTCAAGTATGGCTGGACACCAGTCAGATTAAATAGAGGTTTGAGGGTTGGAGCAGCTTCAGGAGGGTTCATGCTGAACAGGCTTAGCCTTTGAGCTTCTAAGCTGTGGGAAGATTCCGTGGGAGTGGCTGGGATGGCTGGGGGACATTTGGGGAACTTGGGGTAACAGCCATTTACCACATTTTATTATTTTATTATTTTAATGTTACTATGGCTGAATGCTAGCCCTACCTATGTATTTAACTTCATGTATTTTGAAGTTCTGTTGGTACATAAATGTGAGGGTTGCTATGTCTTCTGGATTGAGTGACCACTTTATCATTAGGAAGTGATCCTTGATAATTGATATTCTTTGCTCTCAAACTTACTTTTTCTGATATTAGTATAGCCTCACCAATTTATTATTATTTTTGAGTGGTGCCTCTTTTCCTATCCTTTTGCATTCTTTCTGACAAGAAATCTGTTGTCATCCAAATCTTTGTTCCTTTGTACATAACGTGTCTTTTTTCCTCTCTCTCCAATGTCTCTCTCCTATGTCTTTATCATTGATTTTAAACAGTTGGGTTATGATAAGCCTTGGCGTTGTTTTATTCATGACTCTTGTGCTTGGAATGTGTGGGGCTTCTTGGATGTTGGCTTATCAACTTAGTCAAGTTTTGTAAATATTCAGCCATTATTTCTTTCAGATATGCAGCCCCCCTCCCCCACACTTTGGGATCTTTAATTACATGTGTATTAGGTCACTTGATGTTATTCTGTCTCACACTGATGTGCTGTTCATTTTTTAGCATTTAAAAAAATTCTCTGTTGCATTTTGGATAGTTTTTATTGCTATGTTTCAATTTCACTATCTTTTCTTCTGCAATGTTTAATCTTCCATTAATCGAATTTAGTGTACTTTTCATATCAGATATTATAGTTTTTATCTCTGGAAGTTTGACTTGTGCCCTTTTTATAACTTTCATGTCTCTACTTAGCATGCACACTTTTTGCTCCAGCTTCTTGGACATACGGAATAAAGTTATAATAGTTGTTTTAATGTCCGTGTTTACTAATTTTAACACTTTTGTCATTTCTGGGTTAATTTAGAACAAGGTTTCTCAACAATGGCACTACTGAAATTTTGAATTGACCAATTCTTTGTTGTGGGGAACTTTCTTGTGTATAGTAGGATATTTAGCAGCATTCTTGTCCTCTACCCACACCAGGGGCATCCTCAGTTGTGACAACTAAAAACTTCTCCAGAAATTGCCTAATGTCCAGGGTTCAGGGGTCAGGGGAAGAATCACAGCCAATTGACAACTACTAGTTTAGACTGATTGCTTTTTCTCCTCATCAGAGATTATATTTTTATGCTTCTGTGCACAAAAACAGTAATTTCTTATTTGATTCTAGATAATTGTGGCTTTTATCTTCTTGGGTGCTAGATTTTTTTGAATTCTTGTAAATGTTATTGAGGTTTATTCTGGGACACAGTTAAGTTACTTGGAAACAGTTTGATCCTTTCTTGTGTTGCTTTGAAAAAGGCTTTATCAGGTGGGACCAAAACAACATTTTATTTAGGGCTAATTTTACCTTACTCCTCAGGTGAAAATTTTCCGTGATCCTTGTCGTGATGCCCCATGGGGGTTGCCACTCTGGCTGATGGGAACAGTAACTTTTATTGACCCTGTCTGTGGGTCTGGGATTGTTCCCTCTAATCCTTTCAGGTATGTTTTCCCTGATCAATATTCAACTGAAGAATCAATGGGGATCTTTTGTAATCCCCTGTGCTCTCTCTGTGTGTAGCTGTCACTTCTCCAGTACTATTTCTTGAGAATTCTAGCCACCTTTGCTTGCCAGACTCCCAGTTCCATCTACTCAATTCAGGGACATCAGTGGGCACTACCCAGGTTCCCTCTCTCTGTACATGGCCTGGAAGCTTTCTCCCTGAAATAATCTGGGGAGATTTTCAGACTCACCTCATTTATTTCCCATTTCTCAGTAATCAGTGTCCTTTGTTGCTTGGTGCCCAATGTTTTGAAAATCATTGCTTTATATCTTATATCTGATTTTTTTCCCATTTGTTTCACATGTGAGGATAAATTCAGTCCTTGTTACTCACCTTAGTCAGAATCAGAAGTTATCAGAAGGCCTGATAAAATGGAGATCAAGAGAGGTGAATGCTTACCTAAGGTTTACCCAACAAGTTTAGAGGCAGGGCTTGGACCCTGGGCCCCAGATTTCTTTCTCCCATGTTGGTGCTCTTCAACCATGTCACACTGCAACCGGAGAAGGCCATGGCTGAGCTCCTGGATCCTTAAAGAGAAGATTTAAATAACAAATAGCATGAACATGGTAGAATCCCTGCCTCTTTTTTGATCCTGGAAAGTTGATGTAGCCTTTGTGTCACCATGAGTATTTTGGGAAGATTCTTGTTTTAAATTTTACAACTTTATATTGTTTGAAGTTACAAAAAATATGTTCTGTTGGCAGGTCCCTTAAAAATATTCTAGTTTGCTGGTTAAAATGTCCATTCAGTCTTGGTTCCATCTTTATTGTTAGAAAACCTATATTTTAAGGATACTAAAGACTTAGAAATAATGGAATAGATCACTGCTGTGTTTAGGGAACTGTATCAGGCAAATTGTGATTAGGTGCTCTTTTGGCTTAGGGTGACACTGTAACTTACCCACAAATTCTTACCAAACCAAGGTCAATAAAAATATCCCAAGTTTGACTGACAATTCTGTTCCGTGCATGGTAGTTCTGTATGTAACTTCTACTGACAAAAGCAGAGGCCATGACTGGAAAGTATCTCTACCAGTGCTTGGGACATAGAAGGCATTCAGCATATGTTAGTTCCCTTCTTCCCACTCTGAGTGCTCCTACTCTGTAACACAAGTTCAGGCCACCGTACATTGTCATCACATGCCTCTCTCTGCCCTGCTCTCTAAACTGCAGCCTTACTGCCTTCCTCTCGTTCCTTAAACCGGTCAACAGCTTTCTTGTCCAAGGACTCTTGCATGTGCTCTTCCTTTTGCTCTCTGCACGCCTCTGTCCTCCAGGTCCAGTCAAGTGTCATCCCTTCTAAGAAGTTGCCCCTGCCAGTCTCTTTCATGGTTCCCTGTTTATTTCATTCATTGTGCTTCATAGTTCTGTTTTTAAAATTTACTTATTATACACTAGTTCATTATCTAGATCTTGCTCCAGGTTGTGAGCTTCATGAGAACAGATACTTTGTTGGCTTTATCACTCCTGGGTTAGTTCATTGGGGTCCCTTAGGGGTTGGGTGATTTGGGTCTCAAGGAGAATGGGAAAGTGTTTGGTTTACACTTGGGCTTTGTGTTTGTCAAGTAGTGCTGTAATGGGAGGCTGGTGTAGACACTCAGCAGACACCTGCAGAGTGAATATCTGAGGGCAGTGAGGCAGTCTTCTGGTATAGCCATGTAGAAAGCACAATCTTATTCTGGGTACAGAATGGCTGATGACATTGGCCTCTCCTACCAAATCCCAACCTGTCTGCCTTGTCAGCTTTGCTGATCACAACAAGTTGGGGCACAGTTCACCCTAGTTTGTTGTCACTTGTGTGATTTCCTGTCATGTGCTGGCCCTTTTCAGTGCCTTTGACGATGGCAAGCCTTTTGTCCCTTTTGTCCTCTTTGCACCTTGTCTGACTTTGGTCTCCCAGTCCCCTTGTGTGGGACCTTAAGCTGGAGCTCCTGTGGAATGTATCCTCATGAATTAGAGCTCATTTCCTTCCAGGCACTCAGGACACCTTGCTGTACCTGTTCTGCATGTCGAAAGGAAGCCACAGCCTAAATGGCAGGATGAGCAGCTCCTTGCTTTTCTAATTATTTCCTTCGTTACCTGGGAAGTCCTGTCACACTTAGTAGTCTGGCCAGCCTTCCGCTCTTTTGAGCCTCTCCTTCACCCATTCTGATAAGTACCTCAGATTTTCTCCTGTGGCACATTTATGCCTCTCTCCACCACCTGTTCCCTCCTCCCTTTCTGCAACACTCCTAAGTGACACATTCGTTTCATTGTTTAACTATGTCTACTCCCCGTTGATAAATTATCTCTGCCCAGATCTCCCAGGCCATTCTGTTTCATTCACAGACCTTTTTGGGGGGAGAGGGGCTAGTTTCTAATTATTCTGGCTGCTCTCCGACAGGGCTTGCTCTGTATTATTTGTCATAAACTCTGGTGTAATCTCCTTTCTTCTCTCCACTCTGTGCTTTCTTATCATTGTTTTACACACTTGTAACTGTCAAATCAGATCAGTTTTATAAGCCCATGGGTCCTCTCAAGGCAGGGTTTCTCCCAAATAGCCGTGAGGAAAAGAAAAACAAGAACACTCTTTGTAGCATTCTTCATCCACCAAGCATTTAATCATCAAGCAGTTACTGAGATTCAGCTGTGTTCCAAGCCCTGGCTTGGGGATGAGCAGTGGTGATGGTGAGTGCAGAAAGGGTGTTGAATACCAGAGTTCTGTTTTATAGTAAATATGGATTCATGAAGGTTCTTGAGCTGGAAAATGACTTTTTGCTGTGCTTTAGGAAGGTGGATTTGACATTGCTTTGCCACCTGGACTGAGGAGGAGGAGTTCCGGAGGTGAGGCAACAAGGGAGGGGGGATTAGAGCAGCTCCGGCAGCTGGGGAGGGACACACACACACACACACACACACACAGAGAGAGAGAGAGAGAGAGAGCAATGAAAGAGGCACAGCTAGATTAGAAGGAGATTAGAGGTGGGGTGGGGGGGAAAAGCGTCGTGATGATTCTATTTGGGACCTGGGAGTGTTGGAGGGATTGGTCCTACTACAGAAGTGAGGAATGGGAGAGGAGAAGAAAAGAGAAAGAGGGGAAAGAGAAGCAGGCACCAGAGAGGTGAGGAGGGAGAAGCGATGAGCTCAATTTTAGTATCCTGGAATTGAAATGACAACGGTTTATTGCTCAGCATTTGGAAATATGGGACTGGAGCTCACGGTAGAGGCTGGCACTGGAGAGGTTTTGGGAGTCATTCAAACAGAAGCGGGAGGTGAAGCAGGAGAGCAGCTGGATGCATATTAGATGGAAGCTAGCCCTGCAGGCAGCAGGTGTGGGCCGGGGCAGGTGTGGGCAGCCCCATGGGCTCTGGACACTCAGGGAATGAGTGCTGTGGACAGAAGCTGTCAGGAAGGACTTCTCCAAGGAGGTGGGGCTGGAGCTGGGGCTTTCCTTTGTCCCCCACCCATCGGGTCATTTTTCTCTAAAATTATTTTCTTTCCTCCTTCTCAATCCCTTTCCACATCTGGGTACTATTTTCATTTGCACTTATAGTTTTCAACTCCAGTGATTTCCTTTCCTTCAGTGTGTCATTCGTTTGAAAGAGTTGGATAGAGTGCAGAGGAAGGAACTGTCAGTGGAAACGTGTGTCCAGTTCCTTAAAGGAACCGCTTTTCTTGGCAAAGCATGCTGGACAGCAAAGATGAAATCTGAAATTCCTACTTATTTCTCACTAACACCAAGGAGGGAAAAATTAAACAGTATGTGGTAGACCTGTGTGTCCTTTGCCTTCCTAAGAACTCCTGTTACCGTGTGGCTTCTTTACTTGTCCAGAGACTTGGCTGCTTCAGCATCCCTCGGCCCCCACTCTCCTTTTCTTTCTCTTTCTTTGTATCTGTGTCTCACTGATGTGCAGAAATATAGTAATGAGTCCAGCTTCCTCAGCTGGTCTGAAAAGCTGTTCTCATTCCCGCTACACTGAGTTGTGGCTTTGCTGGCAAGAAAAGGGCTCCCTCTGCTCCGTGTGCATGCCGCCATGCCCGCGCACGTACATGTTTGGGGAAGAGTTTGGAATGCTCTCTCTGCCTGCTGGCTTTGCCAGGGCCATTGAATTAAGCAGGCAATTTCCTCTCACTTTGTCTCTCTGTAAATTTTCCAACCATATGGTATGAGGAAAGTTCCTAGATTATAAATAAACAACACTGCTCATAAATCTAAGGGTTTTTGTTTTTCCCTCCAATGGGCATAAATAGAAACCATAGATTTGTAACTTCAGACAAAATGTGTTGGAGAAGAAGCTAATGCTTCCCTCTTTCTGTCTGTAAATAAATATCCCCCTGCCCCCCAATTGCTCCTTATGCAAAGTCTTTTTTTTTCTTTTTCTTTTTTTTTTTTTTGCTAAAAGTCATCTAGCTGGCTGAGTGGGTTCCATTTGTCTTTTATTGCTGCCATTTTCCAAGCTGGAGGTAAACTGTTGCTTTAGGCAACATGAGTATAGTCACATGGGCCTGGCCGGATTGCACTGGCCAGATGGGCTTGCCGCATCTTTTGCGATGCTGGAAATGTCAGTCCCCTTCTTTGCAGGGCTTACGCTTACTTACTGGTCTTGTGATAGAGGCAGTGAAATGGTGTATGCTTGCCATTCTCTCTTGGAGGGAACCCAGCATGGACATCCTCCATGTAGGAGCCAAGTGCCCAGCCCAGTGGGTGAACTTTAGCCTGGCCACCTTTAAACCCCAGACTTTTTAAGGCATCAAGAGTTACATTCTTTGGCAGCCCGATTGTTTTATTTCCCCCTGCTAAAGGTGCAGTGAATCTGGTGGGCATGCCAGCCACCAAGACAAATGCCAAGATAGGAAACTGGGACTGGGACAGTTCAGGCAAGGGGCAGCTTGGAGAAAGCATAGCACCTATAGACTTCAAAATAATGGAGTTATGGGAGATGAGAGTCAACTGGAAATGTTTTATAACTACTTCCAAATCATGGAAAAAGTAAAATGTATCAAATTATGCAATGTATATTAACCATATTTCCCTCATTAGAAACAAACACACTCTGCTGGAGATCACAGGGAGTTAGCAGTAATATTTACTGGGCTCAATAACTTTCCCAATGTCACTATTTCTCAAATTTCAGTCTTTTACATACAACCTTGATTTTTGCCTCCACATGTGATATGTGCTTAGTATTTTCTTTAAATTGGCCTCTTTTTACTTAATTTTTAAAAGGAAATGTTATGACTATGCATAGCAAATCAGTCCCTTGTTATAAAGCGAAAGTAATCATAAACACAACTAAATAATAAATTTTACTTAAACTCTACTGAGGCTCTGAGACTAGGACCTAGCTCTCTATTTGTTAAAAAGAAAGAAGTTTAAAAAGGATTAGTGGTCCATCAAGTGGACCATTAATTTGGTCCATTTTAATCATATCATTTCCCTGTAATAAATAGTAATTGTGAGTATAATAGTTTTCAGTGAGTTCTGTGAGTTCTTCTATGAACTTGAGGATGGTTTTGGAAACCCTCTGAACCAGCAGTTGGTGTGGAGAGAGAGAGAGAGAGAGAGAGAGAGAGAGAGAGAGGGAGGGAGGGAGGGAGGGAGGGAGGGAGAGAGAGGAAACAAAAGCAAATGGGATAAAAGTTTTAAAGGATATATGGATGTTCCTGTACTATTTTTATTTTGAAACATTTTATAATTTTGAAATGGTTTCTAAATAAAAGGTTGAAGTAAATAAATAAAATATAAAAAATATGTACATGTACACCATAATTGTAAGTTGAACAAAACCCAAAAGTGAAATGAAAAAAGATAAAATAGTTGCCTTAGAGTGGTGGAATTAATATTCCCATCAAATTATCTAATTTCCAGTGATGTTATTTCATTGCTTTTTACAATAAATTAAAATAGTTACCAAAAAAGTCTACTTAGTATTTCAGAAAGATTTTAAAATGATGTAAACTAAATGAAAATATTTGGATTTTACTAAAAAAAAAAAAAAAAAAAAAAAAAAAAAAAAAAAACCAAAAAGAAAAAAAAAATTTTTGTCAAAAAGGAAAAATGTGTGTTGGTTCTAGGTCAGCAAGAGAGATTGTGTGGTGCAAGAAGTAATGGGGCAGGACATAGAAAGAATGGGGCAAGTGGGCAGTAGTGGGCAAACTATGGCCCTTGGGCCAAATCCTGTTTATGGTTTTTACAAGCTAAAAAAGGTTTTCATATTTTTAAATGGTTGAAAAAAAGAGAGACAAGAATACTGCTACATTGTGACACCTGAAAAATAAAACGAATTCAAATTTTAGTGTGCATAAAGTTTTATTGGAACTCAGCCACACGCATTTGTTTATGTATTGCTGTGGCTGTTTTCATGCCATATGACAAAGTTGAATGGTTACAACAGGGACCATGTAGCCCACAAAGCCTTAAATATCTACTCTTTGGCCCTTTATAGAAAAAGTTTGCTGTCCCCTGGCTCAGGTTATCAGGGGCAGATTGAATTTTGGAGAGCAAGGTTAGGGGAGGAGCTAGGCTGAGAACATAGCTTGTCAACTTCAGCATGCTGAGCTCACTCTATTGGGTGCTTCTCATACAATGAGGTTGGTTAGGGGCATGTCAGCTCATTTAACATGCAAAACTGAACCAAACACCCATCTTCAGAAGATGTCACAGCAAACACCTCCAGCTCTGTTGGATTTTGGGAGATGGGATTTGCTCTTTCAGAGAGTTTGTTCAAGAGGTACAGTTGGTCTCTGGGTATATCAAATTCTATCCTGTTCTAGGTCCCTGCTTTCTTACAAAGCAATTATCCAGTAAAATAATCCACATTGAAGGCATTGAACATTTAATGCATTTCCTGAGGATTTTGTATTTTCCATCAGTAAGCTCAAGGAATGCACATTGTTTATTGAAAAAGAATGAATATCTAAGCATGGAATTTCAGGCACTGGACTGACTGTTGGAGAACATTTTTGAGATGGGGAGACTTCTTACATCACATCATATCTATTAAGAACCACTAAGAATGATTCTACTAAAATCTATAAATGCTTCAAAAGGCAATTCATAGAGAATTTAAATTATTAATTGACTTTTCTTGAAGTGCAAGTTAGTTTTCACATTGAAGAGCTGTATTTTTATACAATATTTAAATTTCTTTGGAACTGTCACCCTACATCCAACTTACACCTATTTTATAGTTTGGTAAACTGTGAATCAAGAGTATTTTCAGAGATGAGTGATAGAAGCTAGGTAGAAAAGCCTATTCCATCTTTCCCGTGTGGGAGTCAAATGTAGTCTCCCTGCAGGTGAAGCAGTCATTGGGTGGTTCTGAGCAAGTCCCACTTGGGTTCATGTGAGATGAGATGTCTTGTCTGGGATAGTTCCACTAATTCCTGCCCTCCAGCCTTTGAGAACACATGCCCAGATACCTGCAGCCCACCCTGACTTCTAACAGTCACTTGGCTCAGCTCCTTCATTCTAGTGGAAGTAGAGAAGAAGTTAACTCTCCTTGGTTGCACATCTGTTTGTGCTGCCTTAAGGAGTAGTTGGTTGTGGTGGCCTCTCTTTAAAGCAGTTGTCCATTTCTCTGGCTCAGTCACAGCTTTCATAAGGGAAGGGTGGTGTCTAGAGTTTTGAAGTCAAGTGGACTTTGTGATTAATACCCAATTTGCCACTTACCAGATAATGTGAACTTAGGCAAGCCACTTGGCCTCTCGGAGCCTAGTTGTTTTATCTGAAATATTTGGATAAAAATAAACATGTTGGTGTTAACATAAAGTGCCTAACACAGTTTTTTTTTCCTTTTTCCTGTCATTGTGGAGTTCTCAGTAACTAGAATAGATTCAGGCAAGTCAAAGTTACTCCATAGGTATTTGGCAAATAAATGAATAATATGTATACAACAAATGATATTTCCTGGTCTCTGGGGGTATAGGATGTGGTTCTGGGTATCTCAGGTGAGCTTAGAATCTCCTTGTGGGCAAGGACTGGTCAGTCTTTTATCTATAAGACAAATTGCTGATCGCAAAATTCTGGAACTGCATCTTTGTGTTCTTGTAGCAGAAACTTAGAGAGTCACTAAACCTGTTTATTCTTTATCCAGGGCACACAATTAGACTACATTTGTCAGCCTTCCTTCATTTAGGTATGGCCATTTGATTGAAATCTGCCCATGGAAAGGGGCTGGAAGCAATAGATGTCACGTCTAGCCTGCCCCAAAGCATTTGCCATGTCATACTCCATGATCATTCTCTCTGCATCCACCAGTTCAAGTGAGAATTCCTAAGGCCTAGAGGAGAGCAAATGCCCAATATGAAAGGGGCCTGGGTTCCCGAATCACTGCATGGAGCAGAGCCCCTCCCTGTGTCCCACCTCCCTGCTGGCCAATATTGGGCTATAATGTGAGTGAGAAGTATGCTTTTGTAGTGTTAAGTGGCCGAAATGTTGATGGTGGTTGTGTTTGCTATTGTAGTTAGCTACCTCGATGCAAACAATCCCTGAGATGCAGCCCTCCTACTCCTACCTTCACTTTGTTCTCTAGCCCAGAATGCCTATTTACTATTCCCAAGATATGCTCTTTTCCCACCGTGGAGCATAGTGCTGTGCACACTGTAGGTGTGCAACGAACATCTGGTGATTGATTTCTGGGTCAAAAAAGGAAACAGCAGCTTCCTATAAAGAGCAAACATGTTGTATGTTAGACAGACAGGATATTTCAGAGGAAATACACGTTTGGGTGTGATTTAAGATTTAGTCTATGGCTCTTCAACAGAGTTCAGCTTGCATGGTACATTAAAAGCACACAGCTTTCCAAAAAATGGAGCATCCAAGCCGAGTTTTTGCATCCATAACCAAATGCTTAATTTAGAAAAAGCCTAACTTTCCCCCATTTTTAGAAAGCCTCACCTAACTTTCCTCTCATGCTCTTGTACCTCTGATGAATTCTATAGGTGGTGTTGATAACCTGGAAATTGACAACTACTTTGCTTTCTTCTGCTTCCACAAAGTAGGTCAGGAAATGGAAGGGATGTGAATTATACTCTTGGACAGAGGTGGTACAGGGGCAGAGAACTATAGTGCCCCAAATTGTTTTCTTTCATCTATTAAATATCTTGGACATCTTGTCTTTTCCTTAATGCTAACATTAATAATAAGAGTAAAAAGGCATTGCTCAGTGCTAGGTTATCCATCCCTGTTCCCATGTGCCAACATTTGACCTCCTCCATGGATTGCTGTCTTCCTGAGTGTGAGGTGGCCAGTAAAGCCTGCCCCCCTCCCCTTGCTTTAAAGTGGGACAAGTCTATGATGAGATTTACATACCAGAAGATCAGGCTTTACCTGAAACCACATCCTTGTTTGGCTCCCGCCCCTAACTTCTCTCTCCTCCCTCTGACCCAGTGGGTTTCTCCTGAGAGCACCTCCTCAATGATAACTGTGCTCCCAAATCCCAGACTTGGGCTCTGCTTCTAGGGAACCCAGCTTCAGATAGGTTTTTTTTTTTTTTCCTCAAGGTTAACTTATAATCTTCTAAGATGGTGACTCCCCTCTTGTTTCTGTCCATGATAACACCCTTCTCTTAGGCACCCCGGCTTGGAATCTTTAGGTCACCTCTAAGTGCTCCTTGTCCTTCTCTCTGCCCCATGTCTCTGGATTCTGGTTGTCCTCTATGTCCTTCTTTCTTGTCTTACAACCTACTGTCATCCAGGCTAGTGAGATGGATTTCTGTCTTACTAACCCTCTAGGAGGACGTGCTTTACCAATCCATCATGTACATCTCCAGGAGATGAATCATTCCAAAACAGGCTTCTATCATTCCTTCCCCTGTTCAAGAACCTTTGGGGCCCCCATTGCTTATAAAATAAAGTTTACGCTTCTTAGTATATATTCAAAACCCTCCACATTATTAATATTTTACTTGCTTAATCTTACCTCCTCTTTTGCCTTTGTAATCACATTCAGGCCTGTCCAATCTCTTTAATTATTTTCAGAAAATATTATTTGTTTTTCAGGTTCCAAGCCTTTGGACATGCTCTTTGTCTTCCTTTGGGCTCCCAATACGTAACCCTTTCTTCATGACCCGCCTCTTTCATGTTTTCCTTCCTTTTTTCTGAGCTCCCCTAGTACTAATCATTGTTGTCATCATCATTATCATCATCATCATATTAGTAGTGGCCACCATTTATTAAAGGCCTATAGTATCCCATATACTTCGACAAATGCTTCATGTGCACTCATGAAGTTGGTTTACAAATGACCGTATGAGATACTTATTTTAGATAGTTTTGCCCATTTTATAGATGAGAAAACTGAAATTCAAAGAGTTTAAGTGACCTTCCCAAGAGCATACAGTTAGTTAGGGGCAGAGCCTGATTTTTAAACCATGTCCCTGACTCTAAAACCTTTGCTTTTTTTTTTGAAATATTGGGGGCTGGGGATTGAACCCGGGACCTAGTATGTGGGAAGCTGGCGCTCAACCATGGAGCTATATCGTCTTCCCTGAGTTGGTTTTTTGTGTGTGTTTTGCTTGTTGTTTGTTTTTGTTTTTTTCTAGGAGGCACTGGGAACCGAACCCAGGATGTTCCATGTGGAAAGCAGACGCTCAACTACTTGAGCCACATCAGCTCCCAAACCTTTGCTTTTTACCACTCTGCTATCCTATTCCATTTGGTCTACATGCTTCCTACTCATTTTTCCCTTATTCATTTACTTATTAAGAGCAGTGAGTTCCTACAGTGTGCTAGGCAGCAGGTACTAGGGACATAATGGATTCCTTGTCCTCACAGAATTTTATATAGTAACATTCTTGAGTTCCCTTCTTAATTGTTGCCCCCTTTCCCGAGCCTTTTTCTGAACCCCAGGAGAGGCCTATATCAGAATCTCACCCATGTGCTATGCCATCTTGCCCATCGTCTCCTGGTAGTCTGGGTATTGGGTTTAAAATGACATGCCTCAGACCCTGGCCTTCAGGACTCGCTCATATCCACTTTCTAGTTATTTCATGAAGGGTGGCTGTGCTTCCTCAGGAGCACGTCATCCTTTTTGTCAGAGTTCGCTCAGTGCCTAGCTTCAGGGATCCACCAGCTGTCACACCTTTGGACAGCTGAATACTTACCCAGAGACACTAGTCCAGTCAGTCTCTACAGGACCTCAAAAGCCCCTTAGCAGTGCAGATCTATGTCCTTTGAGCAAAGATCTGCATTTTGGAAGCAGCCAGAAGCTATTTGGAACTTGATAAGATACACAGAATGTTGGGCATGGCAGGGACTTCTGAGGGCACTGATTTCAACCGTGATGGATTCAGTCACAGCTCAAGAGCAATCAAACTGTGGAGCATTGTTTTGGGTTGGAAACTTGGAGTGTCTGTAACAACAAGACTCTGGAAAGTCAACAGGTCAGAACGTTTAGGGCTTGCTGAATGCTTGAGTTCTGAGCCACTGGAGACCGTCAGTAACGTCACGTTTCTGCTAGGCCTGGTGCTTGCTAACTCGCTGGGAGACGCTCTGTTCCTGACTGGGCCTCCTGCTCTTCTGAGTAGCTTGGCTAGCTGGATTGAACACTAGCTGTCCCCAAGGGAGCAACCCATCTCAGGAAAGGTGCTGAGGTCCAGTGACTATGAGAAGACACGGGGATGAGGACTGTCTGTGGGGAGTGGTGGTGTGGGGCGACTCCCTGAGCCAAGGGCCCGTAGTCAGGCATGCGTTGGCAGTGAGGGTCTTCTGGGGAAAAGTGCTGTCCTCTATTTTGGCCCGGGCTTCCGCAGTCTCTATGTTCCAAAGGCCCCAGATCCAGGCACCTGGTATATTTTTCTGTTTTTGTTAGTCAGATTGCCGGGACTGTAGGAAGTGCCTGTTTTTATTTCATGAAGTCTTTCTTTCGTCAGGAGGGGAAATAGGAAATGGTGGTACAGTGGTTGTCGGGAAGGCACAACAGTGTGTCAAGGACTAAGCTGATCTTTGCAGTGTGTGTCGTGTGGATTTTCTCATTGAGTCCTCCCCACAATCCTGTGTGATGGCAGATATGATGTCTCTGTTAGAGATGAGGAAACTGAAACCCAGAAAGGTTGGGCAAGTGTGCTCAGTGTTACCCTGCTAGTAAGTGGAGGGTCAGGAATTCCAAGCTAATTTTGACTCTTAAACTCTGCTTTTTAATACCTTTAATGCCTCGTGCTAGGAAGTGCCTTTGGAGATCCCCTGAAAGGGTGAGTCAGTGAAACCCCTACCAAGTGATCATTTACAAAGCACAATGCTCGTTTTCCACTGCTCACATGGAAGGCCAGGCCTTGAAATAGAGCATGGGATTTGGAATCAGATGACCGAGGTTCAAGTCCAGCCTTGTCACTGACCTAGTTGCTTCACTTCTCTGAATCTATTTCCTTACTTTTATGGCCAAGATTAAATAACTGTGTCAAAGGGACACTGTGAGAATTAAGTGAAATATGTCAAGAGAAAATGTTTTGTATAAAGCACTCTGCAAATGCCTGTTATTTAAATGCTACAGTGATTTAGGGTGGTAATCTTCCTTCTGGGGAATCAATTACTGAGTCCAAGTATGTGCCACAGGCTTGATCCCTGACCCCAAGCAGCTTATAGGTTTGGTGGGGATAAGAACCTATGAAAATCAGAGGGTATAGGCCAAATTGCACTGCAGAGATATAAAACAATAAGAAATCAGGGAAAGGAAAGCTTACTGGAGGGCAAGGTGGCTGTGAAGGCTTTAGGCAGGAGGTTGGAGGTGATTTTTTAAATTAGAGCCAGTGGTAGGCTTACAGAAAAATCATGCATGGAGCTGAACTTTAAAGGGTCTAGTGAAGAAGACCATCTGAAGTGAGGAGAGATTTATGAAAAGTCCTAACTTCAAAAAATAAAAATAAAAAAGCTCTTTGTAAGTTGCGGTTCCAGGAATTCCTTGGGCCTCAGTAACTGGCTTAGAGCAGCGGTTCCTAAAATGTGGTCCAGGGACCCCTGGGGAGGGGGGAGGGGATTGCTGTGGCTTTTTCATGGGGACAATGAGGTAAAAGCTATTCTCTAATAATTAAAAAAAAAAAAAGACTAACACATTATTTGCCTTCTTGTAACTCTCGTGAGTCTATGGTGGAGTTTTCTAGAGGCTGTGTGATGTGTATGATATCATAACAGATTGAATGCAGAAGCAGACATGAAAATCTAGCTGTCTTCTATTAAGCCACATATTAAAGAACTTTGCAAAAAAAGAAATTGTGCTATTCTCACAAAATTGTTTTTGTTTGGTAACTATAGTTGTTTTTCATAAAATTTATGTTATTTATAAATGTTAAAATGTAAGAGGCTTACTCTTGTTATTTTATTTTATTTTATTTTTTTTAGATTTTATTTATTTATTCATTTATCCCTCCATTGCTGCTTGTGCTCGCTGGGTCAGCTAACCACGCCGCGCGGGCGGGCTTGCCTTCACCAGGAGGCCCCGGGAACCGAACCCGGGGCATCCCATATGGTAAACGGGAGCCCTACTGATTGAGCCACAGCGGCTTCCCTCTTGTTATTTTAAATGAATAAATAAATATAACATTTTCTCGGATATTTCTAATTCAGTATATATAGATAGATATAACAAGAGAGTTATAGCTTTTGGGGTCCTCAATAAATTTGAAAAGTATAAAGGGTTTCTGAGTCACAGAAGTTTGAGAACCACTGTTGAAAACACGGTATTCTGGTCTGAAGATATGGCAAAGGTCGCATGTATTTTTATAATACTTTGGTGGGAAGGTCTATGTCATTTTAGTATCTTAGAACCCCTATATGTTCAGGAACTTCAAAGTGATAACCCCCAATGTTGGCAAGGTGTGCAGTGAAACTGGTACCGCCATACATTGCTAGTAGAAGTGCAAATTGACTTAAGTATTAATGTAGGGCAATTTTTTTACTTCATTATTATTATTATTATTTATTTATTCCCTCCCTCCCTCAGATGGTTCTCTCGTCTGTCTGCATGTTGTTTGCTCGCCTTCTCCAGGAGGCACTGGGGACTGAACCTGGGACCTCCCACACGGGAGGTGAGTGCCCAATGGCCTGAGCCCCATCTGCTCCCACGGGCTGCGGCTTCTGCTGGCTTGTGGCATCTGCTCGTTTAGGCATCTGCTCGTTGCAGTGGTGCAGCGTCTAGCTGGTTGCAGAGGATATGGTGTCTAGCTCATTGCAGTGAGTGCGGCATCTAGCTTGTTGTGATGGGTGCGGCATCTACTCGTCTTCTTTAGGAGGCACCGGGATCTGAACCCAGGACCTCCCATGTGATAGGCCGGTGCCCAACTGGTTGAGCCACATCTGCTTGTCCAATGTAGGGCAATTTATAACAAGAGCCTTAATACTAATTTTTACCCTTTGAACTAGGAATTGCACTTACACGAGTCTATTCCAAGGAAAAAATAAAGACACACCTAAATATTTATATACAAGGGTGTACTTTAAGTTATTTAATGTAAGGTTTTGGTCAGAAACGAATACAGAGAAAAGAGTTAAAGTAAATTATGATACATACATTGGAATGTTGTCTTTATATTGTGGTAAAACATATATATAACAAAATTGCCATCTTAATCAGTTTTAAGTATACAACTCAGTAGCATTAATTATATTCTTTTGAAGAATACTTAATAACATTGGAAAACGATTACAATATTCTGTTAAGCGAAAAGGCAGGACACCAAACTATACAAAGAATGGTTCCAAATTTTGTAAGCATACACACACAATGTAGAGAAAAAAATACATCAAAACGTTAACTGAATTTTTCTCTATTAACTCTGCATATGGTTGATGTCTATTTTGCATATTATTCTTTTCTATATTTTAATATAGTTCTACCCTGAATTTGCAGAACTTTTGTCTTTCTAAAAGACCTGGAGTGTGACATTCCTTTTTCCCCATGCTGTGGGAACCAATCTATTGCGTCAGTCCATGTCACCTGGGGTTCTGGTGGGCATTGCCTCAGCTATTGAAGGGGGTATTTCTCTATGGGTCACAGACTTGAGAATAAACCCAACTGCCAGATAATTTTTTTTGTTTGGTTAGCCTTTCAAAGAAAAGCTTATAGAAAGCTTGAGATTGTTTTTCATATCTTCCAGCTCTGGTCTATGATCAGGAGTGTCGGGAGCATCAGAAGTAGGTAGGGTCCAACAGGGCAATTGTTTAAATAACATCGTGCAGCTGGCACAGTGCAGGGAGCTTAGCAATCACTGGGTAATTCTTTTAAAGGAAGAGTTGAATGAGACTCCGATTTCTGGACCCATCAGGGGACCAGTGACCATGGTATTAGAGCCTTAAATTGGGGAACTGCAATTCATTCCTTGGTGTCTGGAATTTCCTCTTCTTCTCTCCTGGGTTGGAAGATGTCAAGTATAGGAAGACTTTAGTCTTCTTTTCCTTCTGGATGAGCAGTGGGATAAATGATAGCATTGGCCTTGAATGAAAGAAATCTGCTTTGTTGTTCGTCTCTCTTTTCACAGCAGAACATTTTCGCAGTCAGAAAGGGAGCTATCTGAAAGTGACTGTTTCAGCCCTTAGCATGCTTTTGCTCATTTCGAGTATCTACCCTGCATAGCATTATTCAAAGTGCTTTAGGGATTAAAAGAGACATTCAAGGTAGTCCCTTGACCTCAGAGAACTTGTTCTGTCTAGAGAAAGAGACCTCATGCGCAAAACGTTAAATCATGGCTTAAAACAAACAGCAGAAGAGAAAAGGGATGTGTCCCCAGAGAGCAGATCTGAGTGCCGGGAACCAGAGCAGGAGAGATGAGAGACTTCACGGAGGGAGGAGAGCAGCGAACGGAGAAGGCTGTCTTCTCTGCAGTGCCGGCTCCTCCTGGGAGGGATAGACTTGTATTACTTGATAAATAAAATAATTAATCAATGTATCGAGTGCCTTACATGGGTGCAAGGCTTTGTACTTACCACTGAAAAGAAAATGATTTCAAAATGAATGGAACACAAACTTTAGTTCCTCTAGGGTAGGCCTATGGTCTTCAGGCTCCCAATCAATTAACGTTTCTTCCTTAGATAGCTCCACATTTTATCCTGGGGGATTCTGGATGTGCACAAACAGATTGAACTGCATACATCATGGGAACCCAACTGACTGCAAAGTTTTTTTAAAAACTTTGTATTTTGAAATACTTTCAAACTTACAGGATAGTTATGAGACTAGTACAAACCATCTTACCCCTATCAAGCCAGATACCCAGATCCACCAATTTAAAAATTTTGCCATATTTGCAATATCATCCTATCTGTCTCTTTCTGTCTATCACTAAATCCATTTTCTGAACACTTGAATGTGTGTTGTATACATCATTCTCCTTGAACACTTAGTACTGCCATGCAAATTTCCTAAGAACAAGGATTTTCACTTATTTAACCACCTTAGGTGCAGTTATCAAGTTCAAGAAATTTAACTTTGATGTGAAGCTTATAATCTATAATATGTTTTTCCTACATCCCAATAATGTCCCTTTGAGTCTTTTCTCCTGCCTTGTTAGATCTTACTCAGGATCATGTATTACAATTAATTGTCATTATCTCTTCTGTTGCCCTCCCTCCCTCCCTCCCTCTCCCCCTCCACCCTTCCGTCCCTCCATTCCTTCCTTCCTTTCGTTCCAATTTTAGTATATGTGCTGCTGAAGCGAGCACATCCTTCCTTCCTTTTGGAACATACATACAACCTAAAACTTCCCACCTCAACCACTCCCAAGCATAGCATTCAGTACAATTAATCACGTTCACAATATTGTGGTACCCTTGCCACCTTCCATTACTTGAACTTTCCCAGCTCCCCAAACAGAAACCCTACATCCATTATGCATTAACTGTCTGTTCCCCCTACCTCTGGCAACCTGTATTCTAATTTCTGTCTTTATGAAATTGCATATTCTCCAAGATTTTCTTTGTACTTATCATGGGGCTTAAATTTAGCATCCTAAGTCTGTAACAATCTCATTTGCTTGGACACTGCCTTAACTTCAATAATATAATCCAAACTATGTTCCCATATCCCTCCATCCCTGCACCTTGATGGAGTTACTGTCACAAATTGCATTTTATACATTTTGAGTCCAAAACCACTGATTTCTCATTACATTTTATATGTTTGTCTTTTAGATCCTGTAGGAAGTAAAAAGTGGAGATTCACACCAAAAACATGCCAGTATGGGTATTTATATCTACCCCTGTCATCACCCTCACTGGAGATCTTTATTTCTTCATGTGGCTTTGATCTGTTGTCTATTGTACTTTACTTTCAGCCTGCATAATTCTCTTTAGCATCTCTTGTGGAGTCAGTCTAGTGGTGACAAACTCTCTCAACTTTGTTTATCTGGGAATGTTGTGTTTTTTTTTTTTTTTTTTTATTATGGGTAAAAATCAAAATTCTCACAATACATACAAACATTTGCAAAATGATATATAAATATATATGCATATATGTGTATTTGCTTACAAAAATGTTATTTATATATATATATACACATATATTTTAAGAGGTGCTTAGATTACCCAAAATATTACATGGAACCCACTGGGATTCCCATGTTGCCCACCTCCCACACCTCCCACCACATCCCACACAAACATCTCCCACAGTGTGGCCCACCACCCTCAATGAACTTACACATCCTCGAGCCTTGCCACCAACCATAGACCACAGTTCACACTGTAGACCACACTCTCTCTCACTCAGTTCTGAGTGGTGTGTGCTGATTTAAAATCGCCTACATCCGTTGCCACAACAGTACTCAGGATAACCTCCAACTCCCAAAGAAACCCTTGTATTTCAACTGCTCATCCCCTCCCTACCCCAAAAGTGTCAAGTGGCCACTGGCTCCACCTCATTGTTATAATTTCTTGCATTGCTAGAATCACCATATGTGAACAAGAGAATACCATCAAGTCCACTCTAGTCCATAGTTCTTCCCCCAATCCTGAGGGGAATGTTTTAATCTCTCCCCATTTTTGAAAGATGTTTTTGCTGGATATAGAATTCTTGGTTGGCAGTTTTTGCATTTAGCAATTTAAATATGTCCTCCTACTGCCTTCTTGTCTCCAGGGTTTCATGAGAAATCAACATTTAATCTAATTGTGGCTCCCTGTTGCTTCTCTCTTGTGGCTTTCAGAATTCTCTTTTTATCTTTGGCATTTGACAGTTTGAGTATAATATGCTACAGTGTGGGTCTATTTGGATTTATCCTGTTTGGAGTTCTTTGAACATCTTGGATGCATATATTCATGTTTTTTTTTGTCAGATTTGGAAAGTTGTCAACCATTTTTTCTTTGAATATTCTCTCTGTCCCTTTCTTTATTCTCCTTCTGGGACTCCTATAATGTGTTCATTGGTACACTTGATAGTGTCTTACAAGTGCCTTAAGCTCTGTTCACTGTTCTTCATTCTTTCTTCTTTCAGTCCTCAGACTGATTAGTTTCAATTTTCTTGTCTTCAAGCTCACTGATTCTTTTTCCTGCCAGCCCCAATATACTGTTGAACACCTCTAGGGAATTTTTAATTTATATTTCTATGGTCTTTAGCTATGTTTACTTCCTTTTTTTAAATTTCCATCTCTTTATTGATATTCTCTTTGTGTTCATCGACCTTCTTCCTGATTTCCTTTAGTTCTTTATCCATGTTTTCTTTTAATTTTTTGAGCATATTTAGGGCCATTTAAAAATTTTAATTTAATTTTTGAAGACGCTTTAGACTACATAAACATTACATTGAATATATAGGGGATTCCCATATACCTCACCCCCCCACACACACATTTCCCCACTAACTACATCTTTTATTAGTGTGGTACATTTGTTATAATTGATGAACACATATTGCACACATTGAAGCATTGCTACTAACGTATGGTCTATAGTTTACATTATGGTTTACACTTTGCACCACACAATTTTATAGGTTTTGACAAAATATATAATGGCCTGTATCCATCATTGCAATGTCATGCAGAAAAATTCCAATGTCCCCAAAATGCCCCATGTTACACCTATTCTTCCCTCTTCCTCCTTTCAGAACTTCTGGTTACAAGTTCTTCCATTACTAGAATAATAAGTCTACTTTAGTTCATAGTTGCATTCCCCCCTTATGTTTGTTCATTCCTCAAACTTGAGGATTTGGGGATGGTGATGCCCACTCTATTTCTGATTTAGAGGGGGCTTTATCCCATGGGGCAGATGGATGGAACTGTCTTACTTGTAGTTGTAGATACTCTCTGTTTTTAGGGATGGGCATTGTCCATCATCATTTTCTGTTAGTTGTCCTGGGCAAGTCTCATGAACTGGAGAGTAGGTGTTGGCTGCAACTCTGCTGAGATTCAGAGCTCAACTGGCATATGAACAGCCAGAAGATTTATGTCTCTAGGACTCATATTTAAAGGGTGTACTGCTAATTATAGGTTCAGATAAAAGGGGCATAAAGGGCCATGTGTAGAAAAATTATAAATGAGTCTAACTCTGTTACATTGGGGAGATAGGTTATCATATACTCCAAGGTAAGGCCCACTGATGAGGTGCCAAATTCCTGGGGTTGTTTGGCCTGCCTATAGTGTCCAGATGTCTCTAGAGCCCTCAGGAGTCCCCCTGCTTGAGGCACTGTTTACTGTGGCAGTCAGTGAGATCCTCCTAAGATGTGCATAAGTGTAACCTCTGGAATGACCACCTGATTCACTTTGAAATCTCTTAGCCATAAAAACTTGTTTGTATTTAATATTTTCCCCTTTTGGTCAAGGTCTTTTTCCTACTGCATCACCAGTTTGCACTTGGTAATAATCCCTCAGTGCCAGGGAGGCTCATCCCCAAGAGTCACTGGCCCATGCCTCAAGATAGTGAGTTTAGAGAGAGGTAGGGTCATTTTTAAAAGTCTTTGTCTGATATGTCTCAGGTCTGGTCTCCTCATTGGTGGTTTCTAATGCTTTAATCTTCTCCTTTGCCTGGGCCATCACTACTGTTTCTTTCCATGTTTTGTAATCTTTTGTTGAAACTTGAACTTTTTAATATTTTATTATATTATTTCTGGAATTTAGACTCTGGGGTATCTGTTCTTTAAACTTGTATCCAGCTAGTGTTATGACACAGCTTTCCTCTCCTGACAGGAACCAAGCAAAAATAAATAAATACAAATAAAAAAGAAAAGGAAAAAAAGAAAATACCTTTCCTGGCTTTGAAGATTGACTCATGCCAGTGCTCTCCTTCAGGGTTTATCTATACAATGAGTTTAGATAACAGCCCCAGGGCAAAGTATAGGGGCCTCCCTGATCTTTTCTGCCTACACATCTTGTGGTCAACATGTGTGTGTGTCCCTCAGAATTGCCTGATTTATTTGGATACAAATGTCTCCTCTTCCCTAGGAAACAGTTTTCTCCAAGTCCCAGGCACTGAACTATATATCCTACAGCCAGCAATCCCTTGGCCCAGGCAGCAAAACTTGACAGGTCTCCCTCAGTGTTCTGTAGGAGAGCTCTGTGAGCCACCTTACATGGGCAGGACAAGTTCTGAGACAAATTCTGGAACAGTGAGTCCCTCAGGTCACCACCAGACAGAGGCCAGACACACATGCTCCCAGTGTGTGCACGAGGATTACTTGCTCCCTGTGGTACCAGCACCAGGGATCCACACTGGGAGCACGAGCCAGCTCTGCCCTGAGCTGGTAAGGGGTTGGGTGGGGGCCAGGCAGCACACCACGAGAGCCTACTGCTTTGTTTTTTTTGTTTTTTTTTAATTAATTAATTTTTTATTGTGTGTAAAAATCAAAATTTTCACAATACTTACCAATATTTTAATTGCCTTTCTCTTGAAAGGCACTGCCTTGTTACTACAGCCCTTTAACTGTTTTCTGGAACTTTGAGAAAGATGTTTCTGCCACATCTGCTGGTTGTTCAATGCTTCTGTGGTGGGACAGGGACTGAAACCTCTTATCTGCCAGCTGTATGTAATTTTAAAGGGAGACAGTAAATATCTATTCCCCAGAGTTGTTTGCTCAAAATGCCCAGGACTTTCTAGTTTGTGGCTCATTATTCTTTTCCTCAGGAAAACATAGTGAAAAAAAGAAATTGAGTTCATTTTCCCTAGACTTTAATTTGTAAGTGTTGGCTGCATGCTGGAGGCTATCTTTGATTATGTGTAGCGATCTCTCCATCTTCCCATGTGCTTTTTGTTAGCTTACTGTTTATATGGTGGGAATGAGATGGTGGTAGTCTGTCCACTGGCGGTTATGTATCTGTAACTCAGCTGCTCTTTCCCCAGAAATGTTTGAGACAACTTTCCTCAGTTGGCAAAATTATTGGTCTATTATGGGGTCTCCTAACAAATGACACTGAAGTGAACTCCTTTATATTGGGGCTATTTAAGCTTCACAACAATCCTATGAAGGAGATATTTATATTCCTATTGAGCAAATATGAAAAAATGAGACATTATAATTGCACTGAGGGTCCACAGGCAGAATTTGAACCTAAATCTGCTTGACTCTAAAATAAATCCTTTTATGATTATCTTGGGCTGCTTTTTTGAATACAAATGCTTATCTACAATAGAGTTCCTCTACGGATGTCTTGATGAACTCATCTGCTTTGTAATTGCTCAGTAGTGAATCACTTTTTTGCTATTGTTTTAACTACATGGATACATTTTTGTTTTAAAGCATTTCTTTTAAAACATTTTAAACATTTCACATGTTTTAAAATATAGTTACAAATAAATTAAAGTTCCTGTAACTAATCCCCCCATCCCCATCCCAGTCTCCTACCCAGAGGTAATATCTATTATCTATTATTTGGCTTTTCCCCCAGACTTTTTAATAAGCATTTATGTACACATTTTTTAACCTAATGGAAATATATTGTTTTGTTGTGTCTGGGTATATAGTGTGTGTGTTTTTATCACATTATTCATCTAGCCTTTTTTATTTAGTAATATGTTGTGGAGACTTTTTCAGGCCAATACCTTGAAATATACCTTATAATTCAATACTGTATTATATATGCATGTATCTATGTGTGTAATAGACTCCATTTTCTTTAGCCTTCCCCCTAATGATTGTCATTTCATTATGCTCATATGAACAAAACTGCAGTGAAACATGGGACCCCATGCCTTTGTGGGGACCTGCTATTGATCTTGATTATCTTTCTTTTTTTCTGTTGGGCATCTTTCCTGCCCTCACCTGTGTGACACAAACAGGCTTCTTGGCTGAGAGTACTGGGATCTTTTGGCATTTTGAATTGTCACAAATAACAACCCAACAACCCTATTGTCTGAACTGAGGTTCAGAGAAATGAAGTGTTCACACAGTGAGAAAGAAAGACCAAGGAGGTGAATATTTGGCCAACTGCACACACCCCAACTTTCTCTCCTAGATGAGAGCCGTGCTGGGACAGTGCTGCTGTTGGGCCTACAGTTTATCTGATGTAAACTATAAATTCTGCATGGTTCTCCTCTCCACAGTCAGCTAACCTCCAATTTCCTACATTTGGAACCTAGTGATGGCTCTCATTCAAATAGCTGGGGCAGGAGGACAAAGAGATGAATTAATTATCCCATATCATGTGCCTCTCTTTGTGTAACTGGATAATGTGGCTGAGGAGTCAGATAATGAGAAGAGGTTACTGAATGCTGTGTGAGCCTTTGCCTTGGCATCAGAGGCCTGCCGGCCGTGTTTCTGATGTGGAAGGTGGGACCAAAACCCGCTTGGAGAATGAAGCTATTTTAATCGCTTGCTTTGGCATGAAGTCTGAAATTCGTTATCTGGCTGATTATTTGTGGTCAGCCTGGGCTTCGGCTATTGCAGAGACACAAATTAATGTGGCTTTGGGTGGCACTGACCCTAAAGTGAGGCGTGGAGCAGTGCTAGCAGAGGGTGCATCAGTGGTTTTCCCATTTCCATCACAAAGCCCCTCTGGGCAGCTGTTGGTCTGGAGCTGTGCTGTGCAAACTTCTGACCCTGAACTTGGAATGGGCTGTGGTTCACCACAGACAGAACAGCCGATTGCCTCTGGGCTTTGATTGTTGACCATCTTCAGTACACCTCAGGGGTGGGATGGCTACTGGGAGCTTCCCAAGGCCTGGTGCTTTGAGGCACAGTTCTGACCTTTGATGCCTCAGACAGCTGGGCCATATTGTACTTTCACAGTGACAAATTGAAAACAGTCCCCAAAGATCCTTTAATAAATTTTTGATTATCCATGTGCTTCACCTCTTGCTAAGTGTAAGGAGTGTATATTAAGGGACAGAAAAGAAGGTGATTGCCCTTGAGGGAAATAGAATCTGGAGTGTTGGTGATAATGACAGCCATGGGTATTTATGGAGCAAGGGCTTCTGTCATGTGCTGGGCTAGAGGCCCCACAGAAACCCCCTGTTGTCTGAGCTGAGGTTCAGAGCAATGAAGCGCTTGCACAGCTTGTTCTGGCTAAGTCCAGTTATCTTTGCACTACTCAGATCTTCCTGTTTTTTCTACTCGGAGCTGTGCTCTCCACTTTCAGAAATTCAAAAGATGTTTAAGTCGTGAATTTTCTTTGAAGGGGTTTGTAGAGATTACCCAAAAGAGAAAAAGCATATATGCATATTCAGAGAATAAATAGAGAACTCCTAAGTGGCCATATAAATGCAGAGGAAGGTGTGAGCTGGAGTTGTGGGAAGCATCTGCACCGTGTAATTAGTGCTGGAGCTGGGAGTTGAAAATGGAGATACCCAGGACCATAGCCCAACCATAAGCTCTCTGTGGGAGTGGGGGTGAAGGAGGCATCTGATGAGGGCCTTGAATGCCACGGCTAGGCAGGCGCTCTGCCCTGATGCAGGAGCCAGCCAGGGAAGGTGAGTTAGGGTGTGGGGAACTGTGAGGGGACCCTTGAGAAGTGTTAGAGGCAAAAGCAGGATGGAAGCCTGGCTGGGGGTGGGGATAAGCCTGACTTTGCAATGTACTGGAGCAGCAAATTCTGCACTACCTGTTTTTATAAATAAAAGTTTTAATGTAACACACTCACACCCATTCATTATGGATTGTGTATGGCTCTTCTTGAGCTACTGTGGGAGAGTTGAGTAGTTGGGACAGAGATCTACAAAACTGGTTCTTAATAGCTATTTACGATCTGGTCCTTAATAGGAATATTTACTATCTGGTCCTTAATAGAATGCGGTTTGCTCACCCGTGAGCTGGAGCTACTCCCAAGTGGCCAGGAAGAGGAAACAAAGCAGAGTGCCTAGGAAATAACAGATGCCAAAAATTGCTAACAGGAAAGGAATTATCAGTCTGTGGTTGTTTACTAGTTTTAGATTATGTCACACAGAAGGGAATCCACTGAGAAGAATATGCGAGTCTAAGAGTCAAGGGAAAAGGACTTGTAGTTTCCCATTTCCTAAATTTTGCAAACTTAGGGGCAAGAGGAGCGGGAAAGATGAGGTGGGCTGAGGAGGCTGGGAGGTGAAGGAGGAGAAGGTGCTGACTGGGTAAGGAAAGCCGTGTGCCAGCCCCGAACCAGAGCATCTGGTGATTCTGGCGAGGACGGGCAGGGTCTCAGCTCTCACCTCTGGTAGGAACGTGGCTTGGAAGCTGTTGTGTTGAGCTCAGCTCGACCAGGAGGCTGACTTGACTGTGTTGGCTGCAAGTTTTCCTTTTCTGTTCTTTTATTTTAAAAATAACAGCCCAAATGCTTGTTGTCACCAGCTTCTTCCACAAGAGCTCACGAGAGGAGTGGGAGCTCGCTAGGACACAAAAACACACCATTTCCATACATCAGCTCCTAAAATTGTCAGTGGTAGAGTGACCCTGGGGGAACAGTCAGGGACATGGGAGGCTGGGCTGGTACGGGGTCTTTCTAGAATATACCGGCCCACACTAAGCTCTCCTGAAACTTGTCAGGGCAGGAGAAGAGCTCAGTGAACAGTTGGAGGGCTCAGAGTGGGGTCATGGTCCTGGCCTTGACCCGGCGACCTCTGGGAGGTTGCAGAGGGAGGACGTCATGCTGCCGGGTAATATCAGGTACCTGGAGAGTAGTGGTTGGTACTTGCAAGGCTCAGCTAGACAATGAGCAGGTCCCTGGGCAGGTGGTGAGCCAGGGAGCAGGTGCCCCATAGCAGTGCAAATGGGGAAAGAAGTGGCAGGATGCAGGGCCCAGCTGCTGACTGGGATTCGGGGCTCTGGAGCGAGAGATGGCTGGGAGACCAGATGATTGAGGACTGAGGGACTCAGGAGGACCCAGCCACTGGATATGGAGACTAAGGGCATGTCTCTTTGGTGTTATACCCATCTTGGAGAAAATTTTGTCAATAACCAGCAGAGTTGAAGTTATGCGTATGGTTTGACCCCATAATTCCACATCAACAAACCTCCCCAGAAAAACTTTTCTTCACATATGTACAAGGAGCCGTGTGTAAGAATGTTCATTGTAGTGTTTATAACAGAAAAATTTAAAATAAAAAAGGAGCAAACACATTTCAAACATTTATCAGAGGTTGAGAGGCTAGACAGTGGTTTATTCATAAGCTGAGATGCCACGTAGCAGTTAAAAACGAATACATTATGGCTGGGTGTGTCAAGGTGGGATAAACCTCAAAAAACGAAGGTTGTGGGAAGCAACCATGTTGCAGAAGACATATCCTGTATAATAATATTTATGTGAATGTAATAACACTCAAAAAGTTTTTATGTTGTTCATGAACACAAACATTTGTTAAATCTAGTAGTGGACATATGATTGGCATCTCATTGGGCTTTTCTTGTGCTGGAAATAATTCATTAAGAAGAAAGTAAGAGGGAAACACACACACACAGTAGTTAAAAATGTGGAAAAAAACTTCAGTGCCCTGAGCCTGATGTCCTGGGCCCAAAGACTTCTCATGCATTGCCTTACAGCTTCTCTGTGTGTACCGAACAACTCAAAATGCCACAACGCAATGGGATGCAGTTCTCTTGGTAACTAGCGTTGTGCAGGCTCGTGGTGGGAGTTCCGTGCGTGTGTGGGAGGGTTCTACCTTTCTGAGCATTTCAGTTTTATGAGCCTAGCATCAAGATTTGGGAGGCTAGCCTTAAAATCAGTGAGATGCCACTGTTTCCTCTAAGTGACCCCTTGGGCAGATGTCTGGCGTCACATGGTGGAGGATGGTTTTCTATCTTGTTAAAGCAAGTTCTGCAGACACAGCTGTCTCTGGCAATTTGACCAAAGTGGCTCTGCCCTCTGCCCCTCATCCCAGGCAGAACTCGGTGGTCAGCCCTGTGCTTCAGCATCCATGCTGGGAAGACAGAGCTGAGGGCTCCTTTGTTTCCACAGGCTTGAGGCGTCTTCATTGAGAGGTATTTATTTCTGCCTGTCTGAAGGAACAGCCACTGCTGGAGGCATCGGGGGAGCTGAAATGGGCAGAGGAGCCTTTGTTTGGAAGTCCCTACTCTCAGTAGCCACTTTTGCATAAAAGCAAAGCCAGTGGGAATCCGGTGTGCCCCTTGCAGGAAGAGAGACAATGCGTGGTGCTAAGCACAAGCTTTGATGAAGGCAATGCGGATTCTGGAAGGAAGTTTGTTGTGACAAGCCATGTCGAGAGTGCTGAGATTTTAGCTCTTATATGTATGATGTTTGCTATGTTATAGTGTGGAAAACAGCTTAGCACACTGTGTTGGAGGGATAATAAAATTTAAGGACCAGAAGGAGCCTTATGAATATCTGAGCTAAACTTTTTGTGTTAACACCAGAATGGGGCCTAGAGAAGTGGCTTGTCCAAGGTACACATTGAGCATGTGTCAGAATCAGTTCTAGGGTCTAGATTTCCAGATACAAAGGTCAGTGCTCCTCTTCCCACTCTGTGCTAACTTGATGCCTTCAAGAGTGTAGAATCAAGGAGGAATTTATTCTATGAAATGCTTTATTTAGAGTAACTAAAGTATGCAGCTGGCAGTCTCTAGATGTCCTAGCTCACATCTTCTCCTGCCCTGGGTAAGAGAGGAGATTGGTCATTGCCACGGTACCGCTAGTGCCAGTGAACTAGAGATCTTTCCCTGGCTTTAGGTGTTGCTATTCATTTCCAGTCTGGGATATGCACTAATTGTGCCAACGGGCAAAATGTCGAGTGTGTTTCCTAGGTGTGGCTACGTGTAGAGATGCCACTAGAGGTTAGCAGTTGGTCAAGAACTTGTCAGTCATTTTGGACAAGCCCATTCCTTCCTTCCTTCCTTCCTTCGTTCACTCTTAGAAATAGAAACAAAACAAAACAATATAAAAATCAATATTTTCAGTGCTGACTTTGTAACAGGCATTGTGCAAAGCATTAGGGCTGTTACAAGAAATGGATCTGGCCCTTAGGGAGTCACAGCCAAAGAAGAAGTCCCAGAATAAAAATAATATGGCCAAATAAGGGGATAAATGCTAAAATAGAAATAGGTACCAGTTGCTATGAGAGTATCAAGGGAATTGTGATTAGGTTCCCCTGGGTTAATTGGAAGGAGGGTGATATTGGAGCTGGATGTTGAAGTTGGGGAGAAATGTATCCAGTTAGAGGAAGAAGGGAATGGATGGTTTAGGCAGAAGGAATGATATGTGCAGTAGAACAGGGCAGTGAAAAGGCTGGAGATGTTCAAGAAAGGTTCCCAAGGCTGGAGGGAAAGTGGCAGGGGAATAAATGTCTGGAAACAGACTGAGTAAGGGAGCCCGAAGCCAGGTTTTACGAGGCTGAGGTTAGGAGATATAACTCTGTGCAGGCAGTGGGTAATTACTATCAGGGAGTGATGCGGACATGTCCGTGTGTTTGAAACATTACATGAAAACAGCCTACAGGATGGATGGGAGGGGAAGAATATTAGAAGAAGAGTGTACAATTGGGGACTTGGAAAAATGATGAAGCATGAACCAACACATTGGAGTGGGGAAGGAAAGGAAACCAGAGAGCTAAGTCATTTAGAAGATAGAATCAGGAAGACTTGGAGACTGAACCGGGCTCGAGAGATAAGGGCAAATAGAAAGATTGACCTTCTGGCTTCTGAGCCTAAGGTAGACAAGAGACAGAAGATGAGAAGTCAGTTTTGGGGGACTGAGGATGAGAGTTGTCATAATCGATGACAATGTGGAGACTTTAGCCTAAAGAGGGATGTGAAATACTGACATTTGTTTATTCAGCAAAGCTGCCGAGTGTCCATATGTATAAGGCCATGATCTGTACGTTCTGGGGAAAGGAGACGTGAACACCTTTTTATCTTTATTTATTTTTAACATTTCAGTATACATGGCACCCTCTTAGAAGGTTTGATATATATATATATTTTTTCCTTGCATCCTCACAAAAGCCTGGTAAGATTAAATGATCTCCATTTTTCAGCTAAGAAAATTAAGGCTCCAGGTTGTTAAGTAATGTGTACATAGTAATGCAAGCAGAGAACTGCAGATCTAAGAATGAAACAGGGATCTTGCTGCACTAAAGTTCGCATTCTTTCTTCTCACCATAATGTTGTCTGAAGTTCCTTGCCCTTGAGCTTACATTATGGTTGAAGAAACAGGACTTTAGAAATTAATCATGACAGTATCAAAAGAGTTAGAAAAGAAGCATGTACAGTGTGCCACTCGGAGAAGTTTGTTCTCCATCTCTGTCTCCAACAGAGGAGGGGAGGGTGGGTATTTAAGCTGGGCTTGGGGATCAGGAGTTTGCTGGGTGGAGATGGAGGTGGGAATGACACAAAGTTTTGCCTCTAGGCTTAGCAAAGCTGTGTTCCAGGACAGGACCATACTATAGAACTAGAACCTGGGTAAGGGCTTGAGGAAAAGACAAGGACAGGTGGATCCTAGGGCATCATGATGCTGAAGTCAAGGGGAGACACGGAGCCAGAGCTGGGAACTGAGATTTGAGGCAGAAGGCAGAGACTGAGGAAGACAGGTGACCAGAGAGAAAATAAGTTGGCCTCTGTGTCCTTGAAAGCCTGAAAGGGAAAACTTTCTTGAATCTAGGCAAGGAGGGGCATGACAGAAAGAGAGGGTGAGGGCCTGCTGATGGTCAGAAAAGGTAGGAAGGTGTGTGTAGGGCGGTGGGGGTGGCGGTGAAAAGTGTGGCAGCGAGGATGGCTCATTGAGCCATACTGTTTGGCACTCTCTCTGCCTCCTCCACCATGGAAGGGGGGACACACGCTGAGATGGAGAGAGACTAGCTGATGGGTTAGCCTGCCTTAGTTCTCTGAGTTCTTACTTATGCTTTGTACATAAGGTCAGACCCCAGGAAATTAGGCCAGAGGAGGAAAAGGAGCCACCTGGATAAATGGAAGTGGCCTATTGGAAACAGTTCAATGTCATTGACCTTTCACCCGGAATATACAGTTGCCACTCTGCCCGGTGCAGCTTCAGTTAGCCTTGGGCCCCACCAGCTCTTAAGTTGTGGCACTTCCTGCCTCGCCCAGAGTACTTTTGCTTCATGCTCAGTGGAGAGAGCCTCTCAGTGACCTCGGAAAGAGCCTGGCCCCTGGCCCTGGGGCCTCGGTGTACAGCTCCTGCACAGAGGGCCCTTCCTGGAGCCCCAGGGAGAACTGAAGCCCAAGCCATGGGAGGCAGGCAGTCCCCAGCAGCTCCTTTCAGTGCAGCTTCACAAAGGGCGGAAAAGTAGGTCTCCGAGAAAGCCTGGGAGCAAAGGGGAGCCAGTTTAGGTAGTAAGCAGATGCATTAGTCTAATTGCTCCTCTGAAATTAATGGGGCTTTTTATCTCTGAAGAACACTTTTAAGCACTCATGTGATTTGGGAACAAAGGTGCAGGTGGGGGGAGAGCTCTGTTCCCCTTTAAACACAATTCCCCGCTTAGTAAAACAACCTCTCCCTTTCCTTTTTTCCTCTCTTGCTTGTAGGTCAACGGATTATGGCACCACCTATGAAAAGCTGAATGACAAAGTGGGGTTGAAGACTGTCCTCAGTTACTTCTACGTCAATCCCACCAACAAAAGGAAGGTAAGAGGAGGGCTCAGTGGGCCCTGAGCCTGAGGGGGAAACCAGTGGCTGTGGAATTACAGGGCCTGTTTTATAGACCATCGTGTCTAAGGACGGCCTTGGTAGTACTGAGAATGATAGCCCCAGCAGCCCCAGCAGCCAAGCCATAGGCTTTTCTAAGGACTCACTTTGTGCCAGGAACTGTGTGAAATGTTTACACACCTCATCTCATTCATCCTGACGACAAATCCATGGGGTAGGAAATATCATTGCCCTCATTTTACAGATAAAGAAACTAGGCTGGGAGAGATTAAGTAACTTTCTAGCCGGAAGCCAGACAGTGATAAATAACAGATCTAAGATTTGAGCGCAGGTCAGTTTGACACCAGAGTTGAGTCTCCCTACAGCCTTCCTCTTGCTTGTCTGTTATGAGAGAAGCCCTGTTTGCAGGGGCCTATTCTGCCAATGGAAGGTTAGGCAGGCCTGGACTCTTCAACTGGATCCCCAACAGCTTCTGAGGCACAGGAGGCAGACCCTGGCTCTGTCTGTCCCTCTTGACTTAGCCAGAGCTTGGAAGAAATCAGATAAGGTCAGACCTAGGTCATAGAGACTTGCTGGAAAGAGGAGCCCTGGATTCCATGCAACAATGGACTGTTTTAGAGAATAAATACATACCGGCTTTTGGGGAGATGTGATCTTTTCCTAGCTGGGAAAGCACTGCCGTGTAGTAACTTAGGCAGGCCTAGTCCACATAAACACACCAGGGGAATAAAAGGCCATTTCAGTGTCTCTACAAGACTGAAACTGACAGTCCCAAGCTCTCCTCTTGCAACCTGATTTGCATTCTCTACTGGTGTTGCAAACTCTTGCTTCGGAGAGGTAAGCTCAGGGGTGAGCTTCAACCCATTGTACTGATGTCCCTGTTCTCTGATTCCAACTTGGTGGAGCCCAGTGATGATTTCTGATACTACGCAAAGCATAAGGGGGTACCCTGCCCAGCGGAGCAGCTTTACTCAGATCCTTATGTCCCTGAACCCTCTAATGTCCCTGAACCCCCTCAGCAAAGGGAAGGAGCAGAATTGGTGGCTCCTGATTCTGCATTGATGACTGATGACTAAAAGATCCAGCTGGCTCTGGGGGCCCCAGACCCTGAGACTATGCCCACCAGTGAAGTGCCAGCGCCCTGATAATCGGGATGCCTGTTTAGGTGCTGGCCACCAGTTTTAGCAGAGTAGTTTCTTTTTCCTATGTCATTTTCACATTTTTCAGTTTTGTTATTTGAATTATTGAACATTAGAGCTGAAAGGGATCATAGATTTCACCTACACTGTTATTATAGTTTTTGAACTGCAACTCTTTTGCCAATGTGATTAAAGCTCTAGACAGCCTCTCTAGAAAAATGCCCATACACACAAATTTTGAATACAGTTTTGGGGAGTTTGTGAACACCCTGAATCCCACTCAGGGACCTAAGGTGTCCATAGGTTTCAGTTAAGAATCCCTCACCTATATCAACAGCCTCATTTTACAGGTGATAGAACTGAAGCCAAAAATGCTTACATAGCCAGGTAGAAAAAGCCAGGATTAGAATCCACACTCTTGACTCTGAAACCAGATATTTTTGCATCAGACTACTCCTTGCATCTTTTCCTCCTCGACATTTCAAATTGACAGCGCAGTCCTGTCTTAGAAGCTTGAGGTAGTTGTGTCATGACCTTGAATTAAAGCTCAGTGCCACATCCTTGATGGATATATGAATAATAAAGGTTGACTGAATTGAGGCGGTGATTATCTACCTCACCTGTCCCCCTTCACTGAGAAGGAAGCTGAGGCCCTCAGAGGATGACTGTCCCATGCAGGTAACTCAGCGTTCGTGGCAGAGCAGACTTGGTTTCATGACTCCCAGGTCAGCGTGCCTCCCATCCCACCCCAGTACCCTCGGGTCCAATGGAATCAGAATGGATGTACACGCTTTGGCGGAAGCAGAAGCTGGGGTATGGGATGTGACAGAGGCCCTTCAGCACTGATCTAGACCTATCACTGTAATTTAACAGAGTTTTTCATATTTAATTTAGAATCTAGATCAGTCATCTATGGGAGCGTTTTCCACTTGATACATAGAGGGGTTGTATCTGTTTGCATCCACGTTGGGATTTACCTGTACTGTGTGTTTCCTGTTGGAAACCATCATAGAGGTGTCACCCTCCTTCCTCTATTGTCATACTCCTGACTGTATTAGCTCTCCTTAGCATGACTGAGAAGTGCTTCGGTGTGAGGGGGACGAAAAGCAGGTAGAAGCAGATGCTCAGGCATGGGAGAGACACGATGCTGAGATCTGGAGAGCACTGGCACAGGATCCCCACCATTTCTCCTCCCGAGGTGGCTTCCAGGCCATCGTCTCTTTGGAACAATTTCTCATAGGAATCATCATCCAGGAAACAAAAGTTAGGCCTATTTCTGTCTTCTCTGAGGAATATCATTAGTTATAGTTAAGTCCCACGTAAGAGGCACTGCTGACCAGAAAGTTAAAAGCTGAGGCATTCTCTTCACTCAGAATGGAGAAAGACAAACCACAGGCCAATGCCATGGCTTTGCTTTTCTGGAAATAGCAATAGAAATGAATGTTCGTGAGGAATCTGTGTGACCCCGAAGTGCTTCTGAATCATCCAAGGAAAGGTGAAATTAGATTGTTTCATTTTATTAAGTGTATTTGATTATGTTCTCAGCCTCTAGATATTGACGATTCATCCGCATTCTATGTGTTGACTTTCTTTAAACCTGAACATGCAGTTTACTAGAACTTCCCATTTTCCAGTCATTTAAGCAAAATGAAAGTTAAATATAAATGAAAATACTCATGGGTTTCTTGATTTGTCTAGAGCTCTGGGTCATGCTGACCTTGTGATGCATTTTTAAAAATTTGCTTCTTTAACAGGTCTTGAAGTTTAAACCTGCACATAAATGGATTCTCATTTCAGCTTGTGTTATGCAGGATTCTTTTGATTTTCTCAGTGGCCCGATGATCTGTAGCTCTCCTTGTTCATCGGCCTGCTAATGGTAGTCGTCTCCAGCAGATTTTTCACTTAATCTTATGATAGCACTTGCTTTTCACCTAATGAGTTATTTATTTAACAGATGGGTGCTGCTTTCCTTGGAGACTATGAGTATATCAGATGATATCGGTTGCCCCTGGCAAAACAGTGAATTGTGCTTTTATTTATATAGTTGCTCCCAAAGTTAATTGCTGATATTTTAAACACGTTTTTGACAACATAAAATCTCCTAATGCAGACAGCTAATAAGCAATTAAGTTGAAAGTAAAATGGTTAACATGGGTATAGTCTCCTTCCATCAGTAATAATCTTAGTCAGCATTAATTGAGCACCTACTATGCTAAACTCCCGATTAGGAGCTTATCTGCATGTGCTCTAATTCTCCCAGCAACTTCAGGCAGGATAAGGAAATAGACTTTATGTCAATTGCCCCAAGGCTGTATGACTTGTAAATGGTGGATTTGCAACAGCCTTTCCAATGCACGTATTTTGGGGGCAAATTAGGATCTATTCAACAATGTCGAGCTCCCTAAAGGGAACTGGATTAGTGGTGGCATTGTCTTTGTCACAGGCTGTGAGCAGGACCTGTTTGTCCATTAGGTGTCATAATTCTCTGTCTGCATGAGAGTATTGATATGAAATGCCTGGAGCTGCCAAGAGAAGTTGTACTGGACAGTCCTATATTGTGGTGTCATCATCATTATTTTAATGACCTTGACTTGCCCTGGCTGTATTTGATGTGAATGCGGCATCCCTGGCTGATGTCCTTTCTCCAGGCGTTGGCCTATTAGCTCATTACCTGGGCGATGTCTTGCTTTCAGAGATGAGGCTCTGCTGTGGTGGGGTCTGAGCTCCAACTCACAGCTCTCCCTTCCTCTCGAGGGAGATAAATGCCCCTGGGTCCCCAGAGCGCATCACTTTCACTTGATTCTTGTCCTCAGACCCATGCTGAGTGGCATGCGCTAAGGTCAGCTCTGCATTTAGCAGAGCTGTGCTTTGTGCACAGTGCCTGAAGGTTTCGTGCCTTAACAAGAGAGAGGTTTGTCTCTCTCTTGTATGTTTGAGAACAAGTCTTTCAGTGGACAGGGAAATAGAGATATATTCTGGTCTAATTGCTCTGGCTCAAAATGGTTGTCACCTGCAGATTTGGAGACAGCCAAATGCAAATGGTAGTGAACGTACACAGGTCTGACTGCCAGGAAATGTGACCAGAATTGTGGTAGGGTAGAGGTGTGTGTGCCTGTGAGTGTGTATGTGTGAGTGTGTATGTGTGGGAGGTACTGTTGGCTCAGGCAGTGGAATACGATAATAGCTCCTTTTTATTGAGTTCCTACTAAGTTCCAGGCACAGACCTAAGTGCATTACTACACTCAGTTACATTTCTCTATTACTTCCCTAAGCCTGATAATTTTATCCTCATATAACAGAACAGGAAACTGAGGCTCAGGCTGAGCCACTTACCTTTTGTAAAATAGCTGATGAGAGGCTCGTATCCACCTCTGTGTGAGTGCACAGGCCATGCTCTTCTCTGATCCCACCACAGGTTGGCTGCCCCTGCCACAGGTATAAAGACCAGGTGAGTCACAGTCCTCACTCTGTCAAATGTAACCCTGTTGCCTGGAGTTTTCTGCTCATTAGTGATAGAAAATTAGCAGTTTCTTGAAGGAGGAGGGGAGTGTCGGATCCCCCATTCCTAATTGATTTACCAGCAAGAAGGATAATTACTTCCAGGCTACCCTGCAGAAATACAGTGGGAATTAGCAGTCAGATTTCTCTGAAGAGCAAGCTGCCTCTGTCAGGCTGTTAAAGAGCCATTGTACGTGTGGCTGGATGCTGGTTATGCCCAAGTCGTTCTCTTGATACAGCAGAGAAGCCTGCATTCTGTTTGAAGCCCTGGAAATGTTCAAAAGGAGACAAAGCACAATTTTAAAATATTAGACTCCTGCTTTCCCTTACCCATATCTCTGAAGACTTTTGGAGGGTCAGAGAAATAAGCTCTGAGGTAGTACACTTTCAATTCATAGAAATTAAGATCTCTTACCCTAAAGCAAATATATATATATGTGGAAAGATGATTTTAGGCTGTTAAGCAATCTGTTAAATGTTTCTGAGCAAAGTATTTTGGATGGGAGGTTACTGCTTCAAAAAATGGGCAGAGAAGATGCACACATGGAAATAAGTGCATTTCTAGACATGTGAGCCAGGTGGGGACTGTGGCAGCCCTTATTTAAAGAGACTTCTGTTGCTCAGCTCCAGAAGCCTGTTGTCCTGTGAGAATCAAAGTCCTGTGTGGCCAGATATTATTAACATCATTGTCATTTTTTCTGATTTTCTTAAGAGAAGGTGAACAAGCAGATTTTCATGTGAAACTTCTGTATTTTGAAATGTTTGGGAGAGGCTAGGGTGTGGAGTTCAGGGTGTGGGGCTGGCAGGCCCTCCCAAACCTACTTTCCATGACATGTATCCAGCAGGCATCCTGGGCCATATTCTGAGTGGTTAGTAAGTCTGCCGGTAAACAGTTGGAATTGAGAAGTGGTCTTTTGGGGCACAGGATAACACTTGGCAGACTCTTGCTGGCGGCACATGGTGATACTTTTATGACTTGTGAGGTGAAGAACTTAAGTCGAGCGCGGCTCGCAAACATCTCTCTCTGACTCAAAGCAATCTCATGGTAGGTCCTGCGATGTGAAAGGCCTTTTATGTCATTTAAGGGCAAGACAGTAGAGCAGGAGACAGACACCTGAGTCCTGGTCCTGAGTAATTCTGCATCCTAGAATAAGCCAGCCCCTTCTTGAAGCCTCTGTTTTACCATTTGTAAAATGCAAATGTAGGCCCTATAATTTTTGAAATTCCTTCCAGCTCAGGTGGTCTGGGTGGCCACTATACTTTACAGTGCCTCAGCGGGCTACATGGTGATCTGGAAAGATCTGTGGGCTTTGGGGCTCAACAGAGAGCAAATTGGTGAGTCCGCAGGAGTGATCTCTTGGTGATCTTGGTTCTTTGGCTGCATGCTGGCCAGTGAGGCTCTCCCATCAAGGCCAGGCTTTCTGAAATTGCAGTTCCCTGGTCAGAAAGTGGGTGGGTGGCTCTCAGAGGTACAGCGTCCTTTGTGGCACACGTGAGGGTTTCCATTGGCAGGTGCTGATGTCACATTAGCCTTACTTTTGCTAGCCCAGGCATAGGCCACCCTCCTCCAGCAAGGGAGCCAGAGACACTGCCTGAATCTGTTCTGGCAACCCAGGATAGAGAACACCAAGTACCATGATGGCAGGGGGGCCAGCTCTGCAGCACCTGCTTCCTGCCGCATGGCCACTGTCCTCAGTGTGGCCTCAGCCTCCTCCCACCCCTGCCGGCTGCATGTCCTCCCTTTGGAAAATGTGCATAATAAACTGTTAAAGAGCAAGGATGAGAAGCCCCTCTTGGTGCTAATAATTGTGTTTTCTATTTTCCGTGATAACAAGTGCCTAGGGTAATAATCACAATGATGATAACAATCAGAAGGAAAAGCTCACACTCAAATGTTTACTGTGGGCCAAAAATTATTCTAAATGCTTTTCAGGAGTAAAGTCCTTGAAGACGCCACCAGCAACCCCTTGAGGTTGCTGCTAGCCTCATGCCCCTTCTCAGGAGATGAAAGTTAGCAGAGGGCAGGGACATGCTCACGGTGGGCTGCTGATGGCCGCTTGCATTGGTCTGATGGGCTCATCTAACGCACGTTCGCTCCTATTTAACCCTTAGACTTGTCGCGGGTTGGAGCTTCAGGGAGCCTCAGGGACTGCATGTGTAGGGCCTTGTCTTTCAGAGGAGCCACTCAAGGACTTGCCTGAGCTCATGAAGTCCTGTGCAGCAGAGCCTGGGCTTGAATAGGGTCTCTGACTCTTAGTCCAGTGTTCTCTGCCTCCTTCTGTGTGAGCCCACATGGCTCTTAACAGCCAACGCGCACAGATCTGATGTGGAACCCCGACTGGGGAGAGGGATGAGTGCCAGGAGGGAGAAATCGGCAACGTGGTGCTCCTCACCCCATCCCCAGGAACCTCGGGTTCGTGCAAGCATCCATAGCTTCTCAGTTCTTTGTTCTCAAAGCCCAAAGGGCGTTGCAGCTGGAATCCATTTTCAAAGGCGTTTGGATGGGACACCAAGGACCTAAAATCCAAATTGCCTCTTGCATGTTGAAGCTTAGAATGGCTGAGCAGCCTGCCCAAGGCCAGGCAGTGGTCAAGGAAACGAGGGTGGGGCCTCTGGGGAATAGCTGTCTAGGAAAGGCATCCAGATTTCTCCTTCAGGCCTTTTTCTTAACCAGCTGGGGGACTTTGAGAAAGTAATTTATATTCTCTGAGCCTCAGCTTAGCAATCTTAGCAATGGGATAAAAGATCATTGACTTATCCTTTCCTTTTAGATAGAATAATTGTTTTGGAAGAAATAAGCTTCAGAAGGATGGGGAACATGGTCACTACTCAGATAGAGTTACCTTGTGATCATGGACTGGTACCCGTGCTCCTGAGAGCCCTGCTGCCCGGCGGTGCCGCTGGCGCTGACCACAGGGCCTGCCCTGCTATGCCTGCCTGGCTGTGTCTGCAGGGCTGCCTTATCCCGGTTCCTTTGGGAGGTGCAGCTCCCAGAACCCTCAGTTTTAAGAGCGTAATTTCTGCTCCATCCAGGAGGCACCCTGCCACCTTCTCTTTTCTAATCTTCTTCCCTGTCTCTTAAAAGCAAACCTGCTGACTGCCTGAGAGAGATTGATTGTTCTGCTGATGGAGAGAAATGGTCCCACTCTTGTTAATTCACAGTTACCTCGTTTTTCTTGCCTTGTAAATTAACAGTTACCAAGAGCCTAGAGCAGTGTTTCAGAAGATGCATTTGGGGGAAATGTGTGTGAAAGGAAGGGGCAAAAAAGGGAACAGAATAGGACTTGGATCCAAACTCCCTTGTCTAGTGACTCCAAGTCTGTACCTTTTTCTTCTTGGCATATCCAGAAAGAGAACCACAAAATAAACCCCCAGAGACTGAAAATACCAGATTTCAGCAGGAGCTAAGAAATCAGAGGCAGGGTAGATCACTGAGGGGAAAGACACTGGTCTAAAGTTTCCATCTGCTTTTGTATGTGTGACCCAACAATGGAATGGATAGGAAGTATGGTTCGGGTCAAACTAATCACTTCAAAGAAATCGAGCAATTCTTGGAAATTCACTCTTTAGTCAGAAGTCACTTTCTCAGCAAATATATGTATGTGGTTCCCTATATAAATTACTGCAGTGTGCTCTAGCCAAGAATTTTTTTAAAGGCTCATTAAAATGATTACTAGTTTTTTCTTTTGCATATTATTTGAAAATGGGTAGAATATAAACCTGTAGCCTGGCTTCTCTCCAAAGTGCCCTTTGGGGTTTGCATCAAGTATATCCTATTTTTAAAATAAAGATATGATTTGTGATAAGATTATCCAAGCGTTTAAGAGGGATGATAAAAATTAGCCACTTATTGCACTTCTTAGGGGCTTATGTTTGCCTGACCTTTTTTTTTAAATTCGATTTTTATTGGTTTTAGGTTTTATGTGTATGTGTGTGTACATGTGCATTTATGTGTGTATAGAAGATTTTCAACAAAGAGCCCTCTGAAAACTGCAGCATTAATACATAAGAAATAAAATCTGTTCCTCTCCTTTGAAAACTCTGGTTTAGACTGGACCAAGCATTAAAAATAAGCCTGTGTTTGTGAATGCTCACGTGAGATACTGGTTCTTTTTCACTGTCTGTCTCATCCCAGAGACTCTGCTTGGTCCCTATGATTGTTTAATAAATCCCATGAGGAGGGGTTCCCTTCCAGGGTGGGTGTCAGCCAAGGCTGCAGGACAGTGGCTAAAGAGCTAGTAAGAGGGTCAGGAGGACCAAAGACCAAACCCAAAAGGGAGGGCTTTGACTGTAGAATGAGGGAGTCAGGCTAGATATGAGAAAAATAACACATCATGAGCTTTGATGGGGGCTTCTCTACGGGGCCTGGGGAGCCAGTGCAGATCATGGGAATCTTCCAATGGGAAGGCCTTTAAAAAGCAAAACGACGTGTCCCGGTCTGAAGCAGTTAATTCAGCACCAAGGCTTGCAGAAGGATGTCTTCCTGTGGCACAACCATAGCTGGTGAAACGTAGAGAGAGAAGGAGGGAGAAGAAAGGACAGTCTGCAGGGAATGAGGATGTGGAGGTTTAAATGGCCATGTTGGGCTTCGAGGCTGCCAGTTGTGGAAGAGGTAGGGTGGGACCAGATTTTGGAGGCTCCAAAATTCCAGGGATGGAGTTAGGACCCAGTGCAAAGGAAATAGGGAGCCATGACCTGCTTTGGAGCAAGGGATTGGTAGCAGGAAGGCTGTGTGAGGTCCCTGGTAAGCATCCCGCTCTTTCTTGTCTTTCCTGCTAGTCTTCACTGGACGTTCTGGGTGTGTTTTCTGAGCATCACAGGCAAGAGCAATTCCAGCAAAGAGCTTGGGCAGGCAGGGTGATGTGTTCTTCCTGATGTTCCGACCACGCTTATCTCAAATGGATTTCACTGACGCTGAGGTGGAGATATCTATAACAAAAACCACTACCCCCACCCCAGTGAAAGAAATGACTCCATTTTTTTTTTCTTTCTTGGTGAGCTCAACAGAGCAGAGAGATTGCTGCTGGCCTGGCCTTGTACTCGCCACGTCCCCCCATTACTGGCCTAGGGTCAGAATGACAGACATCAGTCCTCAGCATTCTCTCTGCTGGTGAGCATGCCGGGGCAATGAGGGGAGAGCGTCCTGGGGGCTGCAGATCTGCCAAATGGCTCGGGGGTGGGCTTGGAGGCAGGGGACCCTGTCCCCACACACTGGTGTGTGAGCTGGCAGTGCAGAGTGAGACACCGGCCTCAGTGGCAAGTGGAGGCCGAGGCCAGTCCTGGCAGCCCCACGCGGAGGGCCCCTGGGGCAAGCACAGAAGTCTGCCCTGGCATTCCACAGTGCACGTCTGCTGCTGACCAATGGCAGGGGCTGACTGACGCTGACCAGACAGGGAAGAAATGAGCCAGAGGAGATGGAGGGCCGAGAAATGCACGTGAGTATGTCCCGGGCTGCCAGAGGAGACAGGTTAGTTTAGAAAATTGTAGGGGCCTGTGCCTTGGCTTGACTCCTCCCGAGGCTCCTGTGAGGCAGTGTGATGTGGAGGGAAGAGCTTCCCAGCACAGCCTGTGCCTGCCTCGCTGTGGGACCTTGGTATTTTATTTAACTTCTCTAAGCCTTAGTTTTCTCATCTGCAATGGGGGTGGGGGTGGGGGGGAGATCACTACCGTATTTAAAAAAAAAAAGCTTTAAGAAATTCATGGAGTTTGATGAAGGTTGAATATGATCCAGTATTCTTTTTTTACATTTTCTTCATTAACAAGGAGATCTTGGTTATGTCATTTAACCAATCTGTGGTCATTTATTCATCTTTTGGAATACTAGAGAAACAATTGAGTTGTGTTTAGGATTAAATAAGATAAATGTGGCTGGACAGGATTTTTTAAAGTAATGCTTCCATAATTCGTTAAGCTGCCTTTTGTCTGTTATTTTATTTTTTTGAAGTTGAAGTCAAGTTTGTTTTTTTAAAAAAAGAAATTCACCGAGACAAAAAGTAGATTAGAGGTTACCAGGGCAAGGGTGGGGAGGGGACATGGGGACCTATTGTTAAATGAGAACAGAGTTTCTATTGGGTAATAGATGCTGGTGATGGGAGCACAACATTGCAAATATGATTATATCAAATTGTACAGTTAAATATCGTCAAAATGGCAGATTTGAGGGTCTGTATATGTCCTGTATATGAAATAAAACAAAGAAAACAACAACAAAAAGTTTTAAGAATTAAATAAGATAAAATGTATATGGTGCATGCATGGGGTAAATGCTCAACAAATAAGATTTTCTTTCCCCCAGGCGAATAAACCTTGATTTGCCCTTCCCTTCTGCTCAGTGATAGCTCCTAGTTCACAGGTATCCCATATCCACGTAGCTGACTTCTATCCCGGGAGCAAGAGTCCATCCCCCTTAAACCAGCATTAGGTAGAGACCTTTCAACCTCCAAAACAAAAACCCTGCCCCCTCCACAACTCTCCTATTTCACCTTCTACCCACCCACCTGCCTTGCATGCTTTGTCCCACTGACTCATTGATGGATTATATCTTACTTTGTGAAGTATAAAATAAAAAGACTCGTCAGTGTGCAAAGCATGTTTCTACCCATTGCCTCCCAGGCCAAATTGGAGCTGGTGGGACAGGGATTCAGAGCTCCAGACAGCCCCTCTAGTATCTTACCCCAGCTGGACCCTGCCCCATCTGTGAAACACACATCCAGGTTCACTGCTCCTCTTGGTGGCATCCAGATGATCCTTCTTGCCACCAGGCATTTGCAGATCTCCCTGCTGGGTGGGGGCAGTATGCTGGGCCCAGGAAATGTGCAGATGATTTAGGCCTGGGCCTCACATTGGCCAGGAATGCTCATTTGGGAGTGAGAGTCAGGAGGGGGGCTGATGCCCAGAACTCATGGATGACAGTCCCGGCAGCAATGACTGGACAAGGCATTGGGACCAAGGTCTAGTCTGGCCCGGGGGTTAGAAATAACAGTAATTGCTAATGTTTATTGAGCACTTACTGTGTGCCAAGCTAACTGCTTTACGTCTATATTTTTTCTCATCCATAAAATATATATATATGGTAAGTAGGTGATTCAGTCCCATTTTGCAATAGAGAGAGAGATGTCTCCAAGCTGGGGAGTGGCCAAGCCAGGTTTTGAACCCAGATTGAGTGACTTTGAAGCCTTAGCTATTAATATGATGTCTTATTGGCCTCTCTGGCTTGGATGGGCACTGTGACCTTCCAGAATCTCTGCTTACATATCTGTAAAAGGAGTGTGGATGTGGAGAGGGACATGTTTCCTTCTAGTCCAAAAATGCCATGGTCCCGTGGTGAGAAGTTATGAGACATAGTCCCTGTTTAGAGGAGAAGTCATAGGTGCTCAAGTTTGCTGAGCTTTCTTAAACATAGGACAAACAAGGAAATGGGGTGGATCGGGGCAGTAAATAACCTGTGCCAAATGCCATTAGGCTGAAAATGAATTATTCAGTAATTCACAAGAGCAAACAACAGTGCCAAACTCTGGCATTCCTACGTAAAGTCTCCACCATGAGGAGACTGGCTGTGGTCCCACAGATCTCTTTCCTCTTGGGCAGGAAACCACTTCTTTCAGATCCTGGCTCTACTTCTTACCAGATGGTGGTTTGAGCAATTGTTAATTCTCTCTAAGCTTCTGTTTGCTTGTCTGTATAATGGGGATACTGATAATACCTTATCTCATAGGCTGATGGGAAGATTAAATGAGAAATATTTGCAAAATGCTTTATCCACTGACAGACCGCGGTACTCAGTAAATATTAATTATTGCCCTTATCATCACCATAACCTCAGGACAATGGGTCCCATAAACCCAGTTCTATGTTCCAACTGCCCATTTATGAGTAGATACTCAGCTTGGGTACTCACGACCCAATCTTGGGCATTGGGTGATCTGCTTAGAAGAGAGTGGAGCTGGCAGTGACTCAAAGGTTGTCTGTTGTCTGGTTCAAGCCCCTCATTATACTGGTGAAGAAACAGTCCTGGGGTGGGGGAGTCACTCAAGGTTACATAGCCATATAGGAATCAGGTTTTTGGCTTCAAGCCCAGTACTCTTCCTACTAAATTACAAAGAAAGACATTCCACAGTGCAGGCAGACCCGGGCAGACAGGAAGCTAGGGTGACACTGCCAGTTAGGAGCTTCAAGGTGCTGCTTGTCTTTGTCCAGCAGCCTTAGAGTTTGCAGGGCATCGTGCATGATGCTGGGATTAGAAGAGGCCGGTCAGGCTTTCAGACCAGGGTGACTCTGGTGGGGAACCTGCACAAAGGCATGTGGCCATGACCATGGTCCTCAAGATCAAACTGGACCCAGGTTGCCAAAGGCAGCAAAATCAGAAGACCACTTGAATCAAGGTTGAACAAGGAAAGAAAAGGCCAAAATGGGTGAAATGCTGACATTCAAAGGGTGAGAAATCCCCAAACAAGAAGACCGGCCCCAAGGTCAGAGACCAGGGAGACTGGGACCAGGTCAGGCCAGGTTGTGCAGCTCAGGCCAGGACAGAGAGTCCAAGAGGTCATCGGTGGAGCATTTATGTCCAGTACCTTTTGCTTGTTGGGGGAGGCACTTGACTGATTACAGCAGTCAGGCTGGCCAGACAAGAAAGACAGGCACATAAGAAGAGTAGCAGAGAGATAGGATGCAATTATCCAAAGTGGTCTTTGGCCTGAACCGCAAATCATCAATCATCCCAGGGGAGGCAGTGCAATGTATATAAGTGTGGAAGATTTCCTGACTCTGCTCCTGGGCATTCAGAGAGGAGTAAGTTGGTATCAGAGCAGAAACTTAGCATACAGGTTAGCTTTGGAAACTTGGCTTAGAATAATGAGCACTGGTTTCCTGGTTTCAGCTGACCCCCAAGATCCCAGATCATAGAGTATTAACATTTGATAGCTCAAAGGAGACCAGCCTTGCAGACACAAGGTTGTAAAAAGTTATTTCCCTGAGAAGATTTTCTCAGCATTAATAGCTTCTTGACGTGGCTATCTGGAGAACCTGTCTTGCCTCAGCTGGACCCTAAACTGATTATAAATGGTTGGTAGCACTCCATGTCACTCTCTTCTCTTGAGTAGCTATAAAAATTGCTTCTCTTTAGTCTCACAGCTGCTTGCATATGAACTCATCCATGTTGAGTTTACCCCAAAGTCTCAGGGCAGCTATGTGGTACCTGGACCACCAAATACTGGAAGTGAAGGAGGAGGAAGCAAACCTAGAGTTTGCTGGCTGCTACCACAATCATCCCCTCAAAAACAATATAATCAGAATGTTTTGTTCATCTCCAGGAATCACCATTCAGAAGCCATCAGTAACTTGCCAGTGTCTATGGGAGCAATCTGCATCATTTGTCTAGCAGAGCAAGTGGCTCTGAGCTCACCTGTCCAGAATTCTCTTTGCTCTGCTCAACATGATCAATTCTGTGACCTTCTGGGGTTTTAGTTGCAAACCTCAGGCCATTATCCATCAAATGGAACTAATAATAATATCTTTATCAGTTGGGTTGCTTTGTCTTTACAAGGTACAGGAAACACTGCCTTTATCTGCTTAAGCACTGGAAATTTGTTACTGCATATGATAAAGTATAAAGATAGGGTAGCTCTTGGGTTGGTAATTCACCTGCTCAGTGACATCATTGAGGATGAGATTCCTTTGATTTCTCTGCTCTGCCTTCTGGAGTGTTGGTGTTTGTCCTCAGGCTAATTTCCTCATGATGGATGACAAGATGGCTGCAGTGCTTCTAGCATCACATCCAGGTGTGAGAACATCCAGGAAGATAGGGAACAGCGCTGTTTCAGAGTGAGGAAACTGTTTCTGGAAGCCCACACCTGCTTGCATTTCATCATGTGTGCATGCTCATCCCAGGACTGGACAGACCGGGGGCCCAGCACTAAGGCCAGCATCCTCCAAGCACACACCCTAGGAAGGAAAAAGGAGGCACAGGGATATATTGTGTGGGCACCCAGCAGTGTCTGCCACACTTTCTCTGAGGGGCCTTTTGAAAATCAGTGGAGATGAGCCATGTAATTCATGGTAATGTTACCATCTTCCCTGCTTTACACTTGCTCTTCCATCTTCACGTCTTGGCTCTTCCTGATATGTGCCCACTCCATCTACCCAAATTTGACTGATCTTTCAAAGTGCAGTTTAAATCTTCCTTTCTCCACGACATCATCTCTGACATCCCAGCATCTCATTCCCCATTTTTCTTCATCTCACATAGAACTTCAATCCCCAATTCATGAAACTCTATAGCAGGTCTATGGATTGAATACATTGGAATAACCTGAGGGAACTTGAAAAATATTGAGTCCCAGACTTCACCTAGTCCTGGAGATTATGTAGAAGGTTGGGGGAAAAGAATTAGTCACAAAATCTTCTGGGCATTTCTCATGTATAGCACATTTGGACATAGTGCCTGGAACTTAACATCTGGGCTGCATTACCCACTGCAGACATAGTGGCTAACTTTTCAAATCTTGTCCCCAGTTAAAGATCACAGACAATATGTCCTATATTTTTGTGCCTCTGGCTGTTGCCTAACACACAGCCTGGACATGTAGATGACATCAAAAGTCTTCAAAGTGATTATGCTTTCAGTGAGTCTTTTGAATAAGAGTCTTTTAAAAAAATTAATTTTCTGAACTTTTCCTGGATGTGTAGGAAATACATGAATGCTGGAAGTATCCTTATCCCTTCTACACCTTTAGTATTCTGAAACTTAAAACCAAAAATGTTTGCTGTTTTATTCCTCTGCTGCTTCCTGTCAAAGAGACAGATCTTCCTCCTTATGCTCAGTTCCAAGTTTTGCTGCCCAGTGTTTCCATCCTCTTTTTCAGAATTATAACCAACATAGAAGGTCTGATTGTGGTTTCCTTTAATATTGCAGAGGTGGAAGAAGTCAAAGTTGACTTCATACTATCTTTGAAAATAGTCAAGGCTGGAAAGGGGCGCTGTGTGCACTGCTTCCTTTTACCAGTAATGATCTTAGCAGTGAGTTATAGCACTTCTGGTTGGATTTGCAGGGAACTGCTGGAGAGACTGAGTGGCAGAGCCCTTGGCTGGTCCATGAGCATTCTCCAGGCATCTGTGGTGAATGGCGGCTTGTCCTGGGCCCTGAGAGGGCCTACCACGGAATAGTAAATAATACCCCATAACAGGATTACCGTGTGTTGGGGATGGATTCTTTACAGGTGTTATAGGATTTAGTCCTCAGTACAGCCCATGACACTTGTGAGTTAGGTACTATCACTATCCCTAGTTTGCTGTTGTGGAAATTGAGGCTGACAGAGGTTAAGAAACTTGCCTCACTAAGAAGCTGGTGACTTGGGTTTTGAACTCAAGTTTGATTGACTCCAGATTCTATACTCTGACCCACTACACTGTACTGAGTTCCAGAAAATATGCATTGCTGCTTTCAGAGGGCTTGGTTCTCAACTTTGGCTGCCCTTCATGATCTCTTAGAGGAGCTTTAAGGGATACCCATGCCCAGGCCTCACCTAAAATACTCTTTTAATAGATCTAGGGTAGGGCCCCGGATTAGCACTTTGTAAAGCTTTGTAGATGATTTTCATGTGCTTTCAGCATCAAGAGCCACTAGTTTAGTTGGAGAAAGGAAAATTCATTCACTTATTGAATAGTTTGCAATGCTTCCTGTATCCTGGGTCTTTGATTTCATGGAGATGTGCCCAGGAAGGTAATAAGTGCTGTGGGTAGAGGAGGGGGTTGCTGATTTTGTCTGGCATAACTCAGTGAAGTTAATGTTTAAGCAGAGTCAACACAACAGTAGGGGTTTGTTGAAGGTTAATAGTGGGGGTGCATGGGGAGTGCTTTCTGGACAGAGGAAATAACATGTGCTATGACATGGAGGTATGAAAAAGTAGGGTATATTCAAGAAACCCCAAGAAATTTGGTGGGGGTAGAGTGAAGAACCTATGGGGTGGTAGCAGAGGAGGAAAGCAAGGTAAGGAGCCAAATTATTAAGAATCTCCTGCATGGGTCTAGGGAATTGGGATTTTTTTCTTTACACAATAGGGAATCATTGGATCAGATCTGTGCCCTAGATAGATCATTTGGGAAGCAGGGTGGGAGGGTGAGACCTACAGCAGAGAGAAGCACTGATTTGTAAAAACAAAAAAAGATTAGAAGCCAACTGAATCTCCCAACAATGAGAGATTTATTAGTAAATAAAAGTACATTTTTATGGAATAATATGTAGTAAGTAAAGATTATATTTGTTCACATGCGAAGCTATTAACCATATGATAGATTAGAAAAGCAGGCTATAGAACTATGTATGTGAAATAAATAAATTAACAAACAATGTGGCTAACATAATGCTCTAGGCAAGAGATGGCAAGGCCTTGAACTCCAGAAGTGGTGGAAGGATGGAGAGGAGGAGCTGGCAGTGAGATATGCTAGAGAGGTGGAATCAACCCAGCCTACTACTTTTTTTGGATGTTGGCGTAAGAAAGAAGATTTTAGAATGGTTCTCAGGATTTCACCTTGGGTAGCTGGGTAAATGAGTGGAGAGTGAGGGGCTGAGGGTATTCATAAGGCATGCATAGATGACAGAGAAAGAAGTTTTGGGAAAATGATCATCAGTTTGGTTGGGCATGATGAACTTGATACTGTGGGACATCCAGATGAGAATGCTGTTAGGTAGTTGGATTTATGGGTCTTGATATTAGGAGATGGGGGAGCACACATTAGTCTCCTTAGCAAACAAAGACAAATTCAGTGATAAAGGCTGGTTGAATTCCTGTTGTTGCAAGTGCAAACAAGGGCAGCTTGCAGTCAATTCAGTAAACATTTATTGAAAATGAACTCTGTGGCTAGCATGGTTCTAGACACTAGGGTCATCTAGATGGACAAGACTTGGTCTCTGTCCAAGGAAAACGTTATGATAGACATGTGTATTAAGTGCTTTGTTAACACAGAGGAGGGAGCAATTAATTCTATTATGCGAGGCTAGAGAAACCTACAGGGCAGAGGTCACATTTGATGAAGCCTTAAAAATGAGTTAGAATTTATCAAGTGGATCAATATTTTATGGATTGAAGTTGCAATTGGACTTCACTTTAGAAATTAAGCATATTCCAGAATAATTGGGTATTAATTTGAATGCCAGGAAGCTGAATATTAAATTCATCAGAAGAGTTAAAATCCAAGGATTCTCTTTCCAAGATAATTAATACTGCATATGTGCTTTGTGAGTGAGTTCCAGTTATCACTCAGGTTGGCTTACAGCTGATACTATCTTCACTTACCACAAGGCAAAGCAACATTTGATATCTGAGTCAAGGGGGCTTGTCACACATGATGTGTTTATTTCCAATGCGTAGTAGAAGAGTCAAGCTTAGGCCTTGGCAGAAGAACCATCTCCCAATCCAGGCAGATACCCCCATTTTTAATGGCTGATTAGACCACAGGAACTGGTGAGTCAGTTCTTGCTCACCTCAAGGTGGCTTGTTGAAGGTCACTCAGCTAAGTGGTGGCAGAATCCCACTGCTTTATGCACCTCGCCACACCATTGGGCACTTCCAAATGATACTTCCCCACATGCTTGGCCTCTCTTCTTTGGCAGTGAATGTGTGTGCTTTTACCTTTAATTACAAGGCACAGCAGCATGTAGTGGTTTGGATTCAGGTGCCAGTGGGGATGGAAGCCAGCCAGATGGGAGATGTTTGACCTGGTGAAAGATGACTGATTGGCAGAGAGTTTGGACTCCAGTATTATCCTTTTATATTGCTGCAATTTAAAGTGTTTTCTGCTTTCCCAGAGCTCCCTGTGTGCCAGTAGTCCATTCAACCTCAGCTTGCCTCTTTCCTATTGTTAGTGCCTTAAAATTTTGATTGGGAAATAAATATAGTGGAGAGCACCAAACCTTCTAAAGCTGATGTGGTTGTCAGTAGTTGGCAGGTAAATTTATAAGCTGGGACTAGATTATGCTTCAACCTCTTCCAACTGGATAGCTTTTATTGGGGAGGGCAGGAGGTTTTTCAGGGAGAAGTGGTATATTGGAGAATTTACTTTGATTCAGTCCCTACTGTGTTCAAAATCTGTCAGTGACTCTCCATTGCCTGCAGAATACAAGGAAATTTCAAAGCAGGGGGTTAGAGCTCCCCCATAATTTGGGCCAGATGTTTTCTCCTGCTTTATCATACTTGTACTCTTCTAACTTTATGTAATTAAGATATTCCATGTGTGGCAGCTTCCATGCTCATGCCCATGGCATCTTTCTAGAATGTTCCTCATCATCACTTCTCCACTGTCTTGAATAACCATCTTAAAGGCCCAGTACAGAAGTCACCTCCTCCAAGAGGCCCTTCCTAATTGCCTTGGCCCAGTGTTTCCTCGCACATTGGCATTTCCACTTTGCTTATAATTTTTAAATGTTTCTGTCTGTAGAAGTATGGCTAGCTCCTTTGAGGTTGTACTGAGGTTTTCCCATCCTTGTACCCATGGCAGTGCCTGGCACAATGTATTGCATGCTTTTAGAGTACAGCGTTCTTATTTGGTTGCTTCCTTGGGGGGAAGCACGACGCAGGTGTGAAAGGCAGTTCCAGCAGAGCTGGATCCCAGCCACCTGTTGATGGCTCTCAATCTTTACTGGGGAAATGCCTGTGGAGGGCTAATGGATTAAGAGGGCTTTTGTCTCAGGTTTTATCCCAGTTTCCCAGACCCGCTTTTCTGGGCCAGATGGCACCCGCGCTTGGCTGCTCTGTCCTGGACTCACCTTCTGTGTTCCGCATTCTGCTGGCTGCCCCTGTCATTGCTACGGGACTAATGGCTTCCAGCCATGAGAGCTTAGAGCCTTCCTCCAGCATCCTCTGCCAGAATGCAGAGCCTAGCAGCCTCTGCTCGGGAGAGGAGTAAGGGGGACATTTACAGTAGAATTGATTGCTCCCTCCTTGGTGCTTCCAAAGCACTCTGTTTATCTCCTGTCCTAGCATGTATCTCACTGCATCTCAACTATTTATGTCTCTGTCTCCCTTGCTAAACAGTGAGCAGTGAGTGCCCCAGGGCCAGCACCATGCGTGATTCATCCTGACTTCCTGGTCCCTGACACAGTGCTTGGCACAGGGTTGACATTCATTCCATCTAAGTTGAAATCAATAAGCAATTACTAAGAGAGACCTGCCTGGAAGGTGCCCAGTCAAAGCAGGCGAACCATTTGAATTCCATATTATGTTCCTCCTATTTGTGATGCTTCCAAAAATTCTTGGGAGTGAGTGTTCCCTTGGGCCTGAAACTCCTACACCCTGGGGCTTTGGGGACACTCTCTGACCTCTCGGTTGAAGTACCACTGGTGAAAAGGGAAGTGAATGAAGGCCAAACTGTCTCCAAGGCCCTGTGAAGTAACTGCCCTCACCAAAAACCTGTGCACAAAACCAACCTCCAGGTAGATTTTCACACCCAGCCCAGCTCCAAATTGTGCTGGGTAGGACTAGAGAGGTGTGAGCATCAATTTGTCTCGCTCCACAGCACTCACGGGATGAAAGTATAAGCCACATTTTAAAATATTTTTGTTTTGTCCTATGGAAAAATGAACCAGAAATTTGGAATCTTGAGCTCCATATCAGCTATTCTTTCCGGTCTTCTCCCCCAGTCCTTAGTCATATAGAAATGCTGGCTATGATGCAATACAGGGAGAAATGGAGACCTCTTTGATCTCAGTTGGTCTTTACCATGCCGGGCCCTTGCCAGGTGTCTCCTGGGTCCGTTTAGAGGTGGTGGATCTGCTGTCAGCTTTCCCCTTCTGTGCTGAGCCCTGCTATGCCCACCGTATCCACGGTTTCAAGGCTATCCCTTGAGAACTTCACAGGTAGTCTATACAGGCATTCCACAGCCACCCCCACTTGAGTTTCTGCCACGTGGGGGCGCTGCTTTCAGGGTCTGAGAACAATGACATTTCTTATCACTTTTAAATAAGACCGGAACGTCTCAATTCAATCAGAACACCATGAGACACTTGGGTTTAATTCCCTGGATGGGTCTAGAGCTTGGAGAAGCAAAGACTTTTTAGCATTGGCTGCCAGGTACAAACCTCTTTCTTGTCTTGCTCTGGTCCTGAAACAAAGTAACAATAAAGCTAAGTCCCCACTGCATGAAAGAGACTCCAGACTTTGGAAACAAAGGCCTGCTGCCTGTCTGGAAGGGTTTGGGTGGGGAATTGGACTTTTCTTTTGTTTTAGCCTGATGGGTCTGGAGCATTGAGAGAGAAGACTCAATTTAATGTCTTAATCATGCTGTGTTAAATTCTCAGTAAATCACCCTGCTGAAAGGACAGGAATTTTTTAAATGATGAAAACATCTTATATTCACCAGAGACACAATGGATGGAACCAGGAACCAGGAGATCTGATTTTAAAGGACTAGGGCTGTCAAAGAATTTCAGATGGGATCTGACCAGTGGAAAGCTTTGCAGTACTTTCCTAGGACTTCCAGGAGTCAAGCACCATTGTTTCGTAAAGCTGCTATTGAAATATTTTGGAGCATTGAAAATTTGAAGGGTCTCCTATATGTTAGAGAAACTGAATCTTTGATTAAAAATCTTGCCGCAAAGAAGTGCCTGGGCTCAATGGCTTCACCAGTGAATTCTTCCAAATGTTAAGGGAAAAATAACATGGATGCTACAGAAATTATTTCAGAATAAATAACTTATCAGGGCAGCATAACCTTGATACCAAAAGGTTATGGTACCAACCTTATTTATTAAAAGAAATAAAATTGCCGATTAATTCCTCTGTGAACATAGATGCAAAAATCCTTTACCAAATAGTAGCTAATTACATCTAGTGAAATTTAAAAAGGGTAATATATAACAACCAATTCGGGTTTATTTTGAGAATGCAAATTTACTTTAACCTATAAAAATCAAATGTCATTCACCACAATCATATAATAAAGGAGAAAATCATATAATAATCTCAACTGATGCAGAACAAGTATTTGATAACACTCAACATCCATTTATAATAACTCTTTGATAACTAGAAAAGAAGGGAATTTCCTTAATCTGATATAATGTATTACACACACAAAAAAAACTACATCAAACATCATACTTAATGGCAAAACATTGAACATTTTCCTCCTAAGATTGGGAATTGGATAAGGATGCCCACTATCACCACTTATATTTAATATTGTAATGGAGGTCCTAGACAGGGCAATAAGGCAAGAAAGAAAGTATAAGGATTTGAGGGAAAGAAAAAACATAACTGTGTATATGGAAAATTCAAAAGAGTCTATAAATAAACCACTAGAATTAAAAAGTGAATATGGCAAGGTTACTGGATACAATGTGCATGTATATGTATATATAATATTTCTGTATGATTATACCAAGCAAATAGAAAATAAAAATGTAAATGCTTCTACTTATAGTGTTTTAATAATATGTGGCGAAATATATATGCGTAACATAATCATATAATGAATAGAGTATGAATGATGAACAAGCTGCAATACAGAAAACTACAAAACATTGCTGAGAGAAACCGGAGTCCTAAATAAAGTGGAGAAAATAACATATTCATGGATGGGAAGACTCAATTTGAAAAGATGTTAATTCTCCACACCAAACTCATCTCTTGATTTAAAAAAAAAAAAAAAAAAATCCCAATAAACATTCCTGAGACTTTTTCTGTAGAAATTGATAAGCTGATTCTAAAATGTATACATAAATGTGAAGGGCTAAAAATAGACAAGACAATCTTGAAAAAAAAATTCTGGAGGAATTACACTACCAGATATCAAGACTTACTTAAAGCTGTAGTGATTAAGATAGTACCATATTAGCACGAAACAGAGTGTCTAGAAGTAGACCATACATATATGGTTACTGGATTTACAATAAAGATAACACTGAAATTCAGTGATAAAAGAGCAATTTTGAAATGCTGCTTGGTTTATTAGAAATCCTAATATTTTTTAAAAAAGAATCTCAGTTTCTACTTCACTTTCAATAAAACAAAACAAAATGATTCCTGATGAATCAAAGATATACATGTGAAAGTTAAAACAATAATATTCCCAACAAAAACACAGGAAAACATCTTCAAGATTTCTGGATAGATGGTTTCTTCCATAGGCCATAATTGACCATTAAGAAAAAAAAAAGATAAATTGGGCTTGAATGAAGGGAAGGGTTTTTGTTCAACAAAAGTATTATAGGAAAATAAAAAGATAAACTGATTACTAAGAGAAGATATTTGTAATACTGTTTCTGACAAATAACTCCTATCTAGAATACATAAAGAACTTTTAGAAATCAGAAGAGAAAGACTGAAAACTCAGCTCAGTAGAAAAATAGGCAAAAGACTTAGGCATTTCATCAAAGAAGATATCTAAACGGCCAATGAACATTAGAAAACTTACTCAACTTCATGAGTCATGAGGAAATATGAAAGAAAACCATTCTGAGATGCTTTTACATAACCAAAATATTAACTAAATTGAAAAGGACAGACAATACTGAGGGTTGGCAAGGATGCAAAGCAACATGATCTATCATATACTGCTGGTAGGGATGTAAATGTTTACAGCCACTTCAGAAAATCAGCAGAATCCAAAGCTGAATGTACACATACTCTTTGATCCAGCAATTCTAGTTCTAGGTATATATTACCCAAAATAGCATACGTATGTGTACCAAAAGACATGTACAATAATGTTCCTAGCATTGAAAGTCACAATCTGGAAACAACCCAATGTCTATCAACACTAAATTGGATAAATAAATTGTGGAATAGTCATTCAATATAATAGCATACAGTAATGAGAAAGAATGAATTACTGCCATAACCAACAACATGGATTAATCTCATAGTGTTGAACTATAAAGCAAAACACAAAAGAGTGCATGCTGTATGACCCTGTTTCTATAACATTTTTTAAAAAGTCAAAACTGATCAAGGTTAATAGAAGAAAGGATAGCATTTATTTTGGGGAGATAGGGGACAAAGGGGGGCTTTCCGAGGTGCTGCTAATATTCTTTTTCTTTATACCAGAGGTGACTACATGGATGTGCTTTACCTGTGAAAATTTTTCAAGGTGTACCATTATGATTTGTGAATTGTATGTATGTTGACTTCAATCAAATGTTTACTTTGTAACATTAAGGAGGCACTTCAACTCAGAGGGGGCCATGGCTGCTCTGTTGAACAGCATATGCTTTTGTTTTTTTTTCTCATAAAATTAACCCCTCATACACACTCTCTTCAAAAAGGTGTGTTTGCTCCATTCTGTGCTTTGTCTTTAGGCTCGTGTGCCCTCAGGCAGGCTAAAGAAGCTGAAGGTGGCTTAGTTCATCCTTCAGGCCCTATGGGAATAGACCTCTGATTCAGGGTGTTGTGCTTTTGCAGCCATTTCCTGTGGATTTAAGAGCCCCGCCCTGGCTTTAGGCAGACCTAAATTCTAGTCCTGGCTCTACTGCTAATGAACAGTGCAGTTCTCAGGTCGGCAGTGTCCTTAACTATAAAATGGTGATAGTATTAATACTTACCCTGGTAGAGTGTTGTTGAGTATCAAATGAGGTAGTCCATGGAAGCGGTGAGCACTGGCAGAGGCAGTGTGCTCAGTGAGTGACAGCTCTGGCGGTGGTGACGACAAACTATCACTCCTAGCTAAGTGGAGGGGCCATGCGGGGCTGTGCAGAAACACGGTAGGAGGTTAAGAACGAACAGTTGTCAATGCGGCACTGTCAATCTTGTCCCCTCCTCCTTCGGTGTCTCCTTCCATTTCCTTGGGAGACCTCCCCAGCCCTCCTGTCCTCTTGCTTACCTCACCCTGGCTCTGGGTGCTCCCTGGCTGGCTCATGTCGTCTCTCTCCCCTCCTGTGGCTATGTGCAGTTACTGTGATTTCATGATATCAGCAGAAGCCAAAAAGTGCTTGCCAAGCGGTTGGTCATCGTCAGACCATCACAGGAGCTTTGATGTGGAGACAGGGCACTCAGAACTCTTTGTCAACTCTAGAATCCATCTCTTGTTTTGACTCGAAGTTGCCTGCAGGTTGGCGGCCTTGCCAATTCCATGGTTCCCAATGAAACCAGAGGCTCCATTTTCACTGGCAGAGTGTTCCTATGTCCCCAAGTCACAGCTCTATGCTTCTCGCCCATCCCTCCACCCCTCGCCCTATGCTAACCAAGACAGCCTCCTTCCTGCTCTCCTTCTGCATCAGAGCCAGTCTTACATGGCCCGAGGGAGGCATCAGAGCATGCTTCTCTTTATTGGAGTTAATAGCTTTGTGTTTCCTTGGTGGGATTTCTAAGTCCTAGGGTAACAGGAGCTCTCATATCCTCTGAGTTCCCAGCATGTTCCTTTGGTGTGGTTACAGGAAGACAAATGTAGCAGGAACAGGGGCAGCAGGGAAGATGAGTTTGTCATGAGACTAAGTCTACCTCTGGGGATGCAGTCCCTCGCATGCGAGGTTAATAGAGTAGGCGGCCGCTCACAATTCTAGGGAAAGCAGCAATACCTGGTCTAACCTGCCATCCCCAACATCACCAACACCCCATCAGCTTTCTTCTTGCCCACTTATAATAGCAAGAGCTCCTCTGTGTCTCCTTCCAGGAGGATAAATGTGGTTAGTGAAGGAAGGGCTTTGTTGGAGAGAGATGCGTTTTGAAAGAAAAGAAGGTTCTAGGCAGTAAAAGACAATGGGAGCCACGTATGCTGTGATTTATGCAGCTTGGGGGAAAATTTGCCCTCCTCTCTGGGTGCCAGAGAGAAGGGCTGACATAGCTAGGAAACCCCTCCTCCAGCGGGGGCAGGGGGAGGCTGAGGAAATGCTGGAATTTAGAGAAGAGCCTCGTTCTTCTTCTCTAGGGAGGCATAGCAAGTCGCAAAATCTCCCTGAACACAGGAGTGCAGGCTCTCCATAGGTGAGGGTCACCTGTGCTGCTGGAATGTATCATCCACATCAACTTAGAGAAAGACAGTGCTTAGGAGGGCCCACTTCACAATACAACTCTGGGTATTTTTAAAGAATTTGGTTTGAAAACCAAAACTGCTTTTGTCTGGACACAAGAGCTATTTTTTTTTAAAGATTTTATTTATTTATTTATTTATTTCTCCCCACCCCCTTGTTGTTTGCACTTGCTGTGTCTGTTCGTCTTCCTTGTTTCTTTAGGAGGCACCAGGAGCTGAACCCGGGACCTCTCATGTGGAAGGGAGATGCCTAATCGCTTGAGCCACCTCTGCTCCCTGCTTTTGTTGTGCCTCTCATTATGTTTTTCCTCCCCGCGTCTCTTGTTGCATCATCTTGTTGCATCAGCTTGTGGCACCTGCCCTTCATGCCAGCTCACTGTCTTCTTTGGGCACCAGAATCCAAACCAGCGACCTCCCATGTGGTAGGAGGGAGCCCAGTTGCCTGAGCCACATCTGCTTCTCCAGAGCTACTTTTGTCATTGTAAATTCCTGAGACTGTTTAAAGGATTCCTTATGGAGGACTCCTGCAGGGCTGAGAATGACCCACCTGCGTGGAGCAAATAACAAGTATACCATGTTCATGTTTTTTCCCAAGTGTATGTTGTCCATCTCTGCCTAACTCAGTCTCCCTGGAGACTGATCCCTGTCTGACCCTGTCCTGTGTGTCCTTTGACTCCTGCTTACCTCTGAGTAACTGACCCATTCAAGTCTGTCCATAGGGTTACTTTTGCCTGGTAGAGGTTGCAAAGGGCAGTATGCAAAGTGTGGAATTGAGAGCTTTGACAAATTAGCAGGTCATCACCAATAAATTCAGATGTAGGTGCATCAGGCAAGGTGGGGAAATCAACATCAAAGAGCTGGGAAACCAGCCCCAGATATCACAGAACCATCCACTTGGGCATGAAAACAAAGGGAGAGCAAGTTTGAAGGTGGTTATAGGGAAATGAGGAATGGGCCAGGATTGGTAGTGTGGAGGTAAGTAGGAATGGAATGAGGAACAAATGAGAGAAGAGATCCAGCTTGAAATAGAGTTCGCAACTGGATTATATCATTATGCAGCCTCTTCAGGTGGCAGGTGCTGGAGCTAAAACTCAAATCTAGCCCTTGCCCTCATGGAATTGACTTTCCAGTTGAGTGTTTGCTGGTATCTTCCCTTTCTGTGACCTTGACATGCCTCATGAGCCCAAAGGGACCTCCAAAGGGAAAGAACCTCCTCAAGAGGAAGAACACTCAAGAAGTGAGAGTGAAGATTAAATTTCTCTTCTCAGGGGTTATCAAACAGGTCAGACAACTCCAAATCCAGCCCAGCCTCCATTATCCCAGTGTGGACTATTCACAGTGTTGTCACTATGATAGTATTTTGCCACCACCCCCATTCCTTCCAGCTACCCACTAAATAGTACTCGCTTTGTCAAGGAATCAAAATTCATGCTAATAATGGCCCAAATGAACTCAAGCTAATTTGTTGCAGGAAAGACCACCCACCATATATAACATAAAGGAAAGAAATGCTTTGGTTAGTCACCATTTGGGATTTCACAGTCCTGCAGATCTTCTCCTTGGTATGAAATGACCAGGCTTTGGCAGTAAAAGCCAGATTTGTTTTTCTTACATGTTTAGAAAATCAATAGGTTCCTTGGGCACACTCAATCTCCGCCCCACCCCAGAGGCAGAAAATTGAGAGTTGGCTTTATTTAAAATTACTATGTTTGCTATGTCTTTCAATTGCTATGTTTTCCACAGATACTACTTTTGTGTTTGGGCATCAGTTAGGGAGATAGGGGTAGTGGAAGGAGCTGTTGCTTATATGCCATAGGGAAAGAGAAGTAGTTTTGAAAGTAGCTTGAGCCTGGGAAGTCAGGGTTTTAGTTTGAATTGGCAGTTCAAGAGAATGATAGATGAACTGAGTTATTTTTCTCAGTAAGAGAGGGGAGACACTTTAACAGAGAAGGCATTCACTTAGGGGTTCAAAGTATGTGATGTTAAGAGAATAAGTTAAATGTGACTTCTACCTTCTACTTCTTAGGAAATCTGATGCAGTCCCTTGGAATGCCATGTAGTATTATATATGTATATTCTGTTTTCCTTAACCCAAGATATATAATGGAATCTTAGAACAGAAATCCAGCTTGGTTTAGAATTTGGATCTTTGTTCATTGTAGCTTTTTGAGTATAAACAAGTACATGATTATATTAGTGTTCCCTTTAAGAAAACCTACTATACACATATTTTGAATGGTAAAAATATGTGTATTTTAAGTTTTTGTTTGTGTGGAGGAAGGAGAGGGAAGAAAATATTTATTGGTCAGTTCCTTGGTGCATTTCACTGTTCATTTGCAGAACATTAGTGATTTGGCTGAGAACTGAAAGAAGAGAATCTTTAAATTACACATTGAATATCAGTTGGAAGTGAAATGTTAATGAGTTAGTGGAGGAATAACATTCAATTGCCACAAGTTTGATTTGTGCTCAGTTTTTGCTTAAGTTTCACGAGCTCACCTGTACAGGTGTCAGGTCAATCACAGACAGCATCGGTCTAAGATGCAGAGGGAAGCCAGGACCACAAGAGACAAGGTGAAGGTCGAGCAAAATGTGAAATGTAGCAACAAGCAGAGCAGAGAGACCAGGACTCTGTTGAGCTTCTCCAGCTTCACAGCTCTGTTCCCCTCATTGCAATTCCCTTTGGCTTTATTTCCTCTTAAACTCCTACCCCATTCAAGGCCTTTTCAAAATGCCATGTATGTTCACTACCCATAGCCAAAAAGATACTGCCTAATGCTTCTTTTGACCAGAAAAAAAAAATGCTAATTTTAAGATAGTATAGAATAATAAATTTTAGAATTAGAAAGATTGAGTTCTAATTCTTGTGACATGACTTGCTGTATGATCTTGAGTTTGTCACTTAATTCACTGGAACTTTCCCTGAAAAGTGTGGCTAATAAAGGGACCTAACTCAGAGGGTCCTTGTGAGGGTAAATGAAGCAGTGAGTGCAAAAAGACTTAATATAGGACTTGTTATGCAACACGTGCAAGGAACATTAGCTGTTATGATTATGAGTTTAAGGCTATTTATATAGACCTGGTTTAGTTACAGGATTGTTTTATAAATTGGCTTTGGAGAAAACCTGCTGGAAATATCCGTTGAACAGAAAGGCTGGCACCAGTGGCTTGGGGGAAAGCAACATTTTTCTTTGACTCAGACTGGGGGAATGTTGTCTTGGGAAAAAAAAAAAGGGGGTAGGTTTCTGTTTCTACCACATAACTCCAGAATCAGTATCTCTGGAGGATGTGGCAGGGGTTTTGAAAGTTTTACCAAGCTTTGCATGTGATTCTTATGCACACAAAAGTTGCAACCCACAAGCTTACATGTAAATGACTATTCTCTCAGTCTGTATATGTCATTAAAAGGCAGAAGAAGCATGTTAAGTTGAATGTTGTTCAGAAGGAAGGCTACTTTTTTGGCCTGTCCGTCTATAGAGGAATAATCATTCCTATACAGAGCCCTTCAGGCATGTACAATAGATATTGACAATATATTTCATTTTCTGGTTATCTTTACTATTTATAGATAATTTTCTTCTTTGTCTTCACTAAAGTTACTTATTATACTTATGTTCTATCTTCAGTATTCTCTATAAAGTACCTAGCATATAACAGGCTTAATGCATGCTATTTAGGCTTGAACCTGCCTTTCCCTACAGACTTTAAATTTCTTGAGGGAAGAAACTATCTTGCTGAATTCCCAGTCCCAGTTACACCTTCAACACTACTTTACAACAGAAGACTAAGATAAATACCGACCAATCAGGTTTACATAGCAGAATATATGTCAGAAGTGGAAGGTCAGCAGTGGGTAAGGCAAAATAGACATAATATACAGATTCTTGAATATCAATTATCTTGAATCCTAGACAAACTGGATTTTATCTTGTTAAATGACCATCTCCCAGGATAGTCTTACAATTCAGCTATTCTTCATTCTGGTTAATCTTAACAAGAAGAAGGAAGTTCTATAGTTTCCATTTTTGAGGGCCTAGTAAATTGTGCTAAACACTTTATATATTTTATCTCATTTAACCCTAGCTAAAAACCAATGAACCAACCAATAGATATTATCTTTCCATTTACAGATGATGAATGCCATATTCAGGGACCTGAGATGGCTTGCCAAAGTTGCTGAGCAAGTTAGCCTCAGAGTGAGGATTTGAATCCACTTCTGCCAGACTCCAAGTCTACTTTCCTTCCAGCACAGTAGTGATCTCAAAGTGTGGTTCCACATCAGTATCATTAGGATCACCTTAAAACTTGTCAGAAATGCAAATACTCGGGCCCAACTCAGAATTTCTGAAGTCCAGCAATCAACTTTTAAACAAGCTCTCCAGATGATTCTGATGTTTAAGAGCCATGGCACTACGTTGGCTGTTTCTAATAGTTTGTAATTACTCTAGGTCCTTGCTGCTCAAAGTATAGTCCAGAGACCAGCAGCATTGACTTAACTTGGGACATTGTTAAAAATGCAGAATCTCACACCTCTCTCCATGCCCACTGAATCAGAATCTGCATTTTAATAAGGTCTCTGGTGATTCATGAGAATATTAAGTTTGAAAAGCATTGATCTAAACTAGATCTTTTCTCCCTTAGTATTAAATTGACCCTTTCTAGTCTAGATGTCCAGGATCTTTACGGTTTTCATTCATCTGTGATACCAGGACCAAATGTTGAATGTCCTTCCATTCCCTCCTTGTAACCAAGTTGAGAGCTGTGTTTACTCTTTCTGGTCAGATTCATGTTTTCCTCTCCACATATTTGCTCTGCTAGCCTAAGTGCATGGACATGCTGACAACAAATACTATATCTGGAAATGCTACCTTAAGCACAACAGCAAGGGAGTAGCTAGAATTTTGTTGACATGTTGCAAGCTAGAAAGAAGGCAACTGTTGTCTATTAATGATGAAAGAGAATGGTTAATTCCTTCTCATTTCTATTCTAGAAACTAAATGTAGAACCTGAAAGAAACAGGTCATTGCTCCACAGTTGATGCTAATTACTTCTCAACCATTCTATGAGTAAATAGTTGGCATTTAGAAAGCCAAAAATGTAGGCTGTTCTCAGAAAGACACATTTGTGGGGTGGGGAGAGGAGGGAACAGTGGGTAGTTAGTGAAGTTAAAAAGGAATAATTGGGGACCCTGCCTCTGACTGAGTAATGGGGAATCAAAGATTATTCAGAAAGGGGTAGTTAACCAAATGGTACCCCAAGTCTCTTGTAATTAGTTCCATCCCCAATACTAAGTCATTCTCTCTCAAAGTCCTTGACTTCCCATTGGATACAAGGACACCCATCATGGTGAAGGTTGCACCTGCATTTCACCCTCCATTTTACTTACTATGAGTCCTCCAAGCTCTCCAAGACCATGTCCTTGCTCAGGGGTAGGGGGAGGCTGTCAAGCACTGGTGATTTACTTCTTTTCAAGGAACTGGAACAAGGATGGTTTCCATGCTAAAGCAGCAGTGCTGACACTGGAATGTGCATTAGAATAATATGGATGCTTGTCAAAATGCACATTGAGAAGTTCTGGTTCAGAAGTCTCAGGGTGGGGCTCAGGAAGTTCATTGGTTTCCATTTTTGACGGCTTGTGCCAAGTGTTGTGTTGGGTTCTGGAGATGAGAAATCAATCAGACACAGGTGCAGCTCGCAGAGTCTGTGGTGGTTTGGAGCTTTAGGTGCCCCAGAAAAAATGTTCTTAAACTTGATCCTTTCCTGTTGGTTGAACCCATCTTAAGAAGGATGTTTTGATGAAGTTATTTCAGTTAAGGTGTGGTCCATCTCAATCAGGATGGGTCTTGATCTTTTTACTGGAGTCCTTTATAAGCAGAATGAATTGAGACAGAAAGAGAGAAAGCCATAGGGAGCAGCTAGAAGCTGAAATTCAACAGAACCTGGAAGAGAACAGAGAGGCTAGGAGAGACCACCATGTGCACTGCCATGTGACAGAGGAGCCCAGGACCGAGGATCACGGTCTTTGGGGAGAAAGCACCACTTTAATGATGCCTTGATTTGGACATTTTCCTGCCTCAAAACCCAAGCTAACAACTTTCTGTTGTTTAACCCAACCCATTTCATATTTGCTTGAGCAACCAAGGAAACTAAAACATAGTCTAAGACCCAGACATATGTAAGACACAACAATGTATGGCTTTAGACATTCTAGTTGGTATAATATCAAAAGGACATAGGACCCAATGGGGATCCAGAATTGGGGATGGTGACATGGAGTGAATTTCCACTATGTTCTGACAGCTCTCTCTATTGGATTCTATAGTGATATTTAGAGCAAGAGGATACCAAGAATCTTGAGGAGCTCTTGGTCAGACGTGGAGGGCAAATTGTCCTAAAAATTTCTCAGTCTGTTAAAGAAGGCAGATTCAGCTGACTTTCCTTTGACAGGGGTTTGGCCACTACTAAGCAAAAAGCCTCTTTTAAGAAAACCCATGCTTCCAAGAGGGAATCACAAACAGGACACTGGGGGTTGGTGTCATTTCCAAGAAATATAGTCATCCTATTATTAAATGCTTAGAAAAAATGGGGTTGGCTCCACTGCCTGGGGTTTTGAAGGCTATCTGTTCCATTTTTCATTATCCAATAATAAATATCATAGTGAAAGTCACCTTTAACACTTAAATATTGCTTGGATTTTATGGGATTGAATTGAACGGACTGCCATGGTATAAAAAGCCATATGAGTGAGGTATTTTTATAACACATGCTTCATAAAACTGTAAAAAGCAAGTGCCTTTACACCGGCCTTTAAAATGAGAGCATTCATGTGCGGCATTTAGGCCTAAGAAGCTTCTGCTTGTTAATTAAACCTATTGGTAATGCTAATTTAGAAGAAATGGGAAGAGGAGACTTGAGGCGATTAGAATAGGATTTGTTCCTGGGAAGAGGAGTCCATCTGGAATGTCACTTATATCAGCGGGACCTATGGATGCTTTGTGGGCTGCAACCGGAACTGGAGTTGGACATGGCGGGAAGAAAGCAGACATGTAACAAGCCTGGCTGGTCAGGAGTCGGCTCTGGGATTCTTAGTGTTCAGGCTGCTCTGATGGTGAAGATCTGTCTCCCTGTTTAGATGGGGTGTATTATTTGCACAAAATGCCTTGTCTCCTTCTCCACCCCTGGGGTTCTTATCCTGGGAGGATTATACAGGTCGCCTTCAGGAGCAGCAGGCTTGGCTTTGGGTGATGGGAGTGACGGGTGCCCTTTGGGAGCAGAAACCTTGAGAACCATCCTGTGGCTCTGCTGTCACCCCTTTCTCTCACCCACGAGGGTAAACGGGGGCAGCTCCTTCAGGTTGGGTTCAGGGATGCAGGCTGCATGGAGCTGAGCTGCATGTCTTTTGAATCCACTCTGAAAGGAACTAAACTGGACTCAGTGGGAGGAAAACAGATGAAAAAAATAATCTTCTTGCTACAAAAGAGTTTACAGTTTTATTCTAATTTAAAGAGGTAGTTGTGAGCTCTACAAAGCACTGCAGTGTGCTGGGTAACGCATCCAGGGAGCCTTCCTGGAGACGTGGCCTTTGGGTATTTTAGCCATATCGCTTTAAAAAAGGAGCATTCAGGAAGCAGTGACATAGAGGTGGGAAAGTGGGATCATTGGAAAATAGTGAAGTGGGTGGTTTTTTTCAGGATTATAGAGACCTTGGGTTGGAAAGTTATATTGGAATGAGCGAAATGAAGGCTCTTGACCATACCAGGCTAAGGAGGTGGTTCTTTGTAATATGCCATTAAATGTGCCAAGCATGGCACGATAATGAATTTACTGTCCCACTGCTTCTTTCTTGTGCCTTTGAGGATCCTTCTAAAACAGTGGTTACCAACCTTTACATTTTTGCTTTTACTCCATACATCTTAGCTATGTAATATGAGTAACACCCCTCCTTATATAAACTGATTCTCTACTTTTGCCCCCATCTCAATTGAAAATGACTGTTCTGAAACAGCATGGGGAGTAGAAAGGGAAAGAAACATTTGCTGAGCTCTGACATGTGGTCAGGAAGGCTTCTACAAGTTTTTCCACTTTCTCATTTCTCATCCCCTGCACCATGATGGTGGCAGTGGAGCCACTATACTTAAAAAATTTTTTTTTCATTTGACAACAATTGAAGCTTAGAAGTCACAGATCTATTAATGACGAAGGTGGAGTTGGAATGTTGTCTTAATCATCTTTGCCTGCCCCGTGCCCATTGTAGAGTATGGCACAGAGTTAGAGCCTCAAGGAATGAATGGATGATTGAGCACGTGACTGATGGATGAAATGAAAAAGCAAGGTCTATCTTATCCCAAGTCCAGAGATTTTGGTTTACTCCAGGGTTCTCTTCACTTTGAGAGTCTCACCACCACCAAACCCAAAATAAGTGCCCTGGAGCTTTGCTGAGTGTGGTCAGGGGGTAAGATAGCACAGCTTTGCTTGGAGGGAAGGAAGGGCTGAGTTGGTGGGGTTCCTGGATGGAGTGTATTCCCGTTTGTCTCTCGTCCTGCTTCTCTGGACCGACATGTGGGTGCAGGGAAGTCCTCTGGGTGACCACTTCAGGTGCACTGTTAAGGACATTTTCTGGGGGCATTAGAGGAGGAAATGCTTTTCTAAACCTCTAATTAGAAAAGGGGGAGAAGTGAAGAAAGCAAGGCAAAACGTAATTTCTTCTTCAGTATAAACTGTCATTTACTCTAATATTATAGAAAATGATTAGATCTTAAAAACCTATAAATTACATTTGACAACTCTCTGGTGTGCCCCTTTCGGCAATTATACAGAGCTACAGTGGGCCATGGCAGAAAGGAGCTCTCTGAATGCAGTTTGTTTATTGGCTCTTAATGAGAAGCAATTAATCTAAATCACTGTAGGGGTGAATCCTTTGCTGAGCTTTGGAATCAGAAGTGGCAAGTGGACCTTTAGATAAATGTGCTGCTGTATCCTTAACAACAACAAACCGTTTGTGAGAGTAGGTGTGGTGTTTCCTTTCTTTGTGTAGTGAGGAAAGAAAACACGTGTGTGTGTGTGTGTACACACACTCAGAGCAGACACTGGGGGGAAATATGAAACTGCAACCTATGGGCATCTCTACCCCTCACCCCTTCAGTCTTTCCTCTCCTACCTCTTCCAACCCTCCCTGGCTGAGTTATACTCCTCATTATGTTGTTACTCGGAAGGCCTTTTTTTTGTTTATGATTACTGTGGCTTTCTCTTCCCTGCCTGTCTGGGGACCTCCTGGTACGGGGTGATGGATCATTACAGAGTGTCTGTCTAGCAAAATTTCTGTCTCTCTCTTCCCTTCGCTTCTGTCCAACATTGAAAAAGAGAAGACACACAACCAAATAACCCCCTCCTACTCCCCCACCCAAAAAACCCAACATGAGCCCAGTGAACCCAACACATACTGACACATGTTCTTTTTTAGAGAATGGGGTCAAATTTGCAGCTGAAGGGCTGAAAACATAAAGGGAGGATGCTGAGTAGGGCAGGACAAGGAAACAACCCATCTTCCTGGTTTCCATTTGTTTCTTTTCCGCTGTTGTTTGCACTAACTCCTTCTCATTCCCTTGAGGTGTCCTTTCTCTCCTTTTCTAGTCATGGATATGGAGTACAGTAAGAGCCATAAAGCTCTTCAATTTGGGTGGTAAAGTTCTGAGTTTGAGCCCTTGTTCTAATACTTGGCATGTCACTCAGCTTTGACATCTCCTGCCTGTGGAATGGAGGTGTGGCAGAGACAGCGATGCCCTCCAAAGGTGCCCTAAGTTCTGGAACCTGTGACTATGTTATGTTACAATCAAGGTTGTACCTGGAATTAAGCTTTCTATTATCTGGCCTTGAGATGGGGAGATTATCCTGGCTTATCCAGGTAGGCCCAGTGTAAGCACAAGGGTCATTAAATGGGCAGGAAGGAGGCAGGGGAGTCCGAGTCCGAGTGACAAAGTCAGAGTGAGAAAGACTTGGCAGGGGCAGGCCCTTGCTGACTTTGGAGAAGAGAGGGGAGCATGAGCCAGGGAATGCTGGCAGCCTTTAGACGCGGAACGAGGTAAGAGAACGGATTCTCACCTAAGGCCTTCGGCAAGAACTCAGCCCTGGTGACACCTTCATTTCAGCCCAATGTGATCCGGCTTAGACTTCTGAACTCCAGGATTGTCAAAGACTGAATGTGAGTTTTCCTAAGCCACTAAGTGGGTGGTAATTTTTTCACAGCAGCAACAGGAAACAAACACACCAGCTAATCTGAGCCTTCCTCACAGGGTGGACAGGCGATCAAAGAGAGAATGGCTTTGGAAGGACTTGGTGAACTATAAAATGCATTGCCGCCGGAAGGCTCAGATACTACTGAACTCTACCTGAGGGTACAGGTATGCAGAGCAGGCAGCTTGAGCTGGAGGTGGAAAGCACAAAGTCACTTAGGGTTTCAAGCATCTGCCTACCTTCTCTTCATAGTCTGCCTCCTTTTCATTTACACTCTTCCTGGGAGCTAAATGTCTCTCCCCTGGAAGGGTGGGCTTGGACCCCTTTTCTTCCCCCCCCAGGACATTGCCTTCACTGTTTAAAAGATTGCAAGGTACCATGTGTCATTACAGCCTGGTGTCTTAAGTGATCCATTTTCCCAAAGAGTTGTTGCAGAAGAAAGTTTCCTTTGCTCCACATTGCTAACGTCTAGCATTTAGTTGTATAGGAGCCTCGACCTGCCCCTCAGAAGGGGAGGCCCTGCCTGGGAGTGGTGAGTGGCTGAGTTTTAATGCACTCTCATCCTCACTGGGCAGTACAGTTCTCCCAGGATGCAGTGACCCTGTTACCCATGCTAATGAAGCTCTCTGCTGCCTAGCCTCTGGTCCAACCAGACGAGGACTTAGAATACTTCCAAGCATATTTACTCCCCTGATTGTTTCCCTCATGATATCCTAAAGTGTGGCTTGCATTTCACCAAATACGATAATCCCTCCCAAATATGTAGGGTTAAAGCCCTGAAAATCACCTTGTTTGGAGGATTTTTCATGTGAAGAATTTGAGATTTAATGGGAAAATAGGGTTAGCAGGTGAACTTATGAAAGCCCTTGTGCTTTTTAAAAGACATTCATTAAATTCAGTACTAAAAATAGCACACTAAATAAATACTATATCAGTGACAATCTGCAATTTTTAAATTAGTCATAATGTGTACTGTGCAATTAATTTCCATTTCCCATCCCTCGCACAGATCTTTCCAGGATCTTCTCCTCCCACGCAATTTCAACAAAATGCTTATAAATTAGTTTTGTTTTGTGGTAGATAATGTGCATGCTGGTGAGTATTTTTCCCTTTATCTTTTTACATAAATTTTCCTTTCTGATTTTAGGATTTTAAGAAATGATTCCTGAGGTAGACTGAATTATGTATCCCAATTTAGATATGATCTTAATCTTAATCCACATTCCTAAACCCATTGTAAATAGCATCTTTTGAAGGCATTATTTTAGTTAAGTTGTAGCCCAACTGAATGAGGATGGCTTTAATTCCGATTACTAGAGTCCTCTAATAAGCTGAAGAAATTCAGACGTAGAAAGAGAAAATCATGGGGAAGAGTCAGGAGCTGGAAGTCGGAAGTCAATGGAACCTAGAAGAGAAAGGTGAGGACATCGTCAGGTGACGTGAGGCAGGGATACGAGCCAAATACCCCCATGGATCGCCAGCAGTCTGCACAGAATGTTATAGACTTTGGGAAGAAAGCACTGTCTTGCTGAAAACTTGATTTTGGGCTTCTCCTAGCTTCCAAACTACGAGCCATTAAGAGCCCCTTGTTTAAGCTAATGCGTTGTGTGGTGTTCGCCAGAGCAGCAAGGTCAAAACTAAGACAACTCCTAACTGTGGGGTCCCACTGTGGTCCTAGAGGTGCACAGTAGCTACAGGAAACACCTGGGATGATCTTGATTCAGCTGATTAGATATTTCCCCAAACCTTTCCCAATCCGTAGGGTGATCTATCTGGCAAATGCCTAGGACGATGTCATGCGATCCCCCATCCTGTGTCTTAGCACCCTCCATCTGATCTCATGAGTACAAGCGTTAGTGCTCATACTATGGAGAAAAACAAAACAAACAAACAAAAACCCCAAACAAAAAACAAAAATAAGCCAAATTACTTCCAATCCAATTCTCTATTCGGCTACTTTTTAAAAAACAGGAATCTTCTTTTTTTCCCTTCTTTCCCAGGACTAGACTTGCCTTTTTCAATTATTGGAACTAAACATTTTGCTCCAAATGTATATGGGCATCAAATTATTAAATTTGTATTATCCTTTCACCAAAGAGGAACTACACATGATACAGGGGCTACTGCAGGCACTGAGTGATGACTGTGGGATGTGGGGCTGGCAATGCCGAGGCTAAACAGGGCCAGTGCTTCTGGTACAGGCTTTGCTGACAGCTCTTCCTGAGATGTAGCTGGCTTCTCTGGCCAGGGCACTGAGAAGCCACAAATCTGAGGGACTGAACCTTAGTGTGCACATGCTTCATTCGGGAGGGCATATAAGACCAGGAGATGTGATATAACACAAGCCCCTGCCTTTAAGGAACTTAACATCTAGGTGGCAAATTGAGATGAATACATGTGAAACATAAGATAACTAACATTTAAAAAATATGAATGTATTTATGAACTTACAAACATATTTGAACATGAAATAGTAGTTCAGTGTGATCACGGCTTTTCTGAGGGAGTTCATGGCCGGCAGAGCTCATTTTGCTGGAGCATTCAGGAGGCTTTGTGGAAGGATGGGCTAGGTAGAGCAGGTGCTAGGGCTTTCTGGCTATGGAGGCAGTGTTAGCAAAGATGTTAGTGTTAGAATCAGCATGGTGACTTGAGGCCGCTCATGGAGGGCAGGGTCTGCATGGCTAGAGCAAGGGGATGTGTTGTAGAAAATAAGCCTGAGAGTGAAAAGGGGACCCAGTTGTGAAGTTCTTGAGGTACCAGACTTGGTTTTTATACTGTGTAGAGGTGGGTAGTGGAGTTTCAGGTACAGGGAAGGCACCATGCTCAGAGCTGGACTTGGGGATGAGCCGTCCTGTGTACAGTGGTTGAGATAGTTTGGAGTACCAGAAGTTGGGGCAGGAGATTTCAACTCTAGTGGGGAGGCCAGTAATATCACTTCCTGAGCTGGGAGGTATCCCTGCTGCTCTAGACATTGAGCCACCTCAGTACCCCCAACCTCAGCCAAGACCTGTCCCACCCTTGGCTCAGGGTCACAGGTAGGCAGATGCTTCTCCATCTTCTCAGTTTTTCCAAGCATAGGCCACAGGTAGCACAAACTTGTTGAGATTATCTGTGCTGGGAAAGTGTGTGTGTGTGTGTATAGACAGAGAACATCTTATGATTATTAAGGTATTGTATGCTCAGTGAGAAATAGTTGGGTGAAAATAGAAAAATATAAAGAAGAAAATGAAAAATATTCATGATCTTGCCACTCAGAAATAGCCACTAAAAACATAAATGAATTTTCCCTTCAAATTGTGTTTCTGTGCATAAATACAGTCATGAAATATAAACAATTTTTAACAAAACTGAGATTATGCTTTATGTGTTTTAGCCTGCTTTTCCAGCACAATTTAAACATATCATGAACATTTTTCATGTATCATAAAGCTATTTGAATTCATATTTAATGGCTGCATAATATTCCATTAAATGGATTTAGCTCACTTTGATTAATCATTCTCTCATCAGCTATTTGTTCTTTCCCCAATCTTGTACTATTTTAAATAACACTGAGATGAACATACAGGTGCATAAGCCTGTTATTGAGTCCCTGATAGTTTCCTTGGACAGATCCCTAGGAAAAAAATCAGAGTTAAAGGCATGACTATTTAGAAGAGTCACGTTACATATTGCCACACTGCTTTCCAGAAAGTTCATGTCAATTTATGTTTGCATCAGCTCTGTCTGCCTTCTTCACTCTATTGCTTTTTTTGCCGTGGTCGCCAATATCCCCCATGTTGCTAAATTCAATGGTCGATTCTCAGAACTCAGTTTACTGGACTATCAGCTGCATTTGACACAGTTGAGTGCCCTCTTTTCCCTGATACTCTTCTCTTGCTTTTGAGGTCACTGCTCTGAGTTTTCTTTCTCTTCTCCTGGTCCCTCCTTATCTCCTTGGCTCTTAACTAATATCCCAGAATTTAGTTCTCTGGACCATTTTTTTTTCTATATTTGCTGTCTTGTTTATCTTCAGATTCACATCTTTAAATCCTGTTTAAACACTGATGTCTCCTAAATGTTTTTCTGCAAGCCAGGCTATCCTTCTGAGAATAAACCTTGTACGTGCACTGTCTATTCAATATCTCCTCTTGAATTTGTAGTCAGCATCTTAAACCTAAACCTTTCAAAACCAAGCTCGTATTTTCAAAGCCCAAACTGTGCCTTACACAGGCCTTGTCTAGCTCATAAATGCTAATTCCATGTTCACAGTTGTTTAGGCCAAAAACCTCTCTGACAGTTTAAGTTCCAAGTTTTCATTATTTTAAGCAGCACTGTGATGGAGATAAAGGTACAAAACCATTTAATGGGTATCTTCTCTTTCTCTTACACGCAAAATCCAATCTGAAAGCAAACTTTTTTGACTTTTCCTTCACAATACCTGAACATGAATGTTCATAGCAGCACTATTCACAATAGCCAAAAGGTTAAAAACAAACAAAAAAACAATGTCTGTCATTGGATGAATGGATAAACAAAATGTGGTATATCCATACAATGGAATATTGTTCAACCATAGAAAAGAATGGATTACTGATGCACACTGCAATGTGGATGAACCTTGTAAACATTATGCTAAGTGAAGGAAGCCGGATACAGAAGGTCACATATTGTATGCTTGCCTTTATATGAACTATCAAGCATAGATAAATCCAGAAAGACAGAAAGCAAATTGATGGGTATCAGGCACTAGGGATGGGCAATGGAGAATGGCTCTCTAATGGACATGGCGTCTCCTTTGGGGGTGAAGAAAATGTATTGGAACTAGATAGAGGTGATATAGTTCTACAACATTGTGAATGTACTAAATGCTACTGAATTTTCCACTTAAAATGGTTAATTTTATATGTATTTCATTTCAATAATTACTATATTACTATATTATACTTAATATGTGTATATATGTACCTATTTATGTTTATATGTAGGTATGCGTGTGTATATAATCTCCAGAGCTGACCACATTTCAGCCCCTCAGCACTCAGTCTTGGCTCAGGTCACCAGTGTCTCCCATCTGGGTTATTACGGTGGCCTCCATCTGGTCTCTGTGCCTCTTTCTCTACTGTTCCCTGCTTCCCACAGGCTCTATTCAAATGGTAGCCAGAGAGAGAGCATTGAAATACAAGCCAGATCATATCCATGCCCTGCCATTGCTTTCTGCGTGACTGGAGATAAAGCCAGAATCCTCATCTCACCTCCTGGGACCCCATTTCCTCCCCAGGCTCATTCCCAGCACTCTGCCTCATTTGCTCTGTCCCAGCTCACTGGGCCTCTACATCTCTTTTCACATGTAACCTCTAAAATGAGGCCTCTCCTAATGACCCTATTTGAAACTGCAGACCCTCTCCTTCAGCACATCCTATTCCCTTTCCTGCTTTACTCTAAAGCACACATCACCATCTGAGAAGAGACAGATTTTACTTATTCATTTGTTTGTTTTCTAGCTCCCCTCAGTGACTATAAGCTCTATGAGATTATGGGTTTTCATTTTGTTTTGATTATTGCTCTTATGCCAGTCCTTAAAATAGAGCCTTTCACGTAGTAAAGACTCAGTAAATGTTGGTTGAATGAATAAATCGTGTTTATAGATTTGCTTATTTAAAAAATTTTCTCAGCATTTTAGCATGTTATTTTGTCTCTAATCTCATGTCTAATTTTATTTTTTAATTTTTCTGCTCTTCATTTATTTTCTTCATTGGTCTCAATGATTGTTGTTTTCTTTGTGATGCCTATGTTAAATCCCAAAGGACAAGTAGTAATAAGCTTAGCATACCAGTTTGGGGTGGAAAAGTGGGGAGTCTAATCTTGGTAAAGCAAATGGCATGTATAAAAGGAAGCAGGTGAAAGAAAGTGTGCATTGGTGCTCAATCTATAAAATGTATATGTAGTTTACATATCTTATACATAGAAGGATATGGATATATGCACACGTGTATGTACACATTCGTATATAGTTATAAGAAAGGTTTCTCAACAGTGGCACTGCTGACGTTGTGGGATGAACAGCTCTTTGGTGTGGGGGGCTGTCTGTGCATGTGACATAGTTAGCAGCACCCTGGCCAATCAGATGATCTCTATACATTGCCAAATGTCCCCTTGGGATCAAAATCCCCCCCAAGTTGAGAATCACTGTTATAAGAGGAGAGAAATAGCCCTAGATCAGGGGTTCTTAACCAGGGACCCCTGGGGGTCTGTGAGCTTGAATTGAAAAAAGCAACTTATTATTTTATTTTCTCTGACCTTTAACTGAAATCTAGTATTTCCTTACATCCATACATTCCTGAATGTATGCAATAAATAAATTACAGTAGTATTCATTTCACCTGACTGACAAAGGTGTCCATGAATAAAAAAGGTCATGAACTCCTGCCATAGATAGATAGATAGATAGATAGATAGATAGATAGATAGATAGATAGAT
>JAKSZT010053912.1:1304466-1356380 GCA_026826555.1 Tolypeutes matacus
GATAGATAGATAGATAGATAGATAGATAGATAGATAGATAGATAGATGATGTAGATCTAGATAGATGATTGCTAGGAAAGAGAGAAGAATGACGGGAGTGAGAGATTGTGGGAGGGAAGAAGAGAGAGAGATGGATGTTGATATATAGTGATTAAAAGCCTTATCTACAGCAGCCTCTATTTGTATCAAAGTCAGTATTCAACAGCATATCAATTCTGTCAATTGGTTTAGGGGTCGGCTGTGCTAGCATCTCTCTTATCTTCTTTGTGAGCTTGTATTGATACTATTGCTATTCTTTATTGAGCACTAATTGTGCTAAGGGTCTCCTGTTAGGACTCAATTATATTGTAAATTATAGCATTTCCCCTTTTCTATTCAGAAGGAAGTCTAATTACTCCTATTCTGAGACTGTTCTCAAAGCATCAGACTAGAATTGGTTTCTTTGCGTTTCTGGGATCCCTGGTACAATGAGAGACAGAGAAACCCTGAACTTTCGCTGCAGTTTATAGATTATGTGAGAGAGAAGCATAAAGGATGAGCAACTGAATAAAGTCACACTTTTCATCAATGACATTACAAGACTTGCCAGCACCAGGAAAAGGCGCATTCTGGAATGATTTCCAGTTAGGATTTTAACATCTCCAATACTAATTTTGACTGTAAAATAGGCCTTAAGGTTTTTGGAAGCATATATTGACCAAGCACAGCCCCTGTCTGCTTCCTGACTTCCATGTGTGTGCTTTGCAATTTGTGGCACACCATTAAAATTAGGACCATTTGTATTCAACTTTTGAAGGAATTTTCTGCAAAATGCATTATAAGTAAAAAAAAAAAAAAAAAAAGGTAGTTTATCATCCGTAGGTTGGTAAATGCTAAACCTGTCTGTCTCTAATCTGAGTCACAGACAGTTCATTTATGCTGAACAGTCAAATCAGTTAAGACTGGTTACATGAATTTTACCCCTACAACAGTTGGCAAGTTTAACTCACTCGGTCTTCGTGGGCTGGAACCTCCCATTGAAGAGAAGAGAGTGGTCATTCAAAGCAACTAGTGTATTTACCAAATTGATAATTACTTATGATTGGGTCTTCATTCTGGAAGTGTTGTATTTGCTAATAGAATGTGCTTTTCTTAAGATATTACCAGGATTATAAAATGTTAGTAGTTGTTTCTCCCCATGCTCTGATTTTTATCCATAAATTTCTGGAATGATGGGAGAGGAGAAGGAGGCAAATAATCCCAAATCACTTCTATTTGCCTCCAGCCTGCTTGGCATTGCTTCTAGCTTCAGGTATGCTCTTATCCCAAGGAATTTAAAGATACAAGATAACATTTATTTAGCAATTATATGCCTGGCCCTGTGCTAATAAGCTCTTTTAATCATTATCTCATTTAATCATCCCAAAAGTTTTATGAAGTAGGTGTGATTAGCATCTCTTTTTATAGATGAGAGAAAAGATTTGGAAAATTGAGTAACTTCTTAAATGTATACATAAATTAAGTAGTGGACTGAGAAGTTGAACTCAAGCCATCTGTCCCTGGAGGGTATCCCATTAAGAGGTATGTGACCCATATTTGGAATACTCCTCCCTCCCTTCGAGCACACATATGCGCTCACTGCGGATCTATGTCAGGGCAAGATGGATAAAGAAACAAAGGCAGAATGAAGCAAAAGCAAAGCAAAACAAACAAATTGGGAACTCTGCCCTGTTCATATTATCAGTTACATAAATACTGTAAACTTATGGGAATCCAAGCAACCATTGCCATGGGTAGAAGGATTTTTAATAACTAAATATTGAAGGGCAAGGGTTACTCATTTCTTTGTTTTTATAGAAATGAGTTATCATGACTTTATCAAGGTCACATGCTTAGTCCATACATTCAACCCACAGACTTATTTATTTTGGGTACAATTTTAAAAATCCCATCTTAAATATTTTAGGGAAAGGCATGCACTTTCCAGTTTGGCATGGTTCTCACCATTCTTGCCTTGCTTTATCTGCCTCAATCACTTACTGTTTCTGACCTGCTCTTATGGGCATTTGAGTTTGCAACCCCTATTTAATTAACAGGAAAAATTTGAGTGGGAGTGGAAGGATTTCCTTTCTATGTACAGTATGTTAATATATAATACACATATTTCACCTTGAGGCATAACTACTTACAAGGCATTTACTGTCTTATTATGTTTATGTTAATATTACAGTCTTCTCTTTTTTTAAGCACTGCTATTATATTTTTCCTTTGGGTTCTTAGTCATGTAATTCTTGATTGCTTCCTTGGCCAGAGGTAGATGTGAGTCACAAGAGGAAAAGGGCATTCTTGAAGCTGCTCTTCCTTATGGATTTCTCAGAGAAGCTTAATAAAAGGATGAAGACCTACTTCTCTGACTTCCCTGTTGGTAAAGATGGAAGGTGCTGTGGCTTAAGGTCTGGTAACAGGTTCATGTGTGTGATGGGGGGTGGCTTTTGAACAGGTTGCTTTCCTCCTCTGAGCCTCGGTTCCCTTATCTGTAAAATAAAAGTAATGATTTCTATTTCCTATGATCAATGTGAGCAGTCAATGAAGTAACGCGAAAAGTGCTTGGCACGGATTAGAAATCAAGAGTAGCAGCCAGAGGATGTAGGTTTCTATTTTCCTTCCTTTCATTCTTCTCAGAATCTAGGGTTGAATAGAGACACTGACAGTGATATCAAAGTATATAAAAGGATTTCTGATGAGAATGTCAGAGAAAGTTTGCAATAAAACTGTACTCTCGCCAACAAAAGCTCCATAAATGTGACACGCAATGTCAATGTGCCTAATAAGAAAATCCATTTGTGTGTGTGTGTGTGTGCACATGTACATATATGCAGTGTCTGTGGGTGAGTGTGTGGTTTTGGTGTGCAAGTGTGTGGATGTGTGTGGATGCAAAAAGAAACAGGGGAAGAGAATACACTGCATATGATATTTAAGTAACCCTTTTTCAGTATATTGTAACTCATGGTATATAAAATAAAGCCCGTTTATGATGTTGGTCTTATTTTCTAATTAAAATCATAGGCATGAAGCTTCTTTATACCTTCATAAAATAAGCAGTTTAATTTCTCTGCACCAGGGGAAAAATGATTTCATTGCCTGTTATGTAGCCTATCAGTACCTGGTGCAAAGCAAGTGAAGCCAGTTATGAAAACTTCATTCTTACCCAGTCCATTTGTCCTCTCAAACTCTGCACAGAGTCCTCTGAGGTTTTCTCAAGGGCAGAGGGGTCCATATACCTATTTGTCTCACTCCTTCAGAGTGCCATGGGTTGGGGGAAGAAGTTATTCTGTCTAGAAATAACCCATCTAAGAATTTTCCCCCTGGATTACTCACTCATGAATGGAAAAAAAAAATTACACAGGATCTATTTTTTTTTAATTAGCTGATAACCAGTGATAACTCGTTTCAATGAAGCCAAAGCAAGTATTGGAGAAAAGAATGCAAGCTTGTCTCAGAAGCTATAAAGCAGGGGTTCCTAACCAGGGGTCCATGGACCCCCAAGGGGTCCATGAAAGATTTCAGGGAGTCTGTGAGCTTGAATTGAAGATTAAAAAAAAAAACAAAAACATTATTCTTGTGGGGATGTGTTGGTGCGGATGTGATGTATTTATTAAATAATACACACTGTGGAGTTAGTAAGGGGTCTGTGGTTTTTACCTCACTGGCAAAGGGGTCCATGGAACAAAAAAGATTAAGAACTCCTGCTATAAAGGAATTAAACGTGAAAAGGACTTTACATCTAAGCAGTTAAAGGGCCTAAATTTATTTTAAAGCTTACTTTATAATACTGATATATGCTATGGGTAACATTTTTTAAACCCTGCTGTTTCCTGGCTTTATTTTATAAGGTATGGAATGTTTTCATCTTTATGTTGTACTTTGGACCCTGTGCTTAAGACCATGTGCTAGAAGTAATCCTAACAGTTGGTGGCAGTATACCCTAATGACAGTAAACACCCAGAGGAAAGAAGCTCATTTGTTCATTCATTCATTCAAGAACCAAAGAAGTGGGTAATGCTGGATAATAAATCCAAATGGGCTGTGCTGATGCTGAAGCCAGAGACATAAGCAGGAAGAAGTTTTGCCAGGCTATTTTAAGGACTTTGGAGTGTGTAGGCAGATCAATAATGTACCATTGAAAGGTTTTCAGTAGGGGGATATGAGAATCAGATTTGTATTGTAGAATTGTTCTGGTCACTGTATGCCAAATGGATTTATGGAGACAAGGCTAAAGTAGTGAGACTGGTTAGTGTTTTGCAGTCATCCAGTAGAAAGATTATGATGCTTTGGACTACTTCAGTCATAAGAGGCAGGGAGAGAATGGGTTTGATTTTAGAACTAATTAGGAGGTAAAATACACAAGATTCAGAGACTCATTGATTTCTGGAGGTAAGTGAGTGTATTAGTCAGCCAAAGGGGTGCTGATGCAAACTATCAGAAATCTGTTGGTCTTTATAAAGGGTATTTATTTGCAGTAGAAGCCCACAGTTACCAGGCCATAAAGCATAAGTTTCTTCCTTCACCAAAGTCTGTTGCCATGTGTTGGAGCAAGACGTTTGCCAGGGTTCAGGCTTCTTGGGTTCCTCTCTTCCCAGGGCTGTTTCTCTCCAGGCGCAGCTCCTCTGGTTCCTCCACAAGGTCAGCTGTAGACTATCAGGTGAACGGCTCACTTTTCTTCTCCTAGGGCCTTCTCTCCTTCCTCATGACCAAGCTCTTCTTTGTGCTTTCTTCCCCGGGCTCCAGCATTAAAACTCAGCTTCAGAACTCCAACTCAAAAACAAACTCCAACTCTGCCCTTTGCCATGTCTTTTATCTTTGAGACCCCACTCACCAAGGGGCAGGGTTCAACGCCCTACTGACGTGGCCCAATCAAAGCCCTAATCATAACTCAGTCATGCCCAGATGAACAGACCAGTTTACAAGCATAATCCAACATCTATTTTTGGAATTCATAACTATATCAAGCTGCCAAACTGCTACAGTGAGAAAGCAGAGTCAAAGGTGAATCTTGGGCTTTTGGCTTCTCATGACTGGTTGGTGGAAACACTAAGCCAGGGGATGTTGGGGAGAATAAAGGCTGGGATGAGGAACCATTGTGGGTCATGTGAATTTGAGGTGTTTGTAGGACATCCAGACAGAGATATCTACCAGACACCTGAGTTTTCAGGTCAGTAACTGAGAAAGGGAGACTTCCATTGGAGATATTTATGGATTGTCCCCCCAAAAGATGGTAGGTGGGAAACCAAGAAAGAGGAATGGAAGAGGTCACTGAGGAAAAGTATGTTGAGTGAGGAGAGAAGGGGATCAAAGCAGAGGGGTGTGGAATGGCCATATTTACAGGATAATCAGAGAACGCTGAGCACGCAAAAGAAGAGTATGGTGTTATGGAAGCCCTGGAAGAGAATAACTTAATGAGGATGGAATTGTCATTAATGTCACAAGCTGCCAAGAGGTCAAATGGGGTAAAAGGCCAGTTGTTTGGCTTATTGGACTTAAATACCGGGAAGTCAGTCATATTTTTAGTGACGCCATTTGGGTTTCATTTAGTGACGTTTGGGAGTACTCTGGTGGAAGCCAGATTTGCATCGTTGGAAGGTGTCTTAGTTTGCCACAGGGCTTCCAGTGCAAAGTACCAGAAATGGGCTGGCTTTTATAATGGGGACTTTATTTAGGGCAAAAGCTTATAGTTCTGAGGCTGTGAAATGTCCAAATTGAGGCATCAGCAGAGATGCTTTCTTACCAAACTCAGCTGCTGTTGATCCTGGGGTCCTGCCATGTGGCAATCAGGCATGTGACAGGGCTCATCTCCTCACCTGTGGGCTGCTCTGTGGGCCCAGCCCCTTGGGGCCTTTTTCCATGCCTCTGTGCTCTGCTGATTCCAGACTCCGGGACCTCTCTCAGCCTCTCAGGGCTTCTGTTTTCCTGTAGTCCCCTCTCTTACAAGGCAGGATCAATATAATACAACAGCTTCCTTCCTCTGTGTGTGTGCCTCTCCTGTGGGTCTCCACTTATATCAGACCCAGCAAGAGGGCAGAGACTCAACCTGAGTCACGCCTCACTGACATAGTCCAATCAAAAGAGCCTCATCTGAAACTGCAAGCAAGATAGTCCCATCCATCTTCGCCATGGGATATAAGTCCCCTCTCAATTAGAGGTGGAGTGGACATCACCATCCCATAATCCTCAGGATTGGGGAAAGAACTGTAGTCTAGAGTGGACTTACTGGTATTCTACTATAGACTTATTGTGAGTCTAGCAATGGAAGAAATTACAACATTGATTAGGAGGCAGTGGCCACTGGAGGCTCTGGGGGCAGGGAGAGGGAAAAAGTTGTAATACTGTTTTTTTTTCGGGACTTGGGAATTGTCCTGAATGACACTGCAATGACAGATATAGGCTATTTTATATCATCACATAACATGCAGAAGTGTGTAAGAGAGAGTGTAAACTGCAATGTGAACTATGGTCCTTGCTTAATGGCAAAGCCCCAGGATGCGTTTATCAATTGCAATGAATGTGCCACACTAATCAAGGATGTTTATGTGGGAGGGTGTGGGGAGTGGGGCATATGGGAATTCCTATAGTTTTTGTGTAACATTTATGTAATCTAAATATCTTTAAAAAAAAAAAAAGAGCCTCATGCCCACAGGAATGGATTAGTTCAAAAACACAATCTTTCTCTTTTGGGGATTCATGAAAGAACGTCAGACTGTCACAGAGGGGCTTTAAGTGTGAATGGCAAATAGCAAACATAGCGATCACTTGTCAAAAACTTACACTGTACAAATGCTCAAGGACACTTTGGATGCTATCAGATTCAAGTTATTGTTAAGGAAACCGAGGCCTCTAGAGATTTAAGTAATTTTCCCAAGGTGACGCAATAAGAACAGAGAAATGTTGAAATTTGAATGTGTTTTCTCTGATGCCAAAGCCTGTGCAGTACACCATTATGCCCATTTGTCTTGGGGATGACAAACTTTCTTGGACAGCAATATTTACCCAAAAGTCTTTGGGGATATGTGGCTTGGATATCTAGAACCAAGGGATCATAAAACCAATAAAATCAATTAAACCTCTAATACAATTCAGAGAGAACAATACCAACCATAGTATCACAGGGGGGTCCTTCCCATAATTAAAGAGCAATATTGTGATGAAAAGTGACACGTGGATAATTGAGAGAGAGAGAGAAAGAGCTATGACTGGCCCAAGGTCAGCAGGCAGAGGGCTGTAAGAATTTGTTCCTGCTACTTAAAAGATGGACATCAGCAGTGAAGCCTCCATTTGTATGCAGACCTACCTCTGAAAATTATTTCAACTCAATTCAGCAATGAAGGACTAAATCAGAAAAAGAGATAATGCTAATATTTCATATAGAGGCCCAGATGCCTCTTTATATGCTATGATATACAAGTACAGATGTCTGCATGTTCTGCTTTAATTTCTTGTGTTTATTCTCTCTCACTAACGGTATCTACATTTCAACTTCTCTCCTTTTTACAGATCATGCTTCTTAGTGACCCTGAAATGGAGAGCAGCATATTGATCAGCTCAGATGAAGGGGCAACATATCAAAAGTATCGGCTCACTTTCTATATCCAGAGTCTTCTCTTTCATCCCAAGCAAGAGGACTGGGTGCTGGCCTACAGTCTGGATCAAAAGGTGTGCAAATACTGTTTTTACATCTTGTCACTCAGTTAGTACCCTGTGAAAAGCACTTATTTCTCAATCCAATGCAAATGTTGGAGGGAATTCAATGACATTTCATCATTTCAATGAAGTTGATTTTGTCTGCAGCAACTAACTTTTCCTTTCTATTCTTTAATATCAAAATATGCAGAAAAGTATATTTCATTTGTTGGCAATTCTTTTTATCAGTTCACAATTTTAAAGTGACTTTTTCTATACATTTACTCGCTTCATCTTTAAAACAGTCCAGTGAGGTAAGTAGGGTATGTGTAAGTATACAATGTTATAGTGACTGTAGGAAACAAAGGTGCAGGAAGGCTAAGGCATTTGTTCAAACCCTTTCAGCTAGTAGTTGGAGGAGCCAGGGCTGAGTCTAAGTAGTGAAATTCCAAATCTAAGGCAGATTTTATTGCACCATCCTACCTTGGTTTGATAAAATTTGAATAGACCGTTGTTCTCAGGTTTAGCAGTAGAATGGAAGCCTGAAACAAGTCTATTTTGTGCTTTTCTAAAAAGACTTTAAAGATGGTATGGCCCAATAAAGCATCCTCTTTGAGCTCCACTTCAATTTAGCAGGCTACCTTCTTGACATTGTCTTCTGTATGTCTTAGAAGCCTCTCAACTTTGCTAGGTCTTCCCCTAGCAAAGCAGTTTCTCTTTCAGTATTTCCTAAATCCAGACATCTAGCTGCAAAAAGTCAGACACTTAGGAGGTATCCTTAATACTTCCTTGTTTAACCATTTCGAGTCCATCAATGGGTCTTGTCTATCTTATTTCTAAATATCTCTTGATTTCATTCATGTATTTCTATTACTACCACCACTCAAATGTAAATTACATCAGTCATCTGGATTACTGTGAAAGCCTCTTCCTCTGTGTTCTCCATGCTATAATGTGAATGATCATTTCCCAAATGTAGATCTGACAATTTCATACCTTTGCTTAAAGCTCTTCAGCATTTTTTTTCATTGCTCTCAGAATAAAGACCCCAATCCTCTATAGGGTCTACTATTGAGGTTATGAAGACTCACCCCTGCTTGGTCTAGACCCTCCCTCTCTCTCCTGACTCACAGGCACCACTTCCCCTTGAAGGAACTTCTTTCATTGCCTTGCCACCATCCCCCTTGCTCCTTTTCCAGTGTCTGAAATCCCTTTCTTGCTCCTCTCCATCTCACCTAAGTGTCCTCATTGCTCATCCTCAGATGGAGCATCACTACTGCAGGGTGTCTTCTCTGACCTCCCTGACAAGGTCAAATCCCCCTTGCTGTTCTTTCTCATAGTCCTCTATTCCTCTCCCTGACACTACTTGTCACGGCTGAAATTATATATTGATTTGTGTGATTTGGGGATCCCTTACTAGACTACAAGCTCCAGGAAGGCAGGACTGTGTGTGGTGTGACTTGCTGTTGCAGCACCAGTCCCCCAGCACAGGGCCTGGTCCTTAGTAAGGGCTCAGTAATATTCGTTAGGTGAATGAACTAGTAGATGATTGCACAAATACTACAGGAACAAACCCTCTATATTTTGATCAATTTATACTTAAGAAAAGGGACTTTGGATTCTTCTTCACATTTCTTGTCATCTCCAGAACTGTAGTACAGTGCTTGATGCCAAACTATTATGTAATAATGTTGTGGAATCAATTATTGAAAGAAAATAGATAATTACCATCACTGTCTTGCAAAGCAGCGATATCCACAGAATAACCTTGGTTAAAATAGCTTCTTCTCTCTTAAATCCTGAAAACGGTTGCTTCTCAGCATATATTTGAGTATGTGATTGAGGGTGAATGTGAGTGTGTGTGTGAGCATGTGAGATGTCAGCACCTTCAAACAATAATTTCCCCATAACCTTTACATCTCTCGTTAACGGAGCCTTCTGATGGGCTCCAGTTGCTTAATGTAATCCCCTAAGGATACCCACATTTGCAGAGCAAAAGCCATTGCAAATACATTTCTTTCAGGGCATCATATTGTATGAAAGACTTAGCCAAATGTCAGATGGTCTGTGAGTTTAGATGTTTAGTATAGCTATATTGAAAATAAATAAATTATGTGGATGTTGTTAAGTGGTTGGGTGGTAATTTATTTAAATAAAGCTCAGAATTCCAAACCACACTGTTTTTATACAGACATGAGCTAGGATAGAAGCAAGGGTATCTCATACTAAGAGGTTGAGAAACCACATGCAATATACCTCGTGTGTATCTAGGACTATCCTTTCTCTCCATCTCTTTTCCACAGCACTGAAAACATCTGGGACATTGCTCATGAAGGACCCTTGTGGCTATAATGCATTCAAAATACTTTCAGACTTGGTGGTTGCTTTTTCACTTAGTAAACCATTTGGAAATGTGATAGTAGGTGTTGCCTAATCACACCACAGTTTTGGACTTATTTTTCCTTAGGTACTCTCTCCTGTCAGTGTCTTTTGCATAAAGTTTCTGAATGTTCTTCAAGCCTGTACAATTTGTAACCAGTTCCATGCTGCTGTTCTTTTTAAATAAATGGTATGAGGTGGCAGATGATGCCCCTGGCAATATTTGCAGAGATGGCATAAAATACCTAGCTCCAGCCATCCAGGTTGCAGAAGAGTTTTTCTTTATTTTGGGCTCAGTCAGCAGTTTAGAGTCAGGGACAGTGATGCTGTGCAGCAGCAGATGAAGATGCAGGTGCCCCTGAGATTGATATACAAACATGTTCTTGCAGACCAGAGTCTTCGCTGATGTGCATGTGTTGAGGCAGCTGCTTTCTTCCAGAGAAAATGAAAAGTGCTAGTATCAAGGTAACAGCAGCATCAAAGGGAGATGTTTGTGGTGAGGAGTGAATCGATGTTTCCATTATTGTGCCTTTGATGAAATGCACTAGCAATTTCTTTTAGCATCGGTAATGCTATCTCATTATGTTGTATGTATTACAAAAGGCCTAATTAAATGATATTTTAAAGGGACAATATCCAATTGCTTTACCCTCCAAACTGCTACCCAAAATCTGTAGGAATCTTGGCAGTTGATCCCACTTGGTAGCAGTACTGCTGGAAATTTAAGGAAATACCTCCTGGATAGAACAAAATTGCATTTAGAAATTGAGAGATGCATGCAATGTGCTATCTGAAATCCTAGATGATGGGTTGTAAGTTAACTGGGAAATATGCCCACTTTATACTGATCCAAGCCAGTTTGTGGGAGAACATTATTCAAGTCTTCCAAAACTGCAAGAGAGGGTGGGGGGAAATGCACCTTGCACTTGATTATTGGAGCGCATTGCCTCTTGAATCCTGGTGCATCCCAGTCTACCACAGTCCTTTCTCTTTCCTGCTCAGCTTGGCTTGGGCTTTTGACCATTCTGGCCATTCCTGAGTTTCACGTGCCTGCCAATTCATGTATCAGGTCCTCCTCCGCCTTCCAGATTCTCCTGCTATTTTGCCTTTTAATAGAAAAAGACTCGGTACTTAGTAAAACAAGAGCTTCTTAATTGGGTATAACAGTCTCTGGAGATCTTTTATAAGAATCTTTGAGGTTTTGAAAAATGGAGGAAGCGAATTAGAAATGATAAAAGAAAAGCTGCTCCTCGTCCCTCATCTCAGAACCAAAGCTCTAGAACGTCTTTGGAGGACTGTGTATTTGCCTGCTATTTAAGAGGCAGATTCTCTTTCATTTCCATTGAGCTTTTTCCTTCCTGATAACGGGAATAGATTCCACATTGTGCTGTTTCTGGATTAGATGGAGGGCTCGATCATGTTATTAAAAGTGAGAAGTTTTGGAGGATTTCAAGATAGGTTTTAGAGACAAAGCTCTTCTCAGAAAGCTTGATGCTTAAACGTCCCTCTTTTTGACGAGACTTGGTGGTACTTTGAAAAATGGGCACATTCCCATGTATTCATAGATGCTTATATCCTGGCACGGGAAGCATTCCACAGAATAAGGGAGTGGAAAGTTGGTATTTTTTCTGCATGACAGGTGGGACAGCAAAACTCTCAATTTCCATTTTTCTTCTTGTGAAATGAGACTTTAAGTAATACAGTTGGCTTTGGGGATTAGAGATGAGGAACTCAGTGAGATTTCAGACTCCATTGTTTTTTGACTTGTGGGCCAGTCTGGTTTAGAATTACCAATAATTTCCATTTAAAAACATTCTCTGAAACACTAACATTCGTGATGGAGGACTTCTGCGATAGTCCTTGGGCGGGGCTGGGTGTGCAGCTAAGGGTTTCTGTTAACCTCCTGCCACCAGCCAAGTTCAGTAGTAACTGAGGGACTGACAAGCTGGTTGCAACAGATGCAGTTTTAAGCATGGTCACTGGCAGCACAGCGTCCTGAGTGGAGGGGGTGGTGATGGCCTCATGCAGGCTTTGCATATTGGACCATACCAATTCGAGTGAATTAGAATGTTTCTGGAGTGTGGAGGACCTGAAAATTCAAAAGGAAGTTTAAAACTGTATTTTTTGGCATGCTGGCTACAAATGAAGCTGTTCCTTTCATTTATATTCTCATTTTAAACTCTCAGATTAGAAATGTAATTGTATCCAAAGCCTCCAGGATTAGCAGGTGATGATAACTTTCCTCAGTGGCCATTGGCAGCAACAGGCTTAGTGTCTCCCCACCTAGTGAGGATAAAGCTGTTGGGGATTAACTAGGGATGACCGTGGTTTTGAAGCTTATCCTCCCTGGGAATAAGAGTAGGACTGAAAGGCTCTTTTTATTTAAAGAAAACCATTGCAATTTCATTAGGTCCTCTCCCGTTCCTATAAAACCATGTGTGTGTCATTTCAGGGAAAAGACTCCAAAACCTGATTGGCTTATGGAAAGCAGCCACAGCTCTTATAGGTATCTCATCAGTTCAGTAGGATGTACAATCTCCATCACCATGGAAACACCAGTTTCCATGAGGCTGGTTTCAGAAGGTGAAAACAAAAACATTCGATCAAGAATGGCTTGCTATTTCAGTGAAGAGGTGGAGCAGCCACCTGTTGACTAATGGGGCATAATCAGATACGCTGTGTTATTCAAACGTTAATATTAATCTTTTTGAGCTGAGTTCTGAATGCAAAAATGGGTTTGATGTAAAATATTAATTGGCATTCAATGAGGGTGGGGCCATAGGATCTCAACCTAGTCAGCACTGCTCAACTTTAGCTCAAAGGAGCATCCCTCAGCAGAACTATGGTCCTGGTGGCCTTTTTCTCCCCAAGTCTGATTTCTCTATATCATGTCCCAGCCTTTCCATTCCCCTCCTCTGCCTTCTAGGTGTCCATATAGCAACCTGACTTCTGTCAAGGAAAAAGAACATTTGTTAAAATAATTAATGGAAGAGGCAGCACATGCGTGCTTTAAGAAGGGTACTTAGGTAGACGACAGTGCCTCACCCGAAGCAATTTGTGGTAGGACTTCAGCCGTGGAACAGCATGTTTTGGTGAAGGAGGTGGCTCCAGCCACAGGTGGGCAAGAAGGTGGAGGATGCGCCCTCTCTGTGCTCTTCCACGTGCTCCCTCCGTGGGCGACCTTGCTTCATGTGTGCTCTATCCTTTGCACTCACGTCGGTGCCCAGTGTTCTTAACCACTAGCCTTTGTCCAAATACTGATCCCAAGTTCCCAGTTTTCCAGTTGCACACAGGAATTCTGCTGCTCTCCCCTTCCCCTTAGCACTTGCTCTCTTGCCTGTCTGACTGGGCCATACTTTCTATCCTCCCTCCATTCTCTGCTTCCATCCTGACCACTCTCAGGCCTGTTTCTTTCCCAGCCCTGGTAAGACAGCTCCTGGGCATTTAAAGTCAGGGTCATCCTTAAACCTTTTTCACTGATGTGTAATATACACACAGAAAATTGCACATATTAGCTCAATGGGTTTTCATAAACTGAACATACTCATGAGACCAGTAATCAACAAAATCATTATGACTGTTGTTCTGGAAACCCCCTTGTGGTCTTTTCCAGACATGGCCCTTCACCTAAAGGGGGTTGCTATCAGTCAGAGTAATTTTTAATTTCATGCGGATGATTCATAGTTGGCTAAGCTTGTGAAAGAACAAAGGATGAATTCCTCAGAAGAAAGGTTGGAAAGTAGCAAGTGAGGTAAATGATAAAAAAAGAAGAAAATTTTAAAGGTCAACATTAGAGAATTAGACTAATCCAAAGGCAGGAATTCATTGCAGTTGGGTAAGACCAGCTGATCCAGAAACCTCTTATGGAAACTTATAAAAATGCTCATTTAAAATTAATTTAGCAGGTTTCATTTTTAAAGATCTGTTACTTTCTCTACCATAATGCTAATATTCAATGCTAGCAAAGTCATATTCTGAAATAGTATTGATGGTTGCACAAATGGGTAAACCTTCCTGGAAAATACAATATATATCAAGAAGCATTTAGATATATCTTTAATCCTGTGATTCAGTTGTTCTGCTTCTGAGGCTATTCCAATGGAATAGCAGAAAGAAGCTCTCGGCATTATAATGTTCACTGAAGTTATTTGCAATGGGAAAACTGGATGGAAACTCACTGAATGCTCAGCATTCAAGGACTTATTAAATCATGCCGTATCCATTTGCTAGAATATTATGCAGCCATTAAAATGGTGGTTATGAAGACTATGTAGTAACATGGGTGCACATTAGCACATAATAAATACATACATATTACATGCATAATGCATGCATACAAATACATGCATGATATATATTAAAGAAGTCTCTTTGATTATGTTTGTGAAAAATAATGAGGTTAGTGAAGAAAGGAAAGAGGAAGAAAACATTTTTAAAAGAATGGCAGGAAATATTCCCAAATATTAACTGGGTTCTTTTAGGGTGATGGAATTATGTTTATGTGTTTGCTTGTTTGTTTTTCATACCTTTTGTTTTCCCATTTTTCTATTATTTCATTAAATTATTTTATAATAAAAAATTTTGGAAAAGTAGCACACTATCTTGACTAGCTTATGTTTCGTCTTAATCATAAGGCAGTGATCTTAAAAAAGGTTTTAGGTGTGAATAGGATAGATTTAGGTAGTATCATTTCTTTTTTTTTTTTTTTTTTTAAAGATTTTATTTATTTATTCATTTATCCCCCCCTTGCTGCTTGTGCTCGCTGGGTCAGTTAACCACGCCGTGCGGGCGGGCTTGCCTTCACCAGGAGGCCCCGGGAACCGAACCCGGGGCCGCCCATATGGTAAACGGGAGCCCTACTGATTGAGCCACAGCCGCTTCCCAAGGTAGTATCATTTCAAATCATTATTTAAAATTCCTTTCAAGAGGCAATGTGGTATAGAGGAAAACTTCCCTGAACTAGGAATACATTGAGCCTGAGGTATTTCTTCTCTTCAGTTTTCCTTTTCATTATGGTACTTTTGAGCTGTGAAGTTCTAGGAATTATTTTATTTTCTCCTAACAAAAAAGGATTCTCTCGCTGGATATAACCTCAATACATATTGTTGACAATGTAGTGATAAATATAGGTTTTATTATTTAGAAGCCACCCACAATAGATAGATGTTAAGGAAAATGATTTATCCTGGTAGTTTTTTAGATTTTGCAGTTCTGTCCAAAATTGAGTTAGTATTTGTTTATTTGATTTGACAGCTGTAATGGAAAGAAATACTTCTGGAGTCAAGGGGCACAGACATATTCAGTGAATTGTGGATTGCACCAGTAACTATTACACATTTCCCTTGCTATCGGACTCAGAATTGGACATATAGATGCTCCTCAGGAAATGGAAGTCTATATATCCTAAAATATCCCGTGTACCAGGCACTCTGGGCTGCTTTTATGCACGCTATTAATTGCATCCTCTGCAAGATGGCTAGTAGCAATTACCAGATATGGGTGAGCACATGACTCTTGAAGGTGATGCTAACTTGCTCAAGGTCACAGAGCCAGTGAGGGCCTGGCCAACCTCTCTCCCAGGTGTGGCCAAGGTTCCCTGCCGTGACCACCAGGCCTTGCTCTCTCTGGTGTGTAGAAGGTGTTGTAGTGAGGTCTTTCAGTCACTTCTGGTGGCCAGGATCTGCAGACGGAATTCCACATAGGGCGCTTTACCCTGAACCCCAGCCACAGGGAGTCCTCTAATAGTGAGACAACCAAATCAGCCTTGTGGAGGCCAAACCTTCCAATGAATCAGTGGTTCTTCTGGCACATCCCTCAGCTGATGGCACTTTCCCAGGTGGGACTTTGAGGAGAAAAGCCATCAAACTGCTTACAGATAATTCATAAGAGGAATGAATTCTACTTCAGGTAGAAAATAAGCAATAATAAGGCAGGTGTGTGTGTGTGTGTGTTTGAGGTTTTGTCCAGCTTTGCTCACTTTTCCCATTTATTTGCTCAAACCTTTGGGTTAATATATAGCTTAAACTGAGGTGTTTGTCATTATTAAATAGGAACTACTATGATTGGAAGTGTTTAAAGGAAGCTTATGGAGACAACATCTTTAATATGGTAATGAAGATAGAAGTTGAAATCATTTAACTTCATTTACAAATCATGAATATGTATTATCTTTCAATGAAAAGGACTAAAACAGATATAGTGTTTGTTCAGTTTACTAAAGAGAAGACAATTTGTCAAGATTTTCCCCCCAAATTCAAGCAATATGCAAATGTAGGAAAACCAGACCCCCATGTTAATTCCATGGCATGATGAATATTTTTATAATCCTAATTAGTACCAGTCATTTAGTCTAGCAATTTGCCCCAATCTAGCCAATTTGAAATTAAAATAGATGCCTTGATTACAAAACTCATTAGCAAAGAAGCACCCTTCTCCCTAACCAGTTCATTTAAAATGCACAAACTGAATGAAGTGTGGAACACTTGTGTTGTCAATTGGCATAAGTGAAGTGAGTCTTAATTGGAAGCATTGTGAAGTATTTGTATTGCTGCATGTTTCATTGCAGTATAATATATCATTCATTAAATGTAACAAAAGCAACTTTTAAATGGTTTAATTAAGTGGAGTTGGTGCACTTGATAATTTTTATAAAGTCGAATGTCACAATTGTTTGCATTTGAAGTACTGATGGGTATTAATGTCAGGAAGATGAAGTCTGACTCTGCATTTATCACTCCGATTATGTGAAGAATGGCAGGTTTAATGTGAGGAGAGAAAATTAAATTATAGAACATTGACTTCTTACTTAAAAGTACCCACATGCATATTGTTCTCCTGAGTTTGGATGTTGAAACTCCAGAACTGGCTGATTTATGGCTGGGGACGGAAGTGAAGGACCTGGCTGAGGACTAGGAGTGGAATGGAAGCAGAAAATAACAGTTGGGGATTTTTATTTTTTTGTATTATCTTTTTTAATCAGGAGAGGAAGTAGTAGGTGGAGAGAAACTCTATCCAATATATTTTCATCTACTCAAAAGAGCAATAGAGATGTGTAGCAATGCAGATTGATGCTCTGCCTAAGCAAAAGGTGGTGGGAGTGGGAGAGGAGGAGGAAATTGGCTCTGGACCCGGGAGATGTTGCCGATGGGGCCTCCACAGAAGAAATCCTCCCTTGGGCCAGATAGCAAGGAGTTCAAGGCTGGGTTTTTAATAGAAGAGATTGCATTTTTTGGTAGGTCTGTGGGCATAAAGTATAAAATGAGCACAGAAGTCCATGTTCCGTTAATGTTTATTCTCTGCATAATATGAATGTCAGCTGTTACATCATATTTACCGACTATTTCAGTCCCACATCAACCAGGGTGCAAAACTCAGAAATGTCACTGATTTCCTGAGAAATCCAATTTTAGCAGACACTGTTGATGCCCTGGCCAGATCCTTTTGATATCAGCATTTTAGCGCATTGCACTGACTTCTGACTTCAAGGATTTGCCTTTATTTGCCTGAGGACTTTCTCCAAAGCCTGTGGATGCCTTTCTGCCCCTCCATATAGCAAGCTAGAAGGGCCAAGGAATTAATTTCTCCTGGGAGCAGCGCTCAGCCAATGACCATAATTTGATATATGGATACCCCTGCTCCCTCACTCCTCATGTGATTTATACTGGTTCCAGAATTTTCCCATGAGCTTAAGCTCTGGTTGCCCACAGTGGGGGCTGGCTTGATTACATGCCCTGTATTGATGGCCTTCCCTCCCTGGGGAATTTCTCTACTTCTATACTGGTGTTTTTCTTTTGTCTACCAAATAACTACTTACACTCTAATCCTTGTCTCAGGGTCTGCTTCTAGGGGAATTCAAACTAACTAAGCCATTATGCCAAGAGTTTTGTGGTTTGGGTGGTGGCACCTGAATATTTGCAGGGTCAAGGACAGGGATGATAGCACATGGGTTTCCACTTACAAAGTCCTATTCAGTGTTTCTGTATTCCTGGTCTCTCCTGGACCATGCCACCCTCTGGGGTTTCCTCTCTCTGGTAGGACGGATAACTCCCCCCTCTGCAATGATACCCATGTCCTTATCCCCAGAACCCGTGAATATGCTCCTTTTATGGTAAAAAGCCCTGTGATTAAGCTTAGGTTCTGGAGATGGGGTGATCCACCTGGATCCTGGTTAACTCAGTGTAGATACAAGGGTCCTTCTAGGAAGGAGGCAGGAGGGTAAGAATAAAAAATGATGTGGTGACAGATGGAGAGGTTGGAGTGATATGATTTGAAGATGGGGCCAAAAGTCAAGGCAGGAGGGCAGCCTCTGGAATCTGGGAAAGGCAAGGAAACAGATTCTCCCCTGAAGCCTCCAGAAAGAATGCAACTGTTTCAACGCCTTGATTTTAGCACCGTGCTACTCATTTCAGACCTCTGACCCCAGAACTGGAAGATAATAAATTTGTGTTGTTTTAAGCCACCGAGTTTGTGATAATTTGTTACAGCAGCAATAGGAAACTAATACACTCACTGACCCTTTCCTGACCTCAGTGGATCTTTATTCTCAGAGAAAGCAAAGCCCTCCCCTTGTCTGCATCTGCTGCTTGCAGCCAGCCCCAGGCATCTGTAGACCCAGGCACAGGCCATTGATGGTGTACTTTTAACTCCTGCTTACATTGATCTATGTGGTCCTGAAATAAGAAGAGTTCCTCCTGACGGGAATTTTCATGAAAGAAAGTGTTCTGCCTTTTCACATATGCATGTCAGGGTTGCTGAGTGAGGAAAGGCTTGTGATCTTCTGGGTGTCTACTGCCCTGTGTGAGGAGAAGGTCGGGGCCTCTCCCTGCTGTGTGACATGAACTACTCCTAAGGCATGTGGAAGGACAGGCCCATTCACTCGGGTTCAAGGATGGTGACATACCCTGGACCTACTGGCAAGAGCGGGAAGGCTCATGCCTGAGATGGAAACCACATCTGCATGAGAGGCCCTAAGAAACTGGTCGGGAAGGTTGTATAGTGACCTTTTGTTCTGACCCTGGACAAAGTTAGGAAATCCTCCAGGATACATGACTCTGGTTCCCAGCCATGGAGACTGATGGGAAGAACTTTGAAGGAACAGAGTCTGAAAGAAGTTTCAGGTGGAAACTTATTTTTGAGAATCAAGGCTATTTGTATGTATAGGGTAGTGTTTATTGTTTGTCTATTTTGTTTTGGTGTTTTGTTTCTGACCTTCCATTTATATTTACTGAACTCTATTTGAAAATATCATTGTATCTCTGATGTGCCAGAAGTTCCAGAATGGGGTTTAGTTGACGTAAATGTGTTATAAATCTTAGGAATTCTTGTCATTGATTTCCCCATATCTTGGAGGATACAGTCAAAGCCTTTAGCCCAGCACAGAGGTCATTGTAAGTTGGATCCTGTCTCACTTTCTGCCCCCTCATCCCAAGTGCTCCCTTCACTCAGGCAATAGGGAAGACTTCCTTCAGTTTCACACCAAATTGCCATGGTACATGTGCTTTCCTCTGCTCGGGCGTCCTTTTCCCTTCTTCATCTAGCTGGTCCTGTTTATCTTGCAAAAAATTTCAATGCACACATAACCTTCTAGAGAAAGTTCTGCCTAGATAAACTTGTCTAGGGAAACTCAGCCAAAATTATTTAGATTTTTTCTGAAAAGAAGATGTTTTAATTTCAGCATGCTTGGAAGGTTTTTGTCAAAGGGTATGGGGAGACCAACATTTTTTAAAGTACATAAGAGGTGAGGAGGCCAACATTTTCTCAGTATTTAGAACATTCAAAGATCTTAAATTGTCCCTGGACAAGAGTTGATGAGGACCTGAGCTAAGGTAATAATTGTGGGGTTGAAAAGAAAGGGGACAAATCATAGAATGATGTGAAATTAGAATTGGACCCTGTGACTGAGTAGAGGTCACGGGGGGAGGGGAGCCTGGTAACCCGACCATGACAAGAGTTAAAAGGACCCCACTGATCTGGTGGTTTGGTTTCCTACATAAATATCTAGGGCCAAGGGCTGTGCCTGTGGCACACTTCTCTCCTGGCAAAGGGGATGCTTGTTTCCTAAACATCCTGAGGGGGAGAGGGAAAGCCCTGGCAGGTGCCGCCACCTAAGTGTAAGATAGAGGGGGTGATGACCTTCTTTTGTGGTTGCTTTTCCCTTTAGCTGCTTTTCTGACATTTTGCCCCGTGCCTCCATCGTCTGTTTCTGAGCACCAGAGGCAGCAGCCAGCAGCAGCTGTCTGAGTAAGTTATTGAAACAAGGCTTTTTAGAACGGAGACTTTTTAATTTGAGGCATTTGGTGGAGATACCCGGGGTAGTAATCTAGGAGCTTTGTAATAGGCAGCTGGGGAATGAGTGAGGGGAAAAAAAATATTAACTTTTCTTCCTTCAAATTCTGTTGAACTAATATTGAGTATGAATGTTCACATAATTTAAGATCCTGAGAGGTGGCTGCGAGATCCACTCTCTCCTGCCTTGGTCTCAGGCATAGCTGGTCTCTGGAACTTTGTAGCTGTAACCTCCAAGGGGAGCGTTCATGTTTCATGAGTAGATCATTACTCTTGATAAAATCAGCCTACCCTCAGCCTACTCTCATAAACTGTTATGAGAGCATATAATGGGGGATGGGGGATCTTCTGACCTATCTTGAAAACTGTTTGATATAATGAATCTGTTAAGATTGAAGGAATTCTCTTTGAGTTAAACATGTTTAGATTTATGCTCATAGACATTAATTATAATCAAACCAGGGTCATTCTAATTCTGTAAATTGCCTTCAGATTTTTATAAACAACTTTATTGAGATATAATTGACATAAAATAACTTTGGAATTTATTAAGTGTAAAATTTGATAAGGTTGGACATATGCATATGCCCATGCAATTACAAAGTATCCATCAAAATAATGAACACATCCATTATCCCAGAAGTTCCCTTTACAATGTTTTCCTCGCACCCTTCTCAGTCTTCCTACCATATTCACAACCAGGAATTTTCTTTCTCTCACTATAGATTAGTTTGTTATTTGGCTCTTGCAAATAAAGCTGCTGGACTATTTATGTACAAGTTTCTGCATGGACATATGCTTTAATTTCCCTTGGGCAAATGCCTAGTGTGGACTGGCTGCATCATACAGTAGGTGGATATGCAATTTTTAAAGAAACTGCCAAACTCTTTTCCAAAGTGGTTGTCCCATTTTACATTTATACCAGCAGTGCATAAGGGTTATAGTGGCTTCACATCCTCAACAATATTTGGAATGTTCAGTGTTTTTAATTTTAACCATTCTAATAAATATGTAGTTGTATCTCCTTGTGATTTTAATTTTCATTTTCTTAGTGACTAAGGATCATCTTTTCATATGCTTATTTGTCATCTATATAATTTTTTGGTTAAGTGTCTGAGTAAATATTTTGCCAATTTTAAATTGGGTTGTGTTCTTATTATTGAGTGTTGAAAGTACTTTATGTATTCTGGATAAAAATCCATTATCAGGTATGTGATTGTCACATATTTTCTACCATTATTTAGCTTTTGTCTTGAAATTCCCTTATCAGTTCCTTTCAAAGAGAACTTCATAATTTATTAAAGTCCAGTTTATCAATTTTTTCTTGTTGGATCATGCTTTTGTCATGATATAAGAAATATCTTCCTAAGTCAAAGTCACACATGTTTTCTTTTCTGTTTTTTTTGTAGAAGTTTTATAGTTTTAAGTTTTACATTTAGGTCTATGATTCATGTTGAACCAAATTTGTTTAAGGTATAAAGTATGCATTAAAGTAGTTGTTTATTATTATTATTATTGCATATGAAAGCCTAGTTGTTTGAATACCATTTATTGAAAAGATATTATTTCTCCACTGAATTGTCTTTGTACATTTATCAAATTTCAATTGACCATATATGTGCAGATTTATTTCTGAACTCTCTATTCCATTGATGTATTTGTCTGTCTTGATGTCAGTACTATACTATATTGATTACTGTAGCTTTATAATAAATCTTGAAGTCAGGGAGTAATTCTTTCATATTTTTCTAAATCAGTATTGTTTCGGCATTCTAGGTCCTTTGTATTTCCATATAGATTTTTTTTTTTTTTAAAGATTTTATTTATTTATTCATTTATCCCCCCCTTGCTGCTTGTGCTTGCTGGTTCAGCTAACCACGCCGTGCGGGCGGGCTTGCCTCCACCAGGAGGCCCCGGGAACCGAACCCGGGGCCTCCCATATGATAAACGGGAGCCCTACTGATTGAGCCACAGCCGCTTCCCTCCATATAGATTTAAGAATCAACTTTTCAATGTATTCTTTTTTATTAATTAATTTTTTATAACTTTTATTTTGTACATTTAATAATTGAAAATATAAACAATTAAAAACCAAAAAGTAAGCACAGATGAATACATACTTACATTTCTCAATTAAATGTACTGTATACATATAAATTTTTTTTGAATCAAACAATATGTTACACAATATATTTGGTTCATAGTAACGCAATCATAGAGTATTGTCCTTTTGTATCTGGCTTGCTTCACTCAGCATAATGTCCTCCAGGTTCATCCATGTTGTCATATGCTTTATGACTTCATTTCTTCTTACAGCTGCATAATATTCCATTGTGTGAATAGACCACAGTTTGTTTATCCATTCGTCTGTTGATGGACACCTGGGTTGTTTCCAACTTTTGGAAATCGTGAATAATGTAGCTATGAACATCGGTGTGCAGACGTCTGTTTGTGTCACTGCTCTCAGTCCTTCTGGGTATATACCCATTAGTGGGATTTCCAGGTAATGTGGCAAGTCTATATTCAACTTCTTTTTTTTTTTTTTTTTTTTTTTAAAGATTTTATTTATTTATTCATTTATCCCCCCCTTGCTGCTTGTGCTCGCTGGGTCAGCTAACCACGCCGTGCGGGCGGGCTTGCCTTCACCAGGAGGCCCTGGGAACCGAACCCAGAGCCTCCCATATGGTAAACGGGAGCCCTACTGATTGAGCCACAGCCGCTTCCCATATATATATTCAACTTCTTTAGGAACTGCTAAACAGTCCTCCACAGTGGCTGTACCATTCTGCATTCCCACCAACAGTGAATAAGTGTTCCTATCTCTCCACATCATCTCCAACACTTGTAGTTCTGTCTTTTTAGTAGTGGCCATTCTGATAGGTGTGAAATGATATCTCATTGTAGTTTTGATTTGCATTTCCCTAATCATGACTGATGTTGAGCATTTCTTCATGTGGTTTTTTTGCCATTTGTATTTCTTCTTTGGACAAATGTCTATTCAAGTCTGTTGCCCATTTTTTAATTGGGTCATTTGTCTTTTTATTGAGTTGTAACATCTCTTTATATACCCTGGATATTAAACCCTTATCAGATATGTGATTTCCAAATATTTTTCCCACTTAGTTGGCTGCCTTTTCACCCTTTTGACAAAGTCCTTTGCAGTGCAAAAGTGTATAATTTTGAGGAGGTCCCATTTATCTATTTTTTTCTTTTGTTCCATGCGCTTTGGGTATAAGGTCCAAGAAACCACCACCTACTACAAGGTCTTGAAGATTTTCCCTCATTTTCTTCTAGTAGTTTTATGGTCCTGGCATTTATATTTAGATCTTTGATCCATTTTGAGTTGATTCTTGTATAGGGCGTGAGCTAGAGGTCCTCTTTCATTCTTTTATAGATATCCAGTTCTCCCAACACCATTTGTTGAAGAGACTGTTTTGTCCCGTTAACATGGACTTGGTAGGTTTGTCAAAAACCAGCTGACTGTATAGGTGAGGGTTTCTTTCTGGGTTCTCAATTCTATTCCACTGATCAATGTGTCTATCTTTATGCCAGTACCATGCTGTTTTGACCACCGTAGCTTTTTAATATGTTTCAAGGTCGGTCAGTGAAATTCCTCCCACATTGCTCTTCTTTTTCAGAATGCTTTTGGCTATTCAGGTGCACTTAACCTTCCAAGTGAATTTGGTAATTGCCTTCTCTAATTCTGTAAAGTAAGCTGTTGGGATTTTGATTGGTATTGCATTGAATCTATAAATCAGTTTGGGTAAGATTGATATCTTCACAATATTTATTCTTCCAATCCATGAACACAGAATGTCTTTCCATTTGTTAGGTCTTTTTAAATTTCTTTTAGCATTGTTTTGTAGTTTACTACATATAGGTCCTATTCTTCTTTGGTTAAATTAATTCCTAGGTATTTGAGTCTTTTTGTTGCTATTGAAAATGGAATTTTTCCCCTGATTTCCTCCTCAGATTGTTCAGCACTAGTGTACAAAAACATTACTGATTTTAACGTGTTCATCTTGTATCCTGCCACTTTACTGAACTCATTTATTAGCTCAAGTAGCTTTGTCGTGGATACTTCAGGGTTTTCTAAGTACAGGATCATGTCATCCACAAACAGTGAGAGTTTTATGTCCTCTTTTCCTATTGGGCTGCCTTTATTTTATTTTATTTTTTCTTGTCTAATTGCCCTAGCTAGAACTTCTTGTACAATATTGAATAACAATGGTGACAGTGGGCATCCTTGTCTTGTTTCTGATCTTAGAGGGAAAGCTTTTAACCTTTCCCCATTGAGTACGATATTGGCTGTGGATTTTTCATATATGCCATTTATCATATTGAGGAATTTTCCTTCTATTACTATCTTTTGAAGTGTTTTTATCAAAAAAGGATGCTGGGTTTTGTCAAATGCTTTTTTTCTGCATCGATTGATATGATCATGTGTTTTTTTTTCCCTTCAATTTGTTAATGTGGTGTATTACATTGATTGATTTTCTTTTGTTGAACCAGCCTTGCATAAGTGGAATAAATCCCACTTGGTCATGATGTATAAGTCTTTTGACATGCTGTTGGATTCGATTTGCAGGTATTTTGTTGAGAATTTTTGCATCTATGTTCTTTAGGGACATTGGACTGTAATTTTCTTTTCTTGTGGTATCTTTATCTAGCTTTGGTATTGGGGTGATGTTGGCTTCAAAAATGTGTTGGGTAATTTTCCCTCCTCTTCAATTTTTTGGAAGAGTTTAAACAAGATTGGTGTTAATTCTTTTCAAAATGCTTGGTAGAATTCACCTGTGAAGCCATCTGGTCCTGGACTTTTCTTTGCTGGGAGATTTTTGATGATGGATTCAATCTCCTTAAATGTGATTGGTTTGTTAAGTTCTTGTATTTCTTGTAGCGTAAGTGCAGGTTGGTTGTGCATTTCTAGCAATTTGTCCATTTCATCTAGGTTGTCTAGTTTGTTGGCATACAGTTTCTCATAATATCCTCTTATTATTCTTTTTTATTTCTGTGGGGTCATTTGTAACTTCCCCCCTTTCATTTCTGATTGTATTTATTTGCTGCTTCTCTCTTTTTTTCTTTGTTAGTCTAGCTAGGGGATTGTCAATTTTATTGATCTTCTCAAAGAACCAGCTTTTGGTTTTGTTGATTTCCTCTTGTTTTTTTTTGTTGTTGTTGTTGTTGTTCTCATTTTCATTAATTTCTGCTCTAATCTTTATTATTTCTTTCCTTCTGCTTGCCTCGGGATTGGTTTGCTGTTCTTTTTCTAGTTTCTCTAGTTGTTCAGTTAAATCTTTTAGTTTAGCTCTTCTTTTTTAATATAGGCATTTAGGGCTATAAATTTCCCTCTCAAGACTGTCTTTGAGGTATCCCATAAGTTTTGATTTGTTGTGTTCTCGTTTTCATTTGTCTCCATATATTTGCTGATTTCACTTGCAATTTCTTCTTTGACCCACTGATTATTTAGGAGTGAGTTGTTTAGCCTACACACATTTGTGAATTTACTCTTTTCCTATTATTAATTTCCAGTTTCATTCCATTATGATCTGAGAAGATGCTTTTATAATTTCAATCTTTTTATATTTATTGAGAGCTGCACTGTGACCTAACATGTGGTCTATCCTGGAGAAAGATCCATGGGCACTTGAGAAGAATGTATAACCCGCTGAGTTTGGATGCAATGTTCTGTATATGTCTGTTAGGTCTAACTTGTTTATCATATTGTTCAAGTTCTCTGTTTCCGTGTTGATCTTCTGTCTAGTTGTTCTCTCTAATGATGTGAGTGGGGTGTTGAAGTCTCCAACGATTATTGTAGAAATGTCTATTTCTCCCTTCAGTTTTGCCAGAGTTTGTCTCATGTATTTTGGGGAACCCTGGTTAGGTGCATAGGTATTTATGACTGTTATATCTTCCTGGTGGATTGTCCCATTTATTAATTCATAATGATCTTCTTTATCTCATAACTTTTTTGCATTTAAGGTCTGTTTTGCCTGATATTAGTATAGCTACCCCTGCTCTTTTCTGGTTACTATTCATATGGGTATCTTTTTCCAACCTTTCACTTTCAGCTGGTTTGTATCCCTGGGTCAAAGGTGATATTCTTGTAAGCAGCATATGGATGTCTAATGTTTTTTTTTAATCCATTCTTTCACCCTGTATCTTTTGATTGGGGCATTTAATCCATTCACATGCAATGATATTACGGTAAATGCACTATTTACTTCCTCCATTTTATTCTTTTGTTTTCATATGTCATCTTGTGTTTGTCTGTCTTTTTACTTTTTTGGTTGCCCTTTCTGCTATTCTTTCTTCTATACTCTCCTCCAAGCCCCTCTCTCCTGTCTTTTTCTTACAGGTTCTAAGGCTTCCTTTAATATCTCCTGCAAAAGTAGATTTTTTTTTTTTTGCAAACTCTCTTAGTTTCTGTTTGTTTGTGAATATTTTATATTCACCTTCAGATTTGAAGGACAGTTTTGCTGGTTAAAGAATTCTCAGCTGGCAGTTTTTCTCTTTCAGTTTCCTAATTGAATCATACCACTATCTTCTCACCTCCATGGTTTCTGAAGAGAAATCTGCACTAAGTCTTACTGGACGTCCCTTAGGTACGTAATGGTTTTCTTCTCCCTGCTGCCCTGAGAATTTTCTCTTTATCTTTGACATTTGACATTCTTAGTAGTATGTGTCTATGAGCAGATCTATTGGGATTTATTTTCATTGGTGTACAGTATGCTTTTTGGACATGTAAGTTCATTTCTTTTGTGACAGTTGGGAAATTTTCAGCTATTATTTCCTCAATACTCTTTCTGCCCCTTTCTCCTTCTCTTCTCATTCTGGAGTTCCCATTACACATATGTTGTTGCATTTTGTGTTGTCATTCAACTGTCTGAGCCCCTGCTCAATTTTTTTACATTCTCTCTCTGTTCTTTTCTGTCTTCAATTTTAGTTGTTCTGTCTTTGGTATCACTTATTCCTTCTTCTGTCATTTTGAGTCTGCTGTTGTATGCCTCAAATGTGTTTTTGATCTCACCTATTGTGTCTTTTCTGTTCAGGATTTCACATTCTTCTTTGTGTTCACTCAATGTCTTCTTGATGTCATTTATCTCTTTAACTATATTGTCTTTCAACTCATTAGTTTGATTTTGGAAATTTGTGCACATCTCTCTGACTAGTTATCTCAAATTCTGCATCTCTTCTGGGGCTTTGATGTATTCCTTTTCTTGGACCATGTCTTCTATTTTCTTCGTATGTCTTGTAATTTTTTGCTGATATCTAGGCATCTGATTAGGATGTAGTTTACTCAGATGCTCAAACTCTTTCTCTTTTTTAGGGATTTAGTGGCAGAAGACTGTAGATTACTACTGCTCTTTGATTTTTGGCTTGACCTGGATTGTTAGGGTTGTCCTGCTGGTTGCTCAGAACTGGGCACTGGACCCAGTAATTGATTGTAGAGTCGCTTCCTAGAGCCTTGGGCAGGGAGGCAATAGAGGCCCGAAAAAGCCTCTCCTACTTATTTTTAATTTCTTGCATGCACTTCCTTGGTCTGCCAGGAGATGGTGGTCTTTGGCAGCTCTCAGTTCAATGCCTGGTAAGAGTATATTTGTTGCAACAGAGACCAGATCAATGTGATAGAGCTTCCTGTCTGGAGGCTAGGAGCCTTGTAATTCAAACTTTCTCTGAGACAGTTCTCCAGCCTTCTCTGGCAGCCCCCTCCCTTTTCCCAGCTAGGAAATATTTCCACTGCCCTCTGAGTTCTTAACAATCAGTCCCTGTTAGTAGAGGAGGAGATTGGGGGGAGGGCTGTATATCTTTAGCCCCTTACAGGCTCTAAGACAAACAATGGCACAGCCCCACCGATCCTGGATTGGCTCCTGGGATACAGCAGAACAAATTTGTGAGTCAAAAGCTGAGTCAGACTTAGGCTGTGTCCCTCTTTCTCCCCTTTCCTGGGGCATCCTCAACAATTAGTCCCAGCTAGAAGAGAGGGAGACTGCGAGGGTCGAATTTCTCCAGTCCTTCACTGGCTCCCAGGGCAAACCACTGTGTGGTCTCACCTGGCCCTGAAGGGCTTGTGGGACACAGCAGACCAAATTTGTGCATCAGAAGCTGAGTCCACCTTAGGCTGTTTTCCTCCCTCTTCCCTTTCCTGGGATGGTAGATCCCTGGAGCCCCCTTTGTCTGTAGTCACAGGCCCAGAAGCCTGAGAATTCTAAAGTGTCTTTAGTGTGGGGGATTGGTGCCAGCAGCAGTAGCCACTGGTTTCAACTCACGGTTCTGTCATCGCAATTTCCCTCCTTTGTCCCTCTATCCTCGGGGTGGTGTCCAGTCTTCACCTGCTGTCCTAAACCCTAGAAGATCTTTTTCGGGGCTGTTTCAGCCTGTCCTCTAGCTATTTTTCTGGAGGAGAAGAGATTCCTGTGTTTTACTAGTCCGTCATCTTCCCAGAAATCTCTAATATTTTTTATTTTTAAAAAAGCTTTTGATTACATAAATGTTACATTAAAAATATAGGGGATTTCCATATAACCTACTCCTTCCCCCCTCCTGCACTTTTCCACATTAACAACATCCCTCATTAGTGTGGTATATTTGTTACAATTGATGAACACATGTTGATACCTTGCTACTAACCATGGACTATAGTTTACATTATAGTTTACACTCTCTCCCGTACAATTTTATAGTTTATGACAAAATATATAATGCCTGTATCTGTCATTGCAATGTCATGTAGGACAATTCTAATGTCCTGAAAATGGCCCCATATTACACCTATTCTTCCCTCACCCTCCCCTCAGAACCTCTGGTGGCCACTGCTTTTATATCAATGATAAAAGTTCTTCCATTGTTAGAATAACAATAAGTCTATATTAGAATAATAATAAGTCTACTTTAGTCCATTGTTCATTTCCCAGTCTTGAGGATTTGGGGATGGTGATGTCCACTCTGCTTTTAATTGAGAGGGGGCTTAGATCCCATGGGGCAGATGGGTGCTACTATCTTGCTTGTAGTTGCAGACACTCTCTGTTTCTTGGATGGGCGTTTTCCATCACCATCTCCTTGTTAGTTGTCCTGGGCGAGTCCAATGAACTGCAGATTAGATAAGGACTCAACTGCCAGGCCCTTGATTTTGATGTTTGTACTTATGAACCTTTTCTTGTCAAATTGAAACTTACCCTATTATTAGATATTGCCTGAGAGTTACCTCCTAAAATCATCCTTGTTGCCCAATGTGGCCTCTCTCTAAGCCAAACTCAGAATATAAATTAACTACCTACCCCCCCCCACCCGCCAGCGTGGGACATGGCTCCTGGGGATGAACCTCCCTGACAACAAGGGATAATTACCAAGTGCTAACTAGCAAAGCATCTGGAAAAAGACCTTGACCTAAAGGGGGAAATGGTAAATACAAATGAGTTTTTATGGCTAAGAGATTTCAAAGTGAGTCGGGAGGTCATTCCAGAGGTTATGCTTACTCACGTCTCAGCAATATCTCATTGACTGCCATAGTAAACAAAGCCTCAAATAGCAAGGCTCCTGAGGGCTCTAGAGACATCCAGACACTATAATCAGGGCAGACAGCTCAGGAATTCGGGACCCAGTCAGTGGGCCTTACTTTGGAATTTATGTTCCCCAGTGAAACAGAGTTAGACTCATTTACAGTTTCCCTACACATGGCTCTTCTTCCCCTTTAATTTGAACCTATAATTAGCACTACACTTGATAAATATATGTCCAGAGACTTAAATATTTGGTCCGTCCATGAGCCAGTTGAGCCCTGAATTTAATTTATTCTTTAAAAAAAAAAAGTCTGCCAGAATTTTGAATGGGATTGCATAAAATCTATAGACAATTTAAGTAGAATTGACACTTTAAATATTGTCTTTTTATCGATGAACATAGTATAGCTCTCCATTTATTTAGGTTTCCTTTAATTTACCTTAGCAATATTTTGTAAATTTTAAGTTATAGATCTTTCACCTCTTGTCAGATTTAGTCCTAAATATTTCATAAATTTGACTTTTTAAGTGGTGTTTTTCAAATTTCAAATTCTTATTCTTTGTTGCTAGAACATAGAACAAGTAGAAAGAAAAATTATTAAGGATGCAAAAGAGTTGAAAAACACAACTAGCCAACTTGACCTAAGTGACATTTATATATTTTTTCATTCAGTAAAAGAAAAATACATTCTTCTCAATACCAAAACAGACCATATTCTGCTCCATAAAACAAGGCTCATTTAAAAGGTTCTGATGTTAGAATCTTGAGCTGGAACCCCGGAAAATAAGAGAGCTTGGTTGTGAGGAAGGAGAGAAGGCCCCGGGAAAAGAGACGAGCCGTTCGCCTGAGAGTCTACAGCTGGCCTTGTGGAGAGAGGCAAGCCTAGAGAGCCTCATAGTCTACAGCTGACCTTGTGGAGGAAACAGAGGAGATGAGCCTGGAGGGAAGAGAGGATCCCAAGAAGCCTGAACCCTGGCAAATAGCAGCAACTGTCTTGCTCCAACACGTGGCATTGGACTTTGGTGAGGGAAGAAACTTACACTTTATGGCCCGGTAACTGTTGACTTTTACCCCAAATAAATACCCTTTATAAAAACCAACAGATTTCTGGTATTTTGCATCAGCACTCCTTTGGCTGACTAATACAGTGAGAGTCCTCCAAGTTCGTTCTTTTTTTTAAAGATCTTTTTTTGTCTATTCGGGGCCCCTTACCCTTCCAAATAAAATTGGTAATTGGCTTTTCCACTTCTGCAAAAAAGACTGTTGGGATTTTTATTGGGATTGAGTTGAATCTGTAAATCTGTTTAGTTAGAATTGACATCTTAATGATATTTTGTCTTCCAGTCCATGAACATGGAATGTCAATTAGTATAATAAATCACATTGATGAATTGAAGAAGAAAAATCACATGATCCTCTTGATTGATACAGAAAAGGTATTTGACAAAATACAGCACCCTTTCTTGATAAAGCACTCCAAAAGATAGGAATAGAAGGAAGCTTTCTCAATATGGTAAAGTGCATATATGAAAAACCTACAGCTAGCATTGTACTCAACAGTAAAAGACTGAAAGCTTTCCTGCTGAGATCAGGAACAAGACAAGGATGCCTACTGTCACCACTGTTTTATTTTTTTTTTAATATTTTGCTAGAGATTCTAGGTAGAGCAATTTAGATAAAAAAATAAAAGGCACCAAAATAGGAAAGGAAGAAGTAAAACCTTCACTATTCACTGATGATATGATCCTAAATCTAGAATCTCCTGAAAATTCCACAATGAAGGTACTAGAATTAATAGACAAGTTCAGCAAAATGGCAGGATACAAGATTAATTCACAAAAATCAATAGCATTTCTATATATTCTTGATGTGCAATCTGAGGAAGAAATCAGGAAAAAAATCCATTTGTAATAACAATAAAAACAATAAAATATTTTGGAATAAATTTAACCAAGGACATAAAGGACCTGTATTCAGAAAACTACAAAACATTGCTAAAAGAAACTAAAGAAGATAAATAAGTGGAAGGACATTCCGTGTTCATGGACTAACTAGAAGACTATTGTTAAGATGTCAATTCTACCCAAACTGATTTACAGATTCAATGTAATCCCATAAAAACTTTTCTCTTGCTGCTTTCAGAATCCTCTATCTCTGATATTTGACATTCTGAATAGTAGGTGTCTCAGGGTAGGTCTATTTGGGTTTATTCTGTTTGGGGTGCATTGTCATTCTTGGATATTGATATTTATGCCCTTTATAAGGGTTGAGAAGTTTTCGGTCATTAGTTCCTCAAATATCTTTCTGCTCCTTTTCCATTCTCTTCTCCTTCTCAGACACCTATAATGCGAATATTTGTGCGTTTCACATTGTCTTTCAATTTTCGGAGACTCTGTTTCATTCTCTTCTCTTTCTGTTCTCCTGTCTTTTTAGTTTAGATATTCTGTCTTCAAAATCACTAATTCTGTCTTTGAGCATTTCATATCTGCTCTTATGTACCTGTTATGCATTTTTAATCTCATACATCATGTCTTTCATTCCCATAAGGTCTGTTACTTTTTTTTCAAGCTTTCAAATTGTTCTTTATGCTCACCCTGTGTCTTCTTAATATTCTTTGTTTCTTTAGTCATATTTTCTTTAAATTCTTTGAAGTGATTTAAGAGAGTTGTGTGATTATCACTGATTTATTGTCTTAAATCCTCTATTTCTTCAGGATATTTGGTTAGTTCTTTTGTCTGGGGCATCTCTTCTTGTTTCCTAGAATGGCTTGTAATTTTTTGCTGATATCTAGGCATCTGAATATTTTGGTGAATTTACTCTAATGGTCAATTTCTCTCTCTTGCATATTTTTTTCCACAACTCTTCTTTGATATTTGTTTCAACTTATTCTAAGTTTTAAATTTGCCTGGCTTAAATTATCAAAATCACTCCAGAGACTCACTAGTGGGGTACAGATTCTCTCCCAGGGGTTAGGACAATTATAGACCAGAGAACAGTTTTTTTCCATATAATTTCCAGACTGGCCAGCACATGGCGTTCATCAGCGCACCTTTCCACAGAGGTGTTTCAGTTGGGCTTTCCTGTGTTTCTGTGCTGAATTTCCAGAGCAGAGATTCAAAGCAGGCTCTGCGTGCAGAATTTACTGAAGAAAAGCTCCCTGGGTCCCCCTCTCTTTTCCCTTGAAACAGCTGGCAGGGAGGAAGGTTTCTGTTCCCCTCTCAGTTGGCTGCAGTGAGCCACAGGTTTTACCCCAGCATAGTATTTTGGGATGGGGGAGGGGAACCCTTCCTGGCTGCCTCCAGGGCTTGGTAACTCATGTTTCTTGTTTCGGCTTCTTTGTCTCTCTGTCCCTCACTCTTCTGGGAATTGTGTAGCACTGTCCTGGTCTGCTGACCCCCAAAGCAGGTCCCTCAGACAGCTTTTGCCTCTTTCTCCATTGTTTTAGTGAGAGCATTGAACTCTGCCTGTAAGTGGAATGCCATCTTCCCACAATTATGGCTCATGTGTTTTGACCCATTTGTTTTTTGTTTGTTCCCTTTTTCCTTTTTTGATGCCTACCTTTGTATTGATTGAGCATTTTTTTTATTCCACTTTATCTCCTTTTTTGGCTTCTTAGGTATACATTTTTGTTGTATTATTTTAGAGGTTGCTTTAGGGTTTATAACACACATATTTAACTTATAACAATCTACCTTCAAGTGATAGTTTCACAGTTAGTAGAAGACGTTTACAACATATACTTCAGGTTCTAGGTTGATTTTTCTTTTTCAGTGGTTTAAAGATGTTGATTTACCTGTCTTCTGGTTTTCATTGTTTCCGGTCACAAGTCAATACACATTATCTTTTTTATTTATTTTTTGCTCTGTACATCATGTATCGTTTTTCTTTAGTTGCTTTTAAGATTTTTTTCTTTATTGTTTTTAAGCAATTTGATTATAAAGTGTAGGGGTAGAATTTTCTCCATCATTATTATACATGAGTTTGTTGGGCTTCCTGGAGCTGTAGGTTTGTAGCTGTCATCAAATGTGCAAAAGTTTTGGCCATTATGTTGAAAAAGATTTTTTCTGTTTCTTCCCCTTTCTCCTCTCCTTCAAGGACTTCAATCATTCATATATTAGGCCACTTTATATTACTCTAGAGCTCACTGATTTTCTGTGCATTAAAAAAAATCCTTTCTACTCTTAGTATTCTAGTTTGATTAGTTTCTATTACTATATTTTAAAATTCACTAATATTTTCTTCTGCAATGCAGTGTCTAATCTGATATTAACCACATCCCTTGCAGGTTTTGTTTTTTGAAAAAAATTCTTAGACATAGTAGTTTTCAACTCTAGTAATTTAATTTGTATCTTTTCAAGTATTTTCCATGTTTATACTTAAAAATCAGTCTTTCTAGTTTCTTAAATGTGCAATACAATTATAATACCTGCTTTAATCTCTTGTCTACTAATTCTGTCATCTAATTCATTTCTATATTGGTTTTGACTGAGTTGGTTTTATTAGTAGTCATATTTTTTCTGCTTTTGTTGCATGCCTGGTAAATTTTGAATACATTGTGAATTTTACGTTACTGGGAGCTGGATATTTTTGCATTTCATAAAGTTGTTGTCCTTTGTTCTGGAATGTAGTTAACTTAATTAGAAACAGTTTGGTCCTTTCAGGTCCTATTTTGAGCTTCATTAAGGGGAGCTAGAACAATTTTGTCTAGGCCTAATTTTACCTCACTATTGAGGAAAACCCTTCTGTACACTCTACCTGATACTTTATGATTTATGAGGTTTTCCACTCTGGCTGATGGAAACAGGAACTCTTCTAGCCTGGCATGCTCCCCAGGGATTCTTCCTTCTAATCACTTTAGCTGGTTCATTTCCTGGCCTCAGGTAGTTTCCTCACATGCATACCCATACAGCTTAATATTCAGCTCAAGACTTGAGCAAGACTCACTGTAAATCTCTGAAACTCTCCTTTTCTGTACCTTACCGCATAAACTCTAGTTACTTTGATGTCCTAGGACTCCTAGTTCCATCTCTTCAAATCAGAGAAAATTCCGGGCTCAGCATAGTTTCCCACTCTGTGTACCTTAATCTAGATATATTTAGGCCATGAACTGGAGCAATAGTATGACTATCTCATTTGTTTACTATATCTCACTGATCACTGTCTTTCGTTGCCGGATGTTCAATGTTTTGAAAACTGTTGTTTCGTATATTTTATCTGAATTTAGTTGTTTTAGGTGGGAGGATATATCTGGTCCCTGTTACTCCATTTTAGATATAAGCAGAAATTATTAGCTTCAAATTTGATAATGATGATGGGTTGGTTCCATCTCCCTAAAATTGACCCCATATATTACCAGGATTTGTGCTAATGTCTATAGGTTCAAATATTGCCTTTCTATTTTCTTTAGAAAACTGCATGCTTTGCTATTTTCAGGATCTAGTCCACTTAGTCCTACTTTAGACGCCCAAAGACATATTCCATCACGGTACCAGGGAAAAGTCTGGATCTCTGACTAGGGATCTGCATATCATTTGTAGGTAAACAGACTAAAGAGAGAGGTTATGTTAGGGCACTGGATTTTTTTTTTTTTTTTAAGACATTCTCAGTTTGCCTTCTCTCTTTATAATTGGCTAAATGATTAGCTAATGATTTCCAAATATCACAAATTATCATCTTGGTGTAAGCAAAACACAGTCTGATAGAAAGATCCCAGGCCAAGAGGATTTAAAAGATCTATCACTTAGTCTAGGCTCTTTGTGATTTCCTTTGTGACTGAGTACAATTATATTAACTCTACACCTATAAAATAGAACAATTTTACTAGTTTCAGAGACGTCTGAAAATTTTCTAATGTGTGAGAAAGTATTTTGAAGCTCCTTTGACTTTAAGAGGTAAGAATTAATAATTGGAAAAAATCCTCACTAACAAAATGTGAATTAAAATAAGTGAATTTCCTCATATAAGATTGAAAAGGTACAAGTAAGTACTTCAGGGATTCTGTGAAAAGAGATACAGCCATGGTTCATGGAAGAGGGAAAATGTGGCTTTTGAAGTGGTCTCTGGAAAAAGTCATGTTAGTGCTTGGAGAAGATATTCAATGTAGCATACTCCGTCTGAGTAAACTCATAAAGGTGGGCCAAGGGGCTTATTTTTAAGATTAGCAAGTAGTTTATTTGGCTTGAGCACAGAATGCATCCTGGGAAATAACAAGAAATGTTGAGAGTCTTTAGTGCTAGTCTAGGAAGTTGGTGCTTTATTATGTTGAGATTGGAAGTTACTCATTTTCTCTTTACTATGGTCCACATGGAGGTTGGCAACTGTCTATATTAAAATAACAAAAGTTTTTTGAGTAAACTCTTTCTTTAACATTAAATAACCATTCAAAACCTAAAGGAAATCTTTGGTTTGTCTTGCATCAGTTTCCTGTGAACTCCCAATTTGTTCAGTTTGTTTCAGATCTTGTGATATGGGCATTTATCTCTGACCCTCTTTCTGAGACTTGGCCTTTCCTTCAGTGATCTCTTCCCAGTTGGTGAATCCAGTCTAGATTGAGCACTGGCCTGATTCTAACCCCTCTGCTGGTATCTTCTAGGGAACATCCCTTTGAGAATGGATGCTTCCTAGCATTGGGAAAAGGAGAAGGCACATCAGGGATTGGGGTGGGAGATATGTATATGTATGCTTTTTGTTTCTTAGGATCTGTGCTTAGGGAATTATCTCTCCAGCATTTAAAATCTGGGATGCACAATTTAGCAGTTAATGATCTCCTGCTCTAAGTCCCTTATTCCAGGGTCCACTTTTCCTCTCAGCAAACCTTTCCTGAGGACTAGATTGGTATAAGTAATTGTACAAGATACTGGAGTGGATATAATGATGAATCAGACTCAGATTTTATCTGATGTAGCTTCCAGTATGGTTGAAGAGAAAAAGTAATCACATATGGTGCCATTGGAACCTTAGAGACCCAGTGATTTCCTGAAACTCTTATCAGGGAAGGGTCTTTGAAGACTGTAAAGAAAATTGGGGAGGGAGTGGGTTGAACCTTGTAGGATAAGAGGGCTTTCAACAGACAGAGAAAGGAAACTGAACAGCCTGTGAGGTGCTATTAGGTACCCATACGTACTCGGTAACAGTTCAGTTATAGAGAAAGAGGCTTGGTTAAAAAGAACTTCTACTTTAGGAGACATCTTATAGTTAATACCATGCTGAAAGTAGATTTCTTGAGGAAGTCAGAGCTAGTCTCTAGAAAGATAATTGACTTGAAATCAAAAGGCCTGTGTTTAGGCTTTCCATTGGCCAAGATGGCAGCCCAGGATGCACCTGGGTGCTGTTCCCCCAAAGACTCTTTGAACAACTTAGCAAAAACTGGCAGAACCATTGTGCTGGTTTAGAGGTATATACCCCCCAAAAAATATGTTCTTAAAATTAAGTTGTGGCCCAGCTGAATCAGGATGGGTCAAATCCAAATCCTATTCCTGAAGGCTTTATAGGGAAGGTCACAGAAATAGCCATGGGAAGAAACCAAAAGTTAGTGAAACCCAGAGAAGCCAGGATAGGCTGCCATGTGCATTGCCATGTTACAGAGAGGCCAAGGACCAAAGATCAGCAGCAGCCAGACCCAAAATGCCACAGTCATCTGGGGAAAGCATTTCCTTTATGATGCCTTGATTTTGGACTTCTTCTAGCCTCAAAACCATGAGCCAATAAATTCCTGTTGTTTAAGCCAACCAATTACATGGCATTAGCTTTAGCAATGAGGAAATTAAAACAGCCGTCTTCCTCAGAACTGTGGAAAACAGTTAAAGGGTTGCAATAACTGAGCAAGTGCCAAATCAAGAAAACACAGCTTTAAAAAATGGTGGAAGAAGCTCATGGCACCCTAGTGGCCCCCTCCCCACCCCTCCCTATATATTGTGGAGCCAGCCTGTGTTCCCACTGTGTATCCCTGGGCTTGTTCTGGGGGCTTCAGAGTAACCTCCCTGCCAGGAAACTCATTTCTGGCTTTTCCTCTTTGAACTTGCAGGCAGAAGCAGCAAGTAGTGTAAAAACACAAAAGGAGTGTAAGAAACAATTAAGTTGAAGCAACCTGGGACAAAGATTACCCTTTTTAAGAAATAAAATAGAGCATGCTGGAGGGTAAGATTTCTGTTTCATAGGGATTAGAGGGGGCGTTGGAATTCCTACAAACGGGGTTATTTCTAAGGCCACAAGCAAGCACCAGCCCTGGACAAGACTCAGGTTCACAAAAGACACAGAGGACATTTTTCACTTTTCACCAGGGTGATCTTCTTGATAGGAGGGCTAAACTCTGAAGGAGACTACCAGCCAACACAACAGATTTGCAAAGACTGTGAAAGGTGTTTTTAGACTTGGATTGTTTGTTTTTATTAGCTCCTGGAACTCAAGGAAATCTCTGTCATATTAACAGCTGGATTCAAATTAAGGAGCAGAATACTCAGGGACTAAATACTCAGAGTTAACACTTCAAAATAATAAAACGAACAGACAGCAACAAAATATTGTAAGACAAACAAAGAAACAGGAAATGATGGTCCACCCAAAAGAACAAGATAAAAATCAAGAAACACTCAATGAAGAATGTAAATTGGTGCAGCCATTGTGGAAAACAGTTTGGCTGTTCCTCAGAAAATTAAGTATAGACTCTCCATACTACCAAACAATCCTACTTATAGGTATATGTCCAAAAAAAAGAAAAGAAAGTAGGAACTCAAATAGATATTTGCACAGCAATGGTCATAGTGGGATTATTAACATTTTCCAAAAAATGGAAGCAACCCAAGTTTCCATCAGCAGATGAATTGATAAACAAAATGTGGTGTATACATGCAATGGAATATTATTCAGCCATAAAAGGGAATGAAGTTCTGATACTTGTGATGACAGGGATGAATCTTGATGATGTCATGTTGAGTGAAATAAGTCATATACAGTAGGACAAATATTGTATGACTTCACTGATATGAAATAATTCAAATGAGTAGATTCATAGAGTCAGAAACTAGAATACAGGTTATGAAGGGGCTAGGATGGGAATGGTGAATTGTGAGTTAAAGCTTAATTGGTACATTTTTGTATGGAGTGATAGAGTTTTGGTAGTGGATGGTTGTGATGGTAGCTCAACCTTGTGAATATAATTAACTCCATTGAATTATATATTAGAATGTAGTTACAAGGTGAAATTTTAGGTTGTGTATTTATTACAAGAATAAAAATTTTAAAGAAACTGTGGGGCTATACAATATAAACCATGAGCTCGCATATAAACCATGGACTATGGTTAATATTACAATTATAATAATATTGTTTTATCAGTTTTTACAAAATTACCACACAAAGTGTTAAAAGGGAAAACTGTGTGTGGGGTGGTGGTATTTGGGAACTCTATATTTTCTGCAAGATTTCTCTTAACCATACAACTTCTCTAATAAAAAGTAATTAACAAAATTAAGACCTGAGTTTATTTCCTGTCTTGTTCATTTCACAGATGTGTTACTAGCGATGGCTGGCCTAGCCTCTTTGAATGTGCTTCATTTCTCTACAGTGAGAATAATGATGGGCAGCTCACCAATATGTTATGAAAATCTTATGGGGGAAGGATTATAGATGTGCTAAGTCCTTTTTGTTGTGAGAACTCTGCTTGGCATAAATCAGCTCTGCATTACTGTCCTGTCAGGCCTGATCGCTGAACAGTTGGCACCAATTTTCATATGATTTGGCCTGTGAAGTGACTAAGCTAACTCTGATTTCCTTCTCCTTCAGGGCAGTTATTTTTTGCCTCTTCCCTTGTGTTATGACTTTGAATTTTAACTGCCCCAAGACTTTAAGGGGTGCTTAACTCTTGACTGAAGCCATCCGCCAAGATTCTTTGAACCTTCAATCTCCTTAATGTCTAGTTGCTCAGACTTAGAACTAGAAAGGCCAGAGGTCTCAGGCAAAGGAGGCCGACTGGGTAATAGTTGGCTAATAGGACCATCCATCATTGAAGACAGTTTCCCAGCAGAGAATCATCAGCCTTTGATGAATATGGAGTGTAGATGGCTGTGACTGGGATGTCTTTGCTCATTAAGTCATAAGCTGGGGTTCTGACTCCATTTGCAATTCATCAGGGTCCATGTTTTCTTATTACAGAGTTGAAGACAGCAATACTCAGATTATTCAGCTCTTTGTCTTTATCATGGAAATATACACAGAGGGGGAAAGTTGTGACAACTTGTGAACTAGGACTATCTTAGCATTTCAATTTTGCCCATGTTCCTTTGGATTTCTTGTGTATATGTGTGCGTTCAGCATTCTGTTGTAAAATTGGGAAAGGGGGAGAGGGAAAAAAGTGCTTATTTTCATTTATTTAATTAAATTCTTTTGTTTTTTTATGAATACTGTAGGTATGAAACTCATTTCATATGCTCCTATTAGTGAATCTTTTTGTAGTTGTTATCACTGCTGCTTTTAACCGGCACTCTCCTTTTTATTTTATAAATTAATTCATAAAGAATCTTCAAGCTATATAGGTCTTTCGTTCAACTCCCCAAATCCACACAGCTTCAGTTTACATACTTCCAGTGTCAGGGAACTCACTTCCTCAGAAAGCAGCCAATTCCAGTTCTGGAGAATTCTACATATTTACCAAGATCTTACTACATAAAAATAAAATCTGCAAGAGGTCTCAAAATAAAATGTTAATTTAAAAAATCTGACTTCTGTAATCTGTTATGAATTGGAAGTAGCTTTTCTTTATTCATTCCCCTGCCAACCATCATTCTGTTCTCTGAAATCCACACTCTAAAAGGCCCTTCAAACAAGTGACACATCTTTATTGCATGCTGTGTTACTTTTGTCCTCTTTAGGATAGCTTCTGAAAACCCTATTGTGTAAGAGGGAAGGCAGAAGGATTCATGCCCCAGCGGTCCTACTGTTAGCCTTTCAAGCACACACACAGAGTGTGGAAGAATGCCTTATGCTCCTTAACTCTGGGTTCAAGTCATGGATCCAGTGCCTTAGATTCCACAGGTGGAGCTAGAGATTTCACGGTGGCTTCCCTGTTCTATCCCACTAGCTACCTCTCCTATAATGTTTCTTCATGGCCACCATCTTGTGGTAGGCATATAAATTGCCTTTCACTTGAACCATCTATCTCTTGCTTGTCTACTGGTCCTCTTCCATGGCCTCTGATTCTTTCAATCCTTTTCTGCAGTGGCAAACAATTCAATATGGTGGTAGCATAGCACACAGTCTTCCTATAGCTTATTTCTGGTCATGTACTCCCCCACTTAATTTATCAACTAATTAACTGAGCTAAAAATAAATGTCCAAAACCAACAAAGAGATAGGGACAGATCTTGGGAGACCTCAGTATTTAGGGTATAGAAGAAAAGAAGGGTGGAAATAGAAAGTATCGAAGTCCTAATACATACTCATCAATGTGCTAAATGTTTTACTTATGCTAATTTTGATATTCTAGCCTCTTTCTGGTTATTTCATTATTTCAAATATTTGGAATGGTATTTATCTTGTTTGTTATATCTGCAGCAGACTTCCCTTCATGGTGATTTGTTTTTGTGTGAGTGTATCTGTGTGTATGTTAAGTGTTAGTTCATCTTCACATGAAGTTGCTCATTTTGACTTATTACAGGATGACCTATATGATATGGTAGCCCCCATAGTTGATTTTTCATTCCTTCTGCTTAAGCCCTAGGAGTATCAATGGACATGGATCATTTTTACATATAATTATCTGTAGGAAATTTCTGTATCATATAGCTGGTATAAATTTAAACTCCATATCTATAGCTATCGCTGGCCTGGCATTTTGGTTTCTCTTGGGTCTCTATTCCCTTCCTCTCCTAAATCCAGATCAGAAGGCAGTTTATTGCTTCTTGCCCATATAGTGGCCAACATTTTTCAAGACTCCATATCATGCATTGGATAGCACTTCAAGCTTTATAGTTGGGGCTCCTTTCCAGCTATTTACCTTGTAGGGCATAAAGATAAGTCTCTGTTTCTTGTGTTGATAATATAACCCACTATTAGTTTCCAGAATCTATGTGTTTGGGTCACAAACACCTTGGGTCATCACCGAGTCAGTTCCTGCTTATCCTCTTGGTTTGGAGTTCTGTTTTGTTTTGACAACCAGGAAACTCACTTATAAGCCCAAATGTTTTTTTAAAATATTTTGAGTTATATTTTATCTATCATATCAAAATATTTTATTGGGAGATGGGGTTGTATCCACTTGGAAATTTGTCCTTTCTATTTCTCCCACATAGTCTTCAAACCAACCATATGAGGTAGGTTCCATTACCCCCATTTTACAGGTAATGATACCAAGGTTCAGGATGGCTGGGTATTTGGAGGTTACACAGCCAGTGAGTGGCAGAGCAAAGGAGGCAGAGGAAGGATATTCTGGAAGGAGAAAGAAAACCAGGAGTGAACAATGCCACAGAATTCAGGGCAGGAGAGTAGTTCAATGTACAGACAACAATCACATATGCTAGAAGGGCAAGGATTGAGAATATCATTGGATTTGGTAGTTTTTGGAGGACAGCAGACCGTGTCTAAGTGGTTCTTTGAATTGTGACTGTGTCCTCTTCTTTCAGCAGCACTTGCAAATTGATACTTAAGTGCTTTTTGATGGTGATGGTGGTTATCCAAAATTTTCCTTGAAATAGCACTTCCCATTTGTAAAATTTATGCTAAAAATATGGGTTGGTTAGGCTTTGTGCTCACCCTTTCAATACACTTATTCTTTGGGAAGTTTCTCATAGAGCCTTCTCAGAGAGGAAAAAAAAAAAACATGAAAAGGGAGGGTCCATTAGGCTCAGGCCAATTAGAGGCGGTGGTTGCAGTCACTTTAGCTTTGAAGGGAGAGGTGGAACATTCTTTTCATGAACATGTACTACATATTGGGTACTATGCTAAGCTCCTCATAAACAGTGTCTCTTTTGATATTTTGAAAAATGGAACTGCTATTTCCATTTTAAAGATGAAGAAATTAAAGCTTTAGAACATCTAAGTGATGTCCCCAGGGTACCAGAGCTAGAAATGACAGAAATGGGATTCAAACACAGGCTTATCTGACTCCAGAATGATGCATCTTGATTCTGCAGGTTTCCAAGTGGGATCTGTCTTAAGTGGTTCTTGAAATTTCCCTGGGGGCCTAGGGGAATGGGAGTCAACATGAGTCCAAATGAGAGAACAGTACATTCCAAATTCTCATCCAGACACTAAGATGTGTGTCCACGTGGAACCTCAAGAATGGGTGAGTCAGGACCTATCTGGTCTGAGTTTGGCCCGCTAGTTTCCCCTTAGCAGCAAATAAAAGCTCGAGGGCTTCAGGCTGGGAAGGAGACATCAGGATAGAAGAGGGGAGGCCCAGGTACCCAGCCAGCTTCACACGTAGCTGTTTCCCAGCCTATCTGGAGAGGACCGGTTCATTCATTTCTTCATTCAGTCAGTAAACATTTATGCATTCATTTTAGCTGAATAACCCTTTACTTAGAATAGACTGTGTGAAGGCTGTAACATTACAGAGGTGGGAATAAGGGTTTATACCTTGGTGAGTGACACAGAGCACCCAGCACGTCAGGCACTGAACTAATAAAGATCACAAAATGAGTATGAATGAAGAGCTGAGCTGTCAGTACAGTATCCACTGGCTACATGTGGCTATACGTTAAATTACATTCATTAAGATGAGATAACATTTAAAATTTTGTTTCATTGCACCAGCTCAGTAGCCACATGTGACTGGTGGCTACTCTCCTGGGCAGGGCAGATGGAGAACATTTCCATCATTGCCAAAAGTTCCGTTGGATAGACCTGGTGAGAGCACTGGCTCTGGAACCAGAAGGCCTGGGTGGGAATGCTGGTCTTTCCCTTAGGAGCTGGGTGCTTGTTTGTGGAGTTGAGCAGGTCATGTAATATCTCTCCGCTTTTCTAGCCTTATCTGCAAAATAGGTACTATAATAGGAACAACCAAATAGGGAACACCCTAAAGGACATTCACTGTGTTCTCAGCTCTCTTGTAACTGCTGTAATTAATACAGTCTGTGCGACCGTCCTAGGAGGTAGGTGCTGGCATCATCCCTACTCCATGGATGAAGAAACAGGAGAACGGGAAAGTTCATACAGCTTGTTAACGGCGGAGCTGGGATGTGAACCCACATGACTGGGACCCGCCAGTCCTTGGTATAGTTCCTCGTCTCACCCATCTCATAGTGTTGTTGGGGGAATTAAATAAGTTGCTGCACAGAGAGCTTAGCATCCTGCTGGCATAGAGTGAGAGCTCAAGAAGCGTTCGTTCTACTTATTCTGATCTTCGGGGAAGTTAGAGAGACTCTCTAATGTTTATTATTTTCAGGGATCTAGGAGAGGTAGCTACCCTACTTCGGTTATTAGTGGGAAATGGCAAAATATGGCAGAAAAGGAATTTTAGTGGGAGACAGGCTTTATTCCTGGCTCTTCTCTACCTGGGCTGCAGCACTTTCATCCTCTGCTGTAGTTTCCTCATCTGTAAAATGTTGGTCTTTAACTAGAGAATCTCTGGACCCTCTTTCCTCTTCCAAATTCTCCAATTCTGTGATAGATGAGGCCTAATTTACATTGCACAATTACAAGTCATGTATAAATATTAGCTTATGCAACTGGTTAATCACTTAATGTCAGATAAGTATGAAGAGCAGGGTATTTAATATGTTTACATAAACCGTACAAACCATTTTGTCATTAATTGGGCTTCCCCAGCGTCCTAGCACCAGTGTGTCCAGGCAGGGAGCTTGGCCTGGGCATTTGTTCTGACTTTTCATCCGATCAAGCTGTGGTTTATGCTATGGGCTTTTTCCTGCACACTTGGGAACTTGGGTATTGAAAATATTTATGCAAACATTGCAGCCCTCAGAACTGGAGGTGCATGAGGCATTCTCTCTGTCTTCAGACCGGCTGAGCTCCACTTCATTTTTCATCTAGTCTGAGAAAAGATTGGAATTTTTGCTAGATTGTACATGGATGTCAAACCTCCTTTTCTTTTCCCCTCTTTAAGTTTTACCATAGGAGATCCAGGACAATTTCAGGGCAGTTATGGGAAATTTCTCAGGTGTGATAAAGATTCTCTGGGTTTTTGTTCCATTGATTTTTATGGGACTGTGGATGGCTGTAAAATCAGAGCAGGCACAGTGCAGCCGACTGCCTGACAGCCTGGACTGAGTAGGAAGACAGGAGAGGGGTGCTGCCAGGGCAGGACAGCACAGAGAAGGGACAGGCTCTGACTCTGGACCAGTCAGGGTCCTGGCTGGAAGAAGAAGGTCAGCAGAGCTGGACTTCCCCTGAGAATGTAGTGAAGGGACTCTGCAGAGGTCTCTGCAGGGTTAAGGGAACCAAATCACCTGGGAGACACCCAGGGACTAGCTGTTAGCCCCAGGGACCTGAAAGGCAAATTCCTGGAGGGAGCTGGAGCCCCATTGGGGGTACACCCAGTGGGACTCATGCTATGGAGGGAAGGAGCCCTTGTCAGGACTGTGTGGTCCAAGCAGGGAGGAAGTGGGGGAATTCCAACCCTCGTTTCTCTTTCCTTACCTACCAAACCCCTGCAACTGCCTTTGTTGGCTGAATCCAACTGGAAGCCCAAAGAGATGGAAGCCAGATGGGCTGATGCTGTCCATGTGGGGGCATTGAACGGGGGGGCAGAGAAGGGCAGAAAATAACTGAAAGGTTAGAACCAATGAGACTAATCAGCATAGACAGATATGGAAGTTGTATGTGTAAGAGGCAATAAAATAAGAGGGAGAAAGTGGGAGAGACAGAGTGCTTTGGGAATGGGAGGTTTCATCTTAGCAAGCCCCCCTGCCCGAAGCTTCCACCATGCATAATAAGTTGCTTGTTAAACAGACAGGCATCAGATAGTGAATTGTTACTACATGGGGGCAACAGTGAACATGGAAAGGGCATCTGCTTTGAAATTAGATTGATATGGGATTTGTTTCCAATCGTGGTATAGTTGCTCATTAGCTAGGTAGGATTTAAGCAGTTATTCAAACTTACTGATCTTTAGTGTTCGTATCTGAACAATGGAACCAATTATATAAACTATAATCATAGCATTTCTATTAAGTTGAATCTAGATAATGAATATAAAACATCCAGGCCAAGGCCTGGTATTGATTCTTGCATGAATTCCACAAATGCACCCTGGGATAAATGAAATTAGACATGGCCCTTGCATGCCAACAGTCACCATAGTCTGGTGAAAGGATATACATGTGAACATAGAAACAAACTAGATTTATACACATCGTCATGTGTAACTACAGTCATATACAGAAATAAACACGTAGATTCACACCCGAAGTATTGTGAAGGTAAAGAGCAATGTGATGCGATATGAAAGAGAAAGTTTCTGTAGGAGATCAGGGAAGTCCTCACAAAGACTGAGACCTAGAAGATGGGTAGCAATTAGCCAGGCAAAGCCAGTAAAACGTATCCATTAGTAGTACGAGAAGAAGGAGGTAGGTCTAGGAGGAAGAGGCGTGATAATAGAGGTAGAATAAAGGAGAGATGGAACACCATTCTCTTTGGGCTCTTCCTCTCTGGAAGTCCCTTCTCAGAAGCCTTTCATGGTTCTGCCATATTTTTCTGACCCCAAATACAGGAGAGACCTTGGGTACAGTTTTTAGACCTCTTTCCATCACTACCCTCTCTCTAGTCCAGCATCAGGGCTTCTCTTTCATCCCCAAGTCCTAACTGGTATAGATTTATGGGAATATTTGGGGCAATACAGAGAAATACAGGATATAATTTCTGTTCCCAGGGATTTTGCAGTTGAGTTGAGGTGAACTCATATACAACAGAGCAGTAATTAACAATACCAGGCAGTGCCAGTAATATTAATAGCTATATTCCAGGCAGTGTACCAAACCTATTGCATCAGAATCTCATTTAATTCTTATCATAATGCTATGGGAAAGGTAGAAGTTCCAGGATCTCTTCCTAGAGAAGTCCTTCTGGATGGGAATGTTCAGATGTGTCACAAAGAAGGAGGGATATAAGGTTCTCATAAAGGAGGGAAAAGATCATGTAACTGGGGAGGAATGGGGATGAAAGAACAGAGAAATCACTGGCAAAACATGGGTTTGGTTTCTGTTTAGCAAATTCTTAATTAACTCTGGGAAGCTTTTTTTTTTTTTTTTTTCTGGCAGTCCAGAATCCCTTCCTTTGCACTCCAGTTGTTGCACAGACACATGTCCATCTTACCACTTGACACTTCATATTTGACCACCCTTTTTGTACAGTTAGCAACATTGGGGCAGGCACCTTGCCTTTCCTTTTGTGGCTCCACGGCACCTAGCACATGGCAAATATCTAATGATCACTTACCAGCTGGAGGCCTGCATTTTCCTGATGTCTAGTCAGAACTCCTCATGAAGGAATCTCCTTCTTTCCTTCAGCAGCTCCTAACTAAAGGAATATACGCAACCCTGGTTAAACTTAAAGGCAATCAAGAATCCTGGTGGCAGCTACCTCTCTGATGTGGCACCAAGCTGTCATTTTAGTGCTGGAGCTACAGGTTTTGTCACATTGACTTTTGAGAAGAGGCTCTTGGTGAGGAATTTTGTATGCAGAATGCTGTCCATCCTACAGAATGTTATTGAACAGACACTTCAAGGAGGTAGAAGTCAGTTGAGTTTTGACTTCACATTTTCTTCTTTTTTCTCCTTCAATTCTAAGGGAAACTATGAGCATAGACACATATTGTTTTATATTCTCAGATCTAATGCATATTTACTGAGCATCTACTATATGCCAGACATTGGCTAAGCATTTATGTGTGCATGCTTTCTTTTTATCTTACAATAACCCAACAAGCTTGGTTCATATTTTCTTATTTGCAAATTGAAAATGGAACATAGAGAAATAAATGACTTGCCCCTCTTCTGAGAGCTAGTAAATGCCAGAGGCAAAATGAGAAATTATTTGGAGGATCTGGAAAAGGAAGCAGAGCTTTAATTGTGGAAGCAATGATTCAAGAAGCAGAGGAACATATTATCAATGTGTATCGCCATCTTTCATGCTCCTAGCAGTAAGTGATAAAAAAATAAATGCTGAGACACATCCAAAGAGGAGTTATTTAGGGTCCCTGCCCTCAGGAAGCTTACAATCTTGTTGGATAAGCAAGGGTATCCAGGAGGTACAAGGAGAGAGAGACAAAAGGATGGATCTTTTTCCTTGTGGAAAACTGCAGTGGGGTGATATATCAGTGTTTAAGAGATGATAGATGTGGTTGGCAAGACTTGGTAGAGGTCATGGAGAAACGAAAACAGCTGATCTATTGGAGTTATTGGCTAATGGTTGACTATGTTTTTAAGGCTGATATTTTTATATTTTTTCAGCAAGTTTAAAGAGAAAAACAGGAGTGATATCAAAGGAAAGCCTAACCTTTGTTCATGGTAACAAAGAGGACTAGGAAGGAAATTAAACAGCTTAACCCATGATGGAGGAAACTCCATTTTCCTACAGTTTTCTCATTTCTCAACTGATGAGAATATGTAGAGATTCTTGGAATTTCAGAAATGAAGGAATGTTGAAATCATCCCTTCTTTTTACCAATGAAGAAACAAAAACCCAGAAAGGTTATGAGATTTCAGAGGCAGTCACAATTCTTGCAGAATTGGAACCAAAAATGGATGCCCAGCCCTGGTGTGTTGGAAAGTACGCAGGAGTCTGAGCCGACAATGTGGCTCAAGGTGCATCTGCCTTCTCTGTGCACCTGGCTTGCTTCATTCATCCTGAGTCATTGTTCGGTACTAGGGAGTATGGGGTGGAGGGTGGGGGGGTAATAATACTTATTTCACAAACCCCTTAAGAAGAGTCCATCAAGAATCATACGTGTAAAAGTGCTTTGTGCACTGTAAAGTAAACTATGAATAGCAAGAACTCTTAATACATCTGCTTCTTAAACCACCATGTTGAGGTCAGTGTAAACTTTCTAGCACCTGGCATTCCTCTGATCCGTTCAACTTTTCTGCTGGGAGTGGAGGATGCAACGTGGGTTAGAAAATAAGACAATGCCAAACAAAGTGTTTGGGAAACAAAAATTGGTTTTTCAGACCAGACCTGATCACATTGACGCAGGGCATCTCATCACTTTTGTCCCTTCACTAAAATCACCCTGAAGGTTATCTACCCAACAGAAGATCAGGTAACTATAGCTTTAAGCTACACTCGGCTGATGTGTGAATTTCCACTGCATTGCCTTAGCTACTGTTGCATTCAATAAACATGAGGAATTGCACCGTAATAGCAACCAATGCACCCAGACACACACTTTAATTAAAGGAATACATCACACAATAAAGTGCATTTAAATGAAAAATCTTTCCACTGGAAGTACAGTTTGTATTTTTTTTCCTTCTGTGGTACTTTTCTGATGTTTAAACACTGCTAAGAGAACAGGAAGGGCCGGCAGGGGTCAAGGTGGAATTCTCCAGGGAGTTGCTGGCAGTTGCGGTTGCCTTGGCCCAGATGGAGTAATAGCGAAACCCATCTAGTGGCAGGTAATACAAAATCCTCTAGACCACACAGTCGTAGGATTAATGAACTGAGCTGATACATGCATGAGAGCCATTAGATGATTTCTTTTTATTTTATTTTATTTTATTTATTTATTTATTTATTTATTTATTTTTATTATGGGTAAAAATCAAAATTCTCACAATACATACAAACATTTGCAAAATGATATATAAATATATATGCATATATGTGTATTTGCTTACAAAAATGTTGTGTATATTTATATATATATACATATATTTTAAGAGGTGCTTAGATTACCCAAAATATTACACGGAACCCACTGGGATTCCCATGTTGCCCACCTCCCACACCTACCATCACATCCCACACAAACATCTCCCACAGTGTGGCCCACCACCCTCAATGAACTTACACATCCTGGAGCCTTGCCACCAACCATAGACCAAAGTTCACACTGTAGACCACACTCTCTCCCACTCAGTTCTGAGTGGTGTGTGCTGATTTAAAATGGCCTACATCCGTTGCCACAACAGTACTCAGGACAACCTCCAACTCCCAAAGAAGCCCCTGTATTTCAACTGCTCATCCCCTCCCTACTCCAAAAGTGTCAAGAGGCCTCTGGCTCCACCTCATTGTTATAATTTCTTGCATTGCTAGAATCACCATATGTGAACAAGAGAATACCATCAAGTCCACTCTAGTCCATAGTTCTTCCCCTAATCCTGAGGGGACTGGGATGGTGATGTCCACTCCAACTCCAAGTGAGAGAGGGCTTATATCCCATGGATATGGTGGGTGGGATGATCCTGCCTGCAGATGCAGGCCCTCTCCATTCCCTGGGATGGCCATTACCCATCATTGTCTCATCACCAGGTGACTTGGATGAGTCCATTGAGCTGTAGGGTAGGAGTTGCAGCTCCACCTAGATTTCATGCACACCTGGCACATAGGTAGGCGGGAGGCTCCAGTCTCTGGAAGTATACCTAAAAACTCCAGCATCGCATATAGGTTTGAATAGAAGGGACTGGTGAACCATGTGCAGGGAGGACTTATTTGAGTCTAATTCTGTCACTCTCAGGAGCACAGATTCCAAAATTGATCCCACTGATAAGGCATCAGTCTCTGGGGCTATCCCCTCTTATATAGGACCAGGGAGTCTCCGGAGCTCTCAGGAACCCCACTGAGTAGGGTGATAGGCACTTAGATGTTCTATGTGCTCCTACTGAGGTGTGCGTAAGAGTTACCTCTGGGATGACCTCCCGACTCTCTTTGAAGTCTCGTAGCCACTTGAACTCATTTGTCTTTACCATTTCCCCCTTTTATTCAAGGTCTTTTTCCAGTTGTGTTGCCAGTTGGCACTTGGGAAAAGTTTTCAATTAGCAATAATCGTGCCTCGGATAAACCTCATTGGCTACGATACTGCCACTGTGCAAAGCTGCCAGTTGGCACTTGGTATTAATCCCTCATTGCCAGGGAGGCTCATCCCCGGGAGTCATGTCCCACGTTGGGGGGAAGGTAATGCAATCATATGCTAAGTTTGGCTTAGAGAGAGGCCACATTTGAGCAACAAGGAGGCTCTCAGGTGGCAACCCTTAGGCACCCCACAACTGCAGGCTAAGTCTCATTTACAAGAGCAAAGACTCACAAGGGGAGTCATCAAAAAAAAAAAAACAAAACAAAACATCAGTGGGTCATCCTATTTTGACAAGCACTGTCCCGACACTCAGAGGACTATCGTTGCTCCTTTGGAGACTGTGACAGAGCTCTCCAGGCTAGGAATTCAGATTCCCTCATTTATTGTGTGATTATCCACCCATCGTGACCATGCCCCATCCCCCGATCCTTTGAATGATTTTGTATATCTTTCATGTATATTCGGATGAACCAATCCCCATGAACCCCCCCCCCAATAAACCCCCGCAGTACCCATTGTAACCCTTCTGTGATCCAAATCCTCCATGAACACTTAGTCCATAAAATAATCAAATACACTTACTAGGAAAAAGAAACAAGTGTGATAAGCGTACATGCAAGAGACAAACATAAGGAAACTCAGGGGGAAAAGAAAAAAAAAAAGAGAGAAGGAAAAAAAACAAATAATCAAACAAAGAACAAAACAAAATAAAATATAATTAGTGGATTGGGACATTCAAAAAATGGGCAAAAAAGCAAAGGAAATGCCTTTAAAAAAAAAATATATATATATATATTCATTTTTTTTTCCTTTCTCTTTTCTTTTTTCCCTTCTTTCCTTCCCTTTATCACTGTGTTGTCGGATGTCTCGTGTGCCATGACACCTTCCTCCTCTCAATCCCCATTGTCTCCCAATTTTTCATTTAATTTTCAAAGAAGTTTAGGTCACAGCAAAGTCACACACGGAGTGCCGGAGACTCCCAGATAACAAACCACCCCCCCTTCCCCACCCCATATTAACTCCGCCCCCTTTTTTTTTGGTTGTTAGCATTGTTATAACTGTTATGCAGATAGCAAAATATAGCAACTAAACATTGTCAGTGATTTACAGTATAGTTTACAATTTAGATGATACAGTT